>NW_019775641.1:111955-185043 GCF_001039355.2 Lingula anatina | reverse complement strand
AAAAAAAAAAAAAAAAAAAAAAAAAAAAAAAAAAAAAAAAAAAAACATTTTCACATACATTGCATGTTTAATATACATTAAATCAGATATAATTGTAAATGTTTGATTGCTGACACCTTCTCTGGGTTTCTCTTGCTCAGAATCTTTTTCAGCTGTACTGCCTTCTGTATGGTTTGTGTCTTCAACAGACTTTGTCTCTTCTCCTGCAAAATGACGTACATCCACAAAATAATAAAATAATATTAAAGCATATCTTTGACATGATTTTTCCATTTGTTTTCTGAAAATATAGGTGTTTATTCCTACGTCTTCTCATTAAAACAAATCTTGCAGTTTGATTTACCATGGTATTTGACGAGGGGCACACTCAAAAACAAAACATGATTACTGATATTTGAGATAAAAATATTCTGTAAGACCAAACACATTTGCATAGTACTAGGGTGAAGATGGTTTTCAGCAGTTTCCTGTTATTGCTGAAAAGGTAATAAAACTTAACTCACATCGAAGATCATTGCTGCATTTAAACAAGATATAAGTATAATCTATCGCAATTAATCTTTCTTTGATAGCATATCAATAATTCTTCATTTTCTTCAATTGACTGTTTAAAAAGCGACTTTTTTTGATAAAATAAATAAAATTCATTAAGTGTATAAAAATCACAACATTCTAAGTGTTATGTATTTGAAAAAATAATAAAATGAAAATATAATAAATATATAATATTTTTTGAATTGAAAAACACCATAAAGTCCAGAATATTTTAAGGCATCCATTTTCTCCATCGGAATAATAAAAAACATAAAGTGCCCATCATAAAGGTTGTTTTGCCTTTTCATATTCTTGAACTGTATTCATACCAGTTTCTTTTTCTTTCTCCTTCTCTGATGCCATTTGACTTGATTTCTTTGGATTTTTCATTTTTCTCTCGAGCTTCTGTTTGGCTACTTTCTTACATTCTTCCGTGGTTGAGAGCATCTTGCTGAACTGAAAAATTATCACACAAACGGTTACAATTTGAAGAACATTTTCATATTCTTCTAACAAAATCTCAAAGGGACACTCCATGGGATTCTCCCACCAAAATAAATTTTCCTGGAGAGCAATTTTCTCCTACTCAAGAATCATTGTCTGACCCCTCCCTGTCAAGCACATTGCCTTGTTTTCTCACAAGAAAATGGTGGGTGTTTTGTATTGCAGCCCTGTTGTTTCAAGCTGGCAATGGCTACCCAAGGAAGCTACAGATACATTTATATCTTAAGTGTTTTACTGTCCTCATAGCCTGAATAAGGAAATACAAGAAGATTTACGGGACATGAAAATGACTGTGGGGAATTTTCAAATGCATGGAAAGAAATTCTAAATCCATTTTGGTGGGAATTCCCATGAAGTAGCCCTACAACATGTTAAGAAACAGTGAACCATTTGTTAAAAGCCAATTTAATTGTCAGTCTAAAATACAGTAAGTTAACACTCTTAAATTACAGTACAGCATCAGCCCACTTACCTCTTTGTAGTCCAATTTTCCATCTTTATTTTCATCTACTTCTTCTATCATGGCCTTCACCTCTGATTCTGTCATCTTTTCTCCTTTCTAATGTGAAATTGGGATAGGAATTATTTTTATTTAATAAGTGAGTGAAATCAAAAAAATCTGTAAAGGGTTTTATCAGTTACAGTATAAATGCAAAACAGTTTACTAGATTCATTAAAACAACATTTCATAAATACCCACATGTAAAATCTCTAAATATATTTTTCAGGTCCTTTATGAAAATTTTCATTCAATTAAAACTTACTGTAGTTAAAACCTTGAGCAATTCTTTGTGTGTTATGAAGCCATCTCCATTTAGGTCAATCTTCTTGAAAGCTTTCATCAAGTCATCTTCTGATGTGACAGGAATTTTCTCACAAATGTGACAAAAGTCATCAAATGTTAAGGCAGCTGAAAAGCCAAGCATGCACTCTACATCCTTTTTTTTCAGAGCAATTTTTCATAATTAAAAAAAAACTTATGCAATACAAATTAAATTTTATTTTCTAAAATGGATTTTTGTCAAGTTATGTATAATTAAAAAAACTAAAAACAGAAAACGAATTCTGAGCAAAGTTAAGTATGTATGTGAATTATAAGTGATCCATACTTGTTTCTTCTTTCCAATATTTATCCAAAATTCGCTTTGAAGGATTTCTGCCTGTTTGCTGAAGAACTAAAGCAAATTGCCACATTAGATATAGGTTTTATTTAAAGTTTATATACATATCATATATATATATTCATACTTGTATTTTACTTATCATTTAAATGTCCTCTAAATAAATGATAAGAGGATCTCTGCAAAACACTTTCTCAATTTTTTTTCAAATTTCCAAACACTTATTATGACCTGAACATAAAATAGGTTTTGCCACTGAAAATAAAACTCACCCTGCTGGAGTTTACTTCGAGATGTAATTTTATCATCTGTGTCATCAAACACAGTAAAATAAGCCGCTTTGCATTCATAAATTAAATCTTCCTTCTTGGATTCTGCAGATGAAGCCCTCCTGCCTGAAGAGGGTCTACTGCTAGATTTTCTGGACATTCTGTGTCTGTAAACGTGAAATTTGTTCTAAGTTTTACTGAATTTCATGTACTAGAATCACAACAAAATAAGCCCCTTGATTCAAAATATCCAGCTTTACTTCAGTAACATTATAGCTATATAATATATTTATTTTCATTGGCAGGTGCTGGATATCACGATGGGGGGGGGGGGCTGTTTGCTCCCCACACCCTCCCTCCCTCTCCTCTTTCTCCCTTTGTCATGGTGGGTCTTTGATATGTTATTTCAACCACAATGATATTTTTAAAATGGGCGTTAGGGCAATTAAACACAAATAATATGTGTTCTGCATTAACTGATTGTTCTTGCAATCTATCATCTGCATTTATGTTGTAGTTAGAACGTAAGATACATGCAATGTTATTTGACGTTACGGGGTCCGCCATATAGATAAACGTCCCAATAAAATATTCGCCCCGATAGATACGTCTCTATACATACACGTCTCAATAGATTTACGTCTCGTTAAATTTACGTTCCGATAGATCCACCAACAGATTCCTATAAACCCACGTATCTTTAGATCCAGGTACCGCTAGATCCATCTATCTGACATCGTAATCGGCTAAAAGGCCCATATCAACTTGCGTTGTGAACTTTAGAACACATTTTTATGTTCTTTTTTGTTTTGTTTTGTTTAGAACACATTTACATGTAAATTCAGAACACTTTTTACGTGTTCGAATGTTGCATTTTGAGAACGCTTTAAACAGTGTTCTGACGCTAGAACAGTAATTAAGCGTTGTGAAATATAGAACACACTTTTGTTCTTTTTATGTTCTTTCACTGAGTATTGTGTGAAAACGATCTAGTAGAATAATATATTGCTGACTGCGTACTGCCGTTTTAAAGAAGTGAATTTTATGTACTGAGTAGTAGCCTATACCAACTATTTCGAGCAATAGTGTACCTGTAATGGATCTATCGGTATTTGGATCTAAAAATACGTGGATCTATAGGTATGCGGATTTAAAGGACGTGGGTTTATGAGGACGTCATATCTATAGGAACGCAAATATATAGGACAGCAGAAAAAAATCGGATCTATCGGTATTTAAATCTAAAAAGACGTTTTTTCCGTTTTTCCTATATGTATCTATCGGTAACGGGAGTATAGGGACGTGTAATATTTTGGGACTAAATTTTATCCGTACGTACCCGACGTTACTATGTACAAATCAGTGCATAACTGCACATAACTGGTATTTTCATCACTTCCATGAAAACTTTACAGAACATTTACTTACCGCTGTTGTATTATATTTATAAGACGTAAGAATTGTCTGGTTCAGCCCATATTATCAGTCATTTACATTCAAATATCAACCTTAGAATCATCATCTACTGTTTGTTGTTGCTGCGCAAAAGATGTGCGCAGGTGTTCCAAGACAAGCCCAACAGTAACCTGCACTCTGTCCTAAATTTTACTTTTGTCTGACAAAAAATTTTAAACCAACTGCATCCCCTGTATAAAAATTGTGTTGCTGATTTTCAGCAACGACTTGTGTGGATGATTAACAATTGTTACTTTGGGAGTATCAGCCGTTTCATGCAACAATTAAAAATGATAGCTCTTTTCAGTTATTTTGTGTGTTCTCTACTTGCTAATCTACTGTTACATACCCAGGGGCCTCTCTGATTGTTTGCAGATTGTTTTTGAACGATTTAATGCCATTTTACTCATTTAAAATAATGCATTTCTTGGGATAGATTATTTTAATGAACTGATGTAATTTTTAAGAAGATTATACAATCTTTATACATTAATTTATTTCTGAGAATATTTAATGTCGGGTTTCAAGATTTCTGCCATACATACATGCATGAACAAACTTTATTTCTTAATTTTTTGCAGATTTTAAATATTAATTGGTCTATGAATTTTCTGCTGATTTTACGTAACTGGTTTTATCATCTTTGAAAAGACTAATTATTAGATTTCATTTTAAATAATTTAATTTGTACAGAGCAATTTTTATTGATTTATTGTAACAATTTGTTTAACATCATAAATTTCATAGTATCCGTTTCACATACTAAAAGAACACATTTATGGCTTAATTTTTTGTTTGCTTACTTTGAGTAATTTGCTCCTTTGGATAGATTATGAAATATAATTTAAATGGACTGGCCTAATTTCTTTAAGATATTTCCTCATAATTCAAGTAATTGATTTCTATGAATAGATTTAAAATTAAAATTCTTATGGAGATAAGTAATTAGTAGTTTTTGCAGATTTGATTTTAAAAACTGGTTTTATGTCTTATCACTTTTTTGCAAGATTTAATTAATTGAATGTTTAAAGGGATAATAACTCTTCGTTTTGGCCAAAAAATGGATTTTCCTGGAGTAAACAACAATTTTCCCATACTTACCAATGGTTAATGAATCCATTTTTACATTCAAAGTTAGTCCCTGGTTTTTTTCTAAAAAGTTTGGTTTTTTGTTAAAATCTCTTAAGAGATTATAACAGAGTATAGCCATCAATGGAGGTCACGTGGGCTGAAGACAAGCTCAGATATCAGAATAACAGCTATAACTGCCTTTTTTGTGGTAAAACAGTATGTATTATATTTCTATGAGTTGTTTACAATGTTTTTATTGTGAAATATAGATCTCATACGAAGAGTCATTATCCCTTTAACTTAAACACTCAGTAGATTTCACTGAATGAAAGTTCAGCAATTTATGTATGATTTAGTTTTAAATAAAGTGTATGCAATTAAGTACCAAGCACTCACACATTCTATTCTTTCATAGATTATTTTATTATTCTGATCACCATTTCCATTAGTCTTATCGCTTTCAACCTTTGACACCACATTCCGTTACTGCCAAAGCTAATAAGTTTAGCTTTAAATTTACTGAATACCATTTGGTTCCAAGTTAAGGACATACTGCTCACAGTTAAAGAAATGAAATGGAGGTGGGCAGGACATGTCAAAAGAATGAAGGACAATAGGTGGACAATCAGGCTTACAGAATGGACCCCAAGGTATGGACAAAGAAAAAGAGGAAGGCCGGTCAAACGATGGAGGGATGAATTAGATGACTACTGGAAGTCTTGGAAGAAGAAACCTTGGCCAAACTGGAAATCTGAGGCTCAGGATAGGAAACAATGGAAAAAGCATGCGAGGCCTTTGTCCAACAGTGGAACACTATAGGCTCTAAATGATGAATGATGATGATGATGATTTGGTTCAAGAATTTCCTTTGAAAATTGACTTGATGTGATTATCATCATTTGCAACAGTTACTGATTTTTGTGATTTTTTTAATGTCTTTTTGTAATGTTTTACACATAAAAGCTTTACCATAATTTCATCTTAAGTGACTTAAGTATATGATTAGGAAGATTTCTTTTGAACATTGGTATTATCAGATCATTTTTGAACTGTGTGAGGTCTCTACAAGTACATTTGTCTGCTTTGTGGTGTAGTTTCTTTTGAGATGCACTTGGTCAAACTGGTTATACGATACACGTTATAAAAGTCTATTAGAGTTTGGAAGGGATGTGCTCCTCCCAGTTATTGTATGTACTCCCCCCCCCCAAAAAAAAAAAATAATAATAATAATAATAATAATGAGCAAAATGATACAAGCCAAGCAATTTTTCGATCTCTCATTTTGTCCCTTCATTCACAAAAGTTTATGCCAGCTCTTTTATCCACTGGCTGTGTACCCAGTCACCAAATGTACAATTTTCAGAGCATAATTTTTGCCATTATCCATCTCCACCCCATTGCTAAATCTTTTTTTTCCTGAATTGTGAGCCATATCTTCCAATGTGCCAGATGTTAAATATCAGAATTAACAACAAACACTGAAATGGAGTAATAAAGCATTTTCTTTCTCAAATTAATCAGTGATACATGTATCACACACTATTTTCCAAGGTACAATTCTTTAGACGACATGCCTGAAAAACTGTTCATTGCTTGTCAAATACTTCTCATGTCATTTTTTTTACATAAATCCCTTGTAAATACCAGCTTTTAGTCAGCATCACCACAATATCACTACCTTTCCTTGCAATCCAAAAAAGTGACAATTTCCCTTTTTGTCCATTGCTGTTAATGCATAACCAAAAAAAAAAAAGTTTATGAAGACAAAGAACAAGTAACGTATGCAATCCACACAGCACAGTTCTGAATTACTGTCAAAACAAACTCCAAGAAGACATCTGATGATGCACCTTAGCTTTTAGTCTACTTCCCTAAGTAACATGGGGCTTCGGGATTTTCCATATCATATCTAAAGGTATCTATCCTATAATAGTCATCTCTAAGTGCTCTGTACTGACTAAACAAGGGATAGAACAATGGAATCCCATGGTGGTAGTGGTAGAGAAGGTCAGAGACTAGGGCCAAAGGAATGGCACCTGCCAGTGATGTTCGGAGAACAGCCAAGGGTGATGTTTTTAGAAAACTGAGGAACTGTGACATACCAATGCTAGCTTTACTCAAGCTCTTACCAGAATACATCTGCTGCTTTCGCTGTGTATCAATTTCATACGTTGCCACTTGTGCAACAAATGTAGTTACCCAAGCAACAACAAAGCGTGACATAAATGGGTGCTGAAAGAAGATTCCATCTTGGTTGGTAGACATGTATTTAGCCAGCTTGGTTTCTTCAAAGACGGTATCATACAACCCAAGCTGAATCCCCCTATACAAGGCAGCTCCAGCAACTGAGAGCACAATTCCTCTAGACAGGGTGTGATAACCATCCATCTTGATAGCATTCACTAATCCACCATTATATCGCTGGTGCGGTGTAAGTTCAATTTCTCCTTTTACCACTGCTTTCCCATCTAACATTAACCTCAAGCGGGCTACATCATATGGATGAGCTGCTGCCTGGCCAACCGCTCCAGCAATTGCCCCACAAATGACATGGACAAACACGTTGGTATCTCTGTTAGGGCGTATCCTCTTTAACATTTCACTGGTTACAAAGGTAGCTCCAAGGTTTGTACCAAATCGCAACATATTGGTAAAGCTTCCTTCGAACAGTGGCAATAATGCTAAAAAGGAAGAAAACAAGAGTTAGTAGTCATGGAGCAAAGAACAGCTTGGTACAGTACCCTGGAAAATGGTCAGGATAATTGATCCTTACTTACAGGAATGAAATGCGAAAAGAACTTACTTTTAAGAAACTGTGCATGCGAGCTTACACATACTTACATACACAATGAAAAATTTGCATCTTAAAATCTTCAGCAAAATGAGACGTATATGGGCTGTTGAGATGTTTTGTACAGAGACAGGTCAATCCCAAAAGAAACAGTTCTTGCCACAATTCCTTGGAAAGAAGGCATTATGTGAGAATGATGTGGAAATAATGCAAAACAAATCAGTATCAAATGTTATACTGCAGTTAACATAAGAAAAATTATCTTACCTCGCCTTTTAAAGTCAGTCACATTACGTATATAGGGCCACATAGAATACATAGATGGTGGATTGTATCCTTGAGTCTGGATGAAAGCCTTGCGCATGGCCATCACGCTGGTCGGCCCTGCTAAGACACCTGAGAAACCACCTGCACCTCCAGCTATAACCAGACTTCCAATGGGATGCCCAGTAAAATTTTCATATTTCTCTTCCACTTTAATCCCTCTAAAAATAGAGGGCTCATATAGATCGTCCATCTAAAAATAGAGTTTAAAAAATTAGATTTAAACATGGTGATCAGAAACTTTCGATTAGTATTACATACAGAATCTCCATCCAACTAGGCTCTATCTCATTGCATAGGGTAACAAATAAACTTAAATATATTATCATAGCATCAGAAAACTCGCTGATCCATCTTTTTGTGATACCGAATCCGGATACTGGTAATATCATATCTAGACTGGTGTTATACTGGTAATTTTATTCTTAACTCCAAACATTGAGAGTAATGTAAAAGTGACTATAGTAGCTAAATAGCTAAGTAAAAATAAGCCTAATTCTTGCTAGACCCTTTGATTTGAAGGTGAATGTGTTGATTTGTTCAGATTTGTTGCCAGCGTTTTGATGTCAAATAATAATATACACATCATCTGGACAACAACTTTATATTTAAAAATATGGTATTTACGCAGCGTGGTTGTTGCAAAGTATCAGAAACTAATGTCAAGCAGATATATTTTTATTGTCGTGAAGATCTTACCTTTGGAGCTGCCTGGAAGCCAACACAAATGTCGGATTTCTGCGAAGCATAAAACGATGATGTCATCAAAAACTGTGAAGCGTTATGGCACTGTCTAACTATCGCATTATAGAGAAAATAAGAAAGATACATTATTTGGGACTATTCCATAATAAATCACATTTTTTCATGTTATATAAGTATATTTCTCTGTTACCATTTTTTAGTTCGGCAATAATTATTTTTTATTTAAACATACTTAAAAACTTTGACACATGAAACAGGCGCGACTTTGAAGCTATTTACCAAATAGGCAGCATGTCGGGTTCGGTGGAGATCCCTCTCCGGGACACGGATGAGGTTTGTGCTCAATTTCAGTTGAACCGATTGACATCCTTATTTGTTTAAACGTTATGACATTTTTCTAAGCACTAAGAAATATTATCCGTATTTAGATTTACTCGGAGGAAATATAATAATTACTTACTACATGCTGACCGAATATTGTAAATAACGCAAACTGATGCTGAAAAGCTAATAATGCCAAGAACCGGTTTCACACAAGAGGTTGTCTTTAGCTCGGAAATCAGACTACACTAAGTTAAGACAGATGTACCATCTAAGGTCGTTTTGTTGACCCGACCCCTGCCTTTTAATTTCATCTTCTTAATGCCAAAGTGGCACATTCTTCTTGCAGGTGATCGAGCTGGACTTGGATCAGCTTCCAGAAGGCGAGGAAGTGTTAAGTATTTTAAAACAAGAGGCTGCCCCACTACATACTTGGGTTACTTTGGCAGTGAGTAGCTAAGATATATACCTGTCATGAAGCAGATTATCCATCATATTGTTCATTAATAAACCATGTGTAGATCTTTATATGTTTATTATGGCATTTGTGTAAGTTTTAATGCAAACGTGATGTAATTAGAATAAAAATAAGTTTTGTGTTATAAAAAGTGAATATTGCTCTATTCTAGCTTGAGTATTACAAGCAAGGATTTGCAGAAGACTTCGAAAAGATCTTGGAAGCCTCTAGAAGTGATGCAAATATTAACTATGACAACTTTGAGAAAGATCAAATGCGTGCCCTGGATAGCCTGGCAGCTTACTATGTACAGCAGGCCCACAAAGAGAAGAACAAAGACAGAAGAAGACAAATGTTTACTCAAGCCACTTTGCTATATACAACTGCAGATAAAATCATTATGTATGACCAGGTATGGAAGTTTTATATACTTAATTTGTCTAAGAGTCACTGTACTAATACAGTACTAGTACAAAGTTTTTTATTGAGTCAAATTTGTATGATGATATAGATTTGTGAAAAATGGATTTAACAGATAAAAGGTGGGTATTTTGGAAAATAAGCAATGGGCATATCTTTCTCTTCGATTTCAGTTTACTTGGTCATTGTGGTAATAACAGTTGTAGAGTTAAACTGTGACAGCTTTTTCATTGATAAATCACAGGATCTGTTCCCTCAGTTTATATGTGAAATAAATCTCCAGTTGGTTTTGGTGTAGACATTTATGAACTTTTTTCATTCTGCTTTTAGAACCATCTTCTGGGGAGAGCCTACTTCTGTTTGTTGGAAGGGGACAAGATGGACCAGGCTGATGCTCAGTTCAACTTTGTGTTAGGCCAGTCCAGCAATAACATCCCAGCCTTGCTTGGTAAAGCCTGTATTGCATTCTACAAGAAAGACTACAGAGGAGCCCTGGCATATTATAAGAAAGCCATGAGAACCAACCCAAGGTGTCCTGCCTCCGTTCGCCTAGGCATGGGCCATTGCTTTGTAAAGTTAGGCAAAATAGAAAAGGCTAGGTAAATGAATGCAATATATGTGTGGAATAAAGTTTTTTTTTTTTAAATTATTGTTTGTGTTAATTTGAAATTTAAACTTTATTCTCTGTGTGTTTTGGTAAGAATTATTTTTATAATTGCTTGTTTGATGAAAGTTTTCAACAGCTTTGCTCTTTTCTTTCAATTTTTATATGTCATAAATGTGTGATTGATATATTTTTCCAGGGCTGCATTTGAGCGGGCTTTGCAGTTAGACTCCCAGTGTGTGGGTGCTCTTGTTGGGCTTGCCATTCTCGAATTAAACACAAAGTCTACAGAATCAATAAAAAATGGAGTTCAACTTCTCTCCAAGGCTTACACTATTGATTCTACAAACCCTATGGTACTGAACCATTTGGCTAATCACTTCTTCTACAAAAAGGTAAGGTTATTGCCATCCATTAAAAGATAATTATTATTATCATTTACTGAAAATGAAAGATTTCACCAATTTTGCAAGTACAATTACCAGTTACAGATAAACTAAGGAGTAATTTGAACAGGCATGATCCAAAAACTAAAATATCATTACTTGTATTTTTGGAAATTCTAGAAAAATACATTTGCATTTCTAAAATATGAAGTAATGTATAACTCCATGATGTATGTATGTGCATATCACTGATATACTTGAAAAAATTCTATACCAGGACTACCAGAAAGTGCAACATCTTGCTCTGCATGCCTTTCACAACACAGAAAATGAAGCAATGAGGGCTGAAAGTTGTTACCAGCTGGCACGTGCCTTCCATGTACAGGTAAAAATCCATGAAGTTTAAATTATTCTGTCAGTATTAACAAAACTATTATTTGATGAGTTTTATTATCGTTTGATGTAGATGTTATGTCTTATGTGATTTAAGAATTTCATCACAGTATCCAAGTTTCTAAATATTGTTGTTGGTTGTTGATTGCTGTGTGTGTGTGTGTGTGTGTGTGTTTGCGTGTGTGTGTGTGTGTGTTGATGGGGGTAAGTTATTCATAAGACATAAAAATGTTCACATTGCAGTATCAGGTGTAAATAATGACAGAAAAGAGAAAAAACAATTACTTAATTTTGTCTTTATACTTTGCAGGAAGACTATGACCAGGCTTTCCAGTATTACTACCAGGCCACCCAGTTCTCTTCCCCTAACTTCACACTGCCTTTCTTTGGGCTTGGACAGATGTACATATATAGAGGAGACACTGAAAATGTAAGTTTTTGCAACCAATGTGGTTACTGTTAATTTTAACCTGATTTTTAGGCATGTCATGTTGACGTAATTTTGAATGTTCTTGTGCCAATTTATATTTTGACTAGGCAGTTGCAAAGCTTGTAATTATCAAATTGTGGAAATATGCAGTCTGCAAATCTAGAAAATGTTTTCTGTGGTAGGCATCCCAGTGTTTTGAGAAAGTCCTGAAGGCACAACCTGGAAACTATGAGACCATGAAGATTCTGGGGTCACTATATGCCAACTCCACCCAGCAGGAAAAGAGAGACATTGCTAAGGTATTCAGAAGATATTTGTGGTTAGTGCTAGAACTATAACAAATTTCAGAGAACTTTCAGTTGGTTTTATCAGTGAATATAGTTGAAGTGAAGTTGCAAAGAATGCATTTGAAAGTCACTTTGTCTAAAGCAATGTGATTAAAAAGCGGCATCAAAAAGATATTTGTATGTGCTGCATGTTTTTATTTTCCATTATTGATTTTAAAGTTCTGATAGTGTTGGTTAGTTAGTAATAAGTTGCAATCTGTAAATTTTAGTGTTTACCTTTTTGTTCCACCAATGCCTAGGAAACGGTTATGTTGTTAGTACAAAAAAGCAGTATTTTTAAAATGTACAAAAACATTTAAGTTAGACATACCAGAATAAACATGGCCATTTAATATGATTCCTTACTTGATTCCTGTCTGACTTATTCATGCAGCAACATTTGAAGAAAGTTACAGAGCAGTTCCCTGATGATGTAGAAGCCTGGATAGAACTGGCACAAATCATGGAACAATCTGATATTCAGGTAAGGATATGATATAGAGCCATTTCCAGCCTTAGTCACCTGCCCACCATCACCAATGATTCACCACCAACAACAAGAAAACAACATAGGTATGCATGCATGCGCACATATGCATACACAAGTATGCTTACACATACATCATAAAAAAAACTTAAACTTCAGGGATGCTAGTCTTCCGGTTTTTACCGGAATTCCGGTTTTTTGCGTCCAGTTATAAAATTTTCTGGTACTATATTTTGTTCCGGAATTCTCGTTTTTAACGTGGTCGCGGACTGGACGAACGANGTCTTTGCCAAAAAAAAGTTCAGGTTTTCTTTCCGGACCCCACTAGCATCCCTGTTAAACTTGTTTTCTTTGCTCAATTAACCCATTTCCAAAAGTCAATTATTAAATGTGCCAGACCTGACTGTTGTTCTTTAATACAACATATGTCAACTGCAGGGTGCCCTGCAAGCCTATGGGACTGCTACCAGGCTACTGAAGGAGAAGGTCGAGGCAGATGTTCCTCCAGAAATTCTGAACAATGTTGCTGCCCTGCACTTCAGACTGGGCAATCTGCAGGAGGCCAGGGTAAGAACAGATTATGATTTTAAGATTGGGGCAATCAAGACAGAGTGTGATGGTGATATTGTCCCCTGTGCTAGCAGTTAACTGTACCGAATGTCTAAGTGTGCATGTCTAACTAAAAGGTAACTACTTCTATTGTGTGTGTGGAATTGTGGATGATATATATTTTAATAGAGCATATTATTTTCAGAGATACTATGAATCTTCGCTGGAAAGATCCAAGATGGAAGCCCAGAATGATGAGACCTACTACAGTGCCATCTCTGTGACAACTACGTATAACCTGGCCAGGCTGTATGAGGCACTACATGAGGATGACAAAGCAGAGAGATTGTACAAAAATATTCTCAGAGAGCATCCCAATTATGTAGACTGTGAGTCAGTTTGTTATTTTAAACACGCAAGTGTCCTTGTTCCCTTTTGTAGTCAATATGGTTGGAACTGGCAGTATTTCTTCTTATAGATAATTATATTATAAAGAGTTTTTTAAAACCCTGCTCCACATTCATCTCAGCATTGTGTACAATATAGATATGACGGCTTTTAATTCTAAAACGTACAAACTAAAATTAGCAATTTTACAGGAAAAAGACCTCCATAGGATGACAAGAAGAAAAAGAAATATTAAAACCTATATTTGGAGATATGATGATGTTGAGGTATGAACATATCTCATTCCAGGTTACCTGCGTCTCGGATGTATGGCTCGAGACAGAGGTCAGATTTATGAGGCATCTGATTGGTTCAAAGAGGCACTGCAGATTAACCAGGTTCGTTTTAATCCACAAAGGCCAAAAACAATTAGAAATCAATAATCTTTGTTAATTTTTTTCAGGTAAACATTGGAGAAATCTGGGATTTCACTAATAATCTTCATCAAAATTTGAATATTTTTTAAATTACATAAAATTTCCGTTGGGTACGTGTCACCCAAGTTTCAAAGAAAGATTCAGTTAAGTTTTTTACCTTTTTTAAAACTTCTGTAACATGACATGTTTTCTCCTGTTTTAGGATCACCCAGATGCCTGGTCACTGATTGGTAACCTTCACCTTGCCAAAGCTGAGTGGGGACCTGGACAGAAGAAGTTTGAGAGAATCCTGCAGAGACCTAGCACCAAAGATGATGCTTACTCCATGATTGCCCTGGGTAATGTCTGGCTACAGACCCTGCATCAGCCTATGAGAGACAAAGAAAAGGTATGATACATATACTAAATAATGGTCTAGAATGTTAGCCACTGGTCCCATGCCTAATGCACAATTCACAATTGAAGGCAGGCCAGTATAAATGATTAATGCCATTCTTGTTTTCTAGGAAAAGCGTCACCAGGACAGAGCCTTTGCCATGTACAAAGCTGTCCTCAGAAATGATTCCAAGAATATCTGGGCTGCTAACGGCATTGGTAAGGACAACAATGCAAAGTTTTTGTAATTAGGAAAGTTCATTTAAAAATCTTCTGATGTGGTTGATTTAACTGCTATCATGTAGACTTTACATTGGAAAGGACATTAACCGCTAGAGTGTAGAAAAAGTGCTTTAAACTTAATTCCTGTTTCTAACATTTTATTATTTCATTTTTGGCCCTTTGTCAATCTACACATTAGGACTTACACAAGCACATGTGTGTTAACTTTTGCAAAGAACTCAGTTTATTTATTGCCAATATGCAGTCCATCTTGGTCCCCTTTAAGTGTTTTCTCACATATTAATCTTGGTAAAGTCACCACAGGGATGTGTATGCTTCATCAGAATATAAGCCCACTTACTGTATCTTTTACTTCTTTACCTTTCTAGGCTGTGTGTTAGCACATAAGCAGTGTATAAATGAGGCCAGGGATGTGTTTGCACAAGTGCGTGAAGCCACAGCGGATTTCTCTGATGTCTGGTTGAATATTGCTCACATTTATGTGGAGCAAAAGCAATATGTGTCAGCCGTCCAGATGGTGAGCTTTTTCTGATTGAAAATGGTGTTTTTTTTTTTGTTTTTTTTTACTTTAGAGTGCTATATTTTTAGTGTGATGGTCAATTTTAATAGCTTTAAGATGATGGAAAAACTGCATAATATATTTAAGAATAATTTGAAATATAGTACAAAAGTAGTCTCACATGGGCATTTAAATATCACTTCTATGTAAAGGCTATGTTGTTATTAGATCTAAACTTATTTGGAAGAAAATGGCAAAGGGAATTCTGTATATCTTCTTGTTGTATTTCAGTATGAGAACTGCCTAAAGAAGTTTTACAAACACCACAACACTGAAGTCTTGGTGTATTTGGCCAGAGCATACTTCAAATGTGGTAAACTAAAGGAATGCAAGCAGACTCTACTCAAGGTAAGTTTGTTGCACTTAGGAAATTGATATCTATTCTCTGGTACGTGACCCATTATTGAACAACCAAATTTATTATTAATATTCAACAAGTGATTTATAAAGCAAACTTAATATTGATGTTAACGAAAAGTTCTTTGACATTTGCTATGTTTGTTGACATTTCATTAAGCATAAATATATTTTGATAATGGTTCAAGAACAATCTTTGATGTGAATCCCATCTTGCAGGCCCGCCATGTTGCTCCAAACGACACAGTGTTGCTGTACAACATTGCCCTCGTGATGCAAAAACTGGCCACACAGATATTGAAAGATGAGAAGAGCAACCTTAAGACAGTGCTGAGTGCAGTGCATGATCTGGAATTGGCTCATAGGTATGCAACTCAATGCCATATGTTCACCTTACACATTATAAGAACCTTATCCAACATTATGGTCCTGGAGATTCTAGAGGCCTGTTTCACAAATAAAATTAAGTCAGAAAGAACATTAAGACCAAGATATTAATCTACTTTGATTCAAGATAATTGTGTGGTACTCAGTTCAAATGAAATATTGCACCATGTTTTATAACAAGAATGATGTGGCTAATAGATTAGATCTAATGGAGTAAAGTGATTTTTTGTCTAAAAGTTAGGACCATTTTTCAGGCCACTGTCTTTTTTTCTCATTCACCTAGCAGACTGTCACTTTTTCCTTTTCAAAGAGATGATGTGTCTAAGTTCCAACATGGTCGTATTATTTTTATCATGCACATTTGAAATTTAAAATAAAATTAGAATCAAATATCAGTGAAGTTTTTTAAGATGGAAGTTTTATTCTTTGTCTTTTTTTTCCAGATTTTTCAGTTATCTGAGCCATGCTGGAGACAAAATGAAATTTGACTTGGCACAGGCAGCAATAGAAGCTAGGTAAATATGATGTGAAGAGATTTAAGATACATACTGCCTAAAGAGGTGAATAAGGATAAAGATAGGGGATGGAGTTTTTCCTTTTGGCTGATTTTCCTCTTTCACATGTGGAAATGGGATTTATAAAGTTGTTGGATTTTCGTATGAAATTATCAGAAAAAATATGAAATTCAGGAAAGGGTTTTTCTCCCATTTTCAACCATTCTGTCATAACATCCTTGACATAACATAATGATAGTTTTTTGTTAGAAATTATTTATTCACATTTTTTGTAATATAATTGACTTACTCACTGATGTCCATGTTTAATTTGTAGGCAGTGCTCTGATTTGCTGAGTCAGGCGCAGTACCATGTGATGAGAGCTCGTAAGATTGACGAGGAAGAACGGGAACTGAGAAAGAAGCAAGATGATGAACGTGAAGCTCTGAGACAAAAGCAACTGGAAGAACAGGTATTGTAACTTAATATTTATCGTTTAAGAAAATAAATAATGAATTTGATGTCCTTACCAGCTTACTGATATTTTTGATTATAATTAAAAAAAAAAAGAATTCGATTGACATGTTTTACCATATGTAACTTATTGCATAAGATATTCAGAATATAAATATTTAAGATATCTGAATTACTTCCATTATTTGAAAAGTAACATAAACTAAGTTATTTTTCCCAACTTGTCTTTTAGCAAGAGAAGCTCCGCCAGAAAACCGAAACAGAACAGCGTATGCTTGAACAGAGAGCTCAGTTCATTGAAAAGACTAAGAATTTACTGGTGTTTGATCATGTAGCAGAAGATAAGCCCAAGAAGAGTGGAGGAGGGAAGGTAAGATTAGTCCCTCATATCTACTTATATTATCTTATAAATCTTTTCAAAAACTTTCAAAGATGTTTGTAGCATAAAACTGTCTGTTGCAGAGCAGTGAATGTCTTAAAGCATAATCGTTTTCAAGATAAATTATTTTAGTTTATTTTGGTTATATAGTTCAAGGAAATATGTTTTAATCCCATTCAAATCTCTGTTAGAGTCATAAGATGATATTACGTACTTTTTGACTCTCACTTGTTTTTGACATTTTGTGTCACATGTGTATGAGATTGGTAAGATAAGTTGGCTGAAAATATGATGTGATAATATTTTAGAGAGGCAGAAGAGTGGAGGATGACATCATTGACGACAGTGAGTCAGACGACAATGCTGCCCCGAAGAAGAAGCGCCGTCCACGCGGCAGTGGATCTGAAGGCGAGGGTGGTGAGGAAAGAGGGAGAAAGAGAGTTAAGAAAAGAAGGTTTGTGAACTTTCTGTATGACACTTAACCATTATTGGAACATAATCATAACTGTATTCTGATATTTCTCAGCATTTGATAACCAACAAAATAAATTTTAAAAAGATACCAAATTTGAAGATTTGCTCATAAAGCACCGAACTTCATTTACCAGGATGTGCCGTAGCAGAAATCAACCGGATTGAGTGTTTTTATTTCTGACAATTCATTGCATTAAATTATTTGTAGTCTTTAGGAGAGCCATTAAAAGTATTTATAAACCACTGATTTTATTTAAAGGCCCAAAGGTGAAGGGGGTGAGGGCAGAAAGGGACGTGCCCAGAAGCCTAAGAAAGAAAAGAAGGAAGCTGTTGGGGAAGACGGACTTACTGCCAAGCAAAGAAAGAAAGTGGTTTCAAAGGCCATTATCTCTTCCAGCGAGGATTCAGACTCTGATAAGGAAGGACTCAAGATCGATGAAAGGTAGTTTAGCTTATACGATGTAAAAAAAAGTGAAAAATAAAATATGCCAAATAATACATTTTTAAAAACTCTTTTTGAAATCGATTATAAAATGAATGAAAGAATGTTCTCATGTTTCTGATACTTGAAGTCGTGTATGCAATCTATTTGAGATTTTTATTTTCAACTGTTACAGATCTTCTTCCGGCAGTGAAAGTGGGGGAGGCGGAGGCGGCAAGAAAAGGCGCATTCTCTCCTCCGGGAGTGAAGATGAAGATGCAAACCGATCCGGGGACAATAAGGGAAGCGGGGACGAGGGTAGGTCCAGGGGCAGTCGCAGCAGGAGTCGCAGCGGCAGCCGCAGTGCCAGTCGGAGTCGAAGCAGAAGTCCCAGCGGCAGTCGTAGCGGCAGTGGAAGCCGTAGCCGCAGTCGCAGCAGGAGCAGGAGCAAAAGTGGAAGTCGAAGTGGGAGCAGAAGCCCCAGCAGGAGCAGGAGCCGGAGCCGTAGTGGGAGTAGAAGCCAAAGCCCCGCAGGTTCGAACAGAGGCAGTGGGAGTGAGAAAGAAGGGTCAGAGGGCAGAGGAAGTGGAAGGGACGACGAAGGATCTGATAAAGGTGGCGCTAGTGATAGTGATGGCGGCGGGAGTGGCAAAGGCGCAAGCGATAAAAGTGGCGACGAAAGCGACTGAGATGTTGACTATGAATATAAAAGTGGCTAGTTTTTAGAGTGACTTAGTTGTAATCAATTATTTTATAACCGACAGAGTGATAAAGTTGTTTTAGATGGCGAATGGATTTATGGTGTACACTCTCATTTAGTATATTTCTTTAATTTCTTAAGTTGCAGTAAAACTACTTGCATGCAATGAAACAACACATTACTGAAACAAAGAAAAACGCAAATTTTTGCCTGAAAAATTAGTCCTGTGAATAAAAGATGACGAAGACGGAGTTGAATATTTTCCTTTATTTGTGTTCTACCTTGACTCCAGTTTTTAGACACTGGAATTTAGTTTTAAAAAATGAGGTTTATTTCACCCCTCTCTGAACTTGACTCTCCAGTTTCTATGTTTTTAAGTAGGGTTTTTAACCATTTAAAAAGTAGTGAGATAAAATAAACTACAGAGTACCAAATTTTCAGAGCTGCCTTTTTTAATACGATTTACTGTGTCTGCAACCTTACATACCCAACAACCTGAAAGGGATAGCTTCCAGTTTCTTTGATAGTTATAATTTAAAAATACCACATTGATTTTATTTTATGGGAATGCGCCTAATAGAACATATTGAAATCCCAGGTGTGAATACATTTTGTTTCCCCATATAGATACTTGAAATATAATCTAAAAGAAATTCACCTGGATTGAAGTTAAATCAACGTTTTCAAGTGTAAAATTACATTACGTCTATTTCCGTTTTCTCTCTATTAACCGGCTAGTGATAAAAGGAGGTAAAGAATCTGTCAAAACCATCTGGTGGAAATGTGGTCGCATTGATCGGTTAAATACACTTGAAAACCTAGTATGGATCGCATGTCCCGCGATCAATACTACCTGGTTTGATAACCAATGGCTGTTTGTCGAAGCATTACCTGGCCGCGTCTGAATAAGAAATTCACTACGCCATTGTCTTTACTACGCTACCAGGACTGTATCGATTAAGTTAAGCGTCTCGTTATTCCTCGACGTCAAGTTCGTCTTGGTAATTAACTTTAAATGTTAAGAAACGCTTCGACGTGAAATGCACGCAGGGGATTGATCGATAACAGGAGTAACCGTGTGTATGAGTTGGAAGTTCATCATTCTTAGCATAAAAATGGCTAGTTATGGGTATACAAATATTGTGTCGCGACAACGGCAACGCTAACGATTTTTACGTTAAGTGAATAGTAGGCTTCGATTTTTGACACAACGGCTGTCATACGATGTTCGGTCTAGTTGAATAGGTGGGTCGGATTTCAGTGGAGAACAAGCGAGCTTGCCAAAGGTTGCCAGGAAGTTCTATCTGCCTCGCGAATAAGACGACTTTGATTTGTTTCAGACATGTAGGAAAATAGAAGTGGACAGAACTTCGTTCAAGCTGACCTAACTGAGAATTTCAACCTACGTTATTTAAGGCAAAGTTTCGATCAAACGATTGAAATATACTTTTGCAATAATCATGGCCGAGATAATGGAAGCTGAGGGTATTCAAGAGAAACTGAGGAATTTAACGCCAGAAATGCAGGTAAGTTGACAGTGCGAAGGCGACTAAGATTTCCGAAAGTTACCACGGGTGTAGCTGATAAGCTGTTACCATCATGTGTATTGTCAGGCCCATAGCCAGGGATTTCACAGGGGAGGGGGTCTTTTTCTGATAAAGTAGACCTTTAACTCAAGAACCATGAGATCTTCGTGAACATAGATCAAATTTTGCCAAGAGTGGGCCTTTTCCTGGCTAAAAAGAGCGGTTCATTCGAACCCCCGTGGCTACGGGCCTGATTATGGAACGCTTTACCAACTGCTTCCACGCACACCTGTCAGTAACGGAGTGCAAAGCGATTCATTTCACTTCTTATGAACCATTTGCGATTATTCTTCGGTCTGAACGCGTGTTTTTTTTTTTCTACAAAATCTTCATATGTTTCATATACAAATTGTTGACGATGAATTCCCATTTTTCTAGTGTAAAATGATGCAGGCATTCAGTTTCATATTTTCGATTTGCTGCGGCCAAAAGAGAGCATCGTCTTCTGGATATGTTTTAATATTTCATGGCCAAGTTGGCTTTTTATTCCTTGTTACTATCTCAATCCCTTGTATTTTCTCATCATTCACATCTGATAGAACGAATACTAATTTTATTTACTATTCTGGAAAGAAATGGTATTGACGCTTAAAATGTTCAGAGAGTATTATATGCCTGGACTGGCAATAAAAAAGATGAAAATAAGAGAACACCTTCCTGTGTCGTGCATAGCGACCAAGATGGGAGTTTCTACGAAAACAAAATTTATTAAAACGGATCCATCTTAAACAAATATATAACTCCCATACAACAAAGATTTAGTTCGATTTATATAGATAAGAAGAAAAATAGATTAAAATCTAAGAGACCAACGCGTGGTTTGTAAAACTTTATTGACTGTAGATTGTTGATTTGCTTAAGCGAAACTCTCAAGCAATAGTCTAATTTTGAAGTCAAGAAGCTATTTTAATCGTCCTTGTTAAATAGCTCACTTTCCTGGAACATGCAGGCTGTAAAGTATGATTGATATTGACCTAATTTGACAACCAAAAGTGCCGTAAAACTCTGTCTTTATTTTGAAAATTACAAACGAACAGCTGCGTTCCCAGATCAAAACTGTTCCAGTTCATACTGTTTGTCCCGTACTCGCAATCTTGTCTTGATTACCCATAATCTTTTTGCAAGAACAAGAAAATATAGCTTCCAAATCATCTATCCTTTTTAAAATCCCATGTAAAGTGGATGTTTGAAACTAACCATGTTATTTATCATTAATACTGCCTTGAAATACTTCAATATATCTTGGACGAATCAAACGTTTTATACGCCCAAGAATAAATCAAATTATGGACGTGCACAAGTACTTTGGTTATAGATTTTGGCCAACAGTTTTTACGTGGACAGTGTCTCCATTACGTGTCTGTCTGATAAAACTGTCTAGCACAGGTAACAATATGAATATTAAAGGGGTAGGCCTAATTTAATGATCGATCATATAAAAATCAACTTGATCCTAAGTGACCTTCGACTTTGCATCTAATACCACCAAATTTAATTCATTGTATTGGGTTTTATAAAAGGTCGAAGAACCGACTGATCTGAGAGCAGATATTGGCAAAAGAAGCTTGCCAATCAACTGCAAGTCGATGAAAAAAATTGTGGGTGGGTCCCTATATGCTGCTGTATAAACGAATGATATTACTTGAAGATTGAACATCTTTTTTCTGTTCTGAACAATGGTCATTTGCCTGTTAGACCAAACACTGTTTTTTAAGCTTTTTGACATTTCTTCAATTGAAACAAAGGCCTCAAATATCGTATCGTAGGGATAGAGTCGATTTTGAACATTTGTAAATAATAAAAAGAGTTTTGTGAACATTGATTGACTAGGACATGCTGCATCTCAATCATTTTCATTTTTTCGGTTGTAAAAAAAGTAAGAGAAAACAGAGACTCATAATCGCCCTAGTTTGCAATGGATTTCTTTCGGGGAGAGGGAAGTCTAAAATGTTACCTGGACAACTCATTAAAGGGATAACAACTGTTCATTTTGGCCAAAAAAAAAAGAATTTTCCTGGGATAAAGGACAATCTTCCCATGCTAATCAAGGGTTAACGAATTCATTCCCACATTCAAAGCAAGTCCCTGTTTTTTTTTTTTTCTAAAAAGTTTTTTTGTTTGTTTGTTTGTAATATTCTGTTAAGAGATTGTTACAGAGTGCAGCCATCTATGGAGGTCACGTGACGCACAAATTCCAGAATAATTGCGCTAACCGCCGTTTTGGTGGTAAAATAGAATTTATTATATTTTTATCAATTGTTCACAATGTATTTTTTTGTATAATATAGATAAATTTTACAAATAGTTGTTATCCCTTTAAGATAAAGTGTTTTGAATGAATTGATATGGTGGCGCTGGCATTGGACTAGAGAGAGAAGTATCGAAGACGCACCTTAAATCCTTTTTACAGACTATTTCGAGTTACCATTTCCCACCCTTTGCCTTTGACGCTTTGCTTTGGTTATCCACATATGTCATAATCAATGTTGAGCATGAATTTATCGTACAAGAATTCGAGGAAATTAAAATCATAGTGCTAATATTTGATCAGCAACGTGAGATATTTGCTGACCATGTTTCTCGCCAGAGTGGTTTGCAAGCGCTCTCACGGTAGCCTCATGAGAAAGAATCAAATACATTGTATAATAATAAGTAATCTTATGGGCATGTTCCTATCGTAAAATGTGTTTTATAGTCACAGATGAAGATACAAATAATCAAATAAGATAAAAAGCTCATATTGTGTTTTAGCCGTTCCTAAACTAAAACCCCAATTGCTATTCTTTCGAAAAAAAACTGTGCGTAGCCTATTTGATTATCGACTGATGATAAGTTGATTTAATGAAAAAAAAAACGGGATAAAAATGTAGCAGTATTGATCCACATTTTCTTTCAGTAATAAGGTATAAAATAGCCGATAACACCGTCATAGTACGGCAATTGGTTTTTTTGTTATATTTTTACACCTCGACCACTAACTAAACCTATTGATTCCCAATGTGTGACCTGGGAGGCACCCCAGAACAAAAGCAGTCTTTGACTCATGTTGCAAAGTCCAAGTGAAGTTAGTACTTTGATTAGATCATTTAACACGATTTTTTTTTCAATTTGTGTGTAGGACATAAAAACGGTGTTATTTTTAGGGCTACGTCATCGTGATGTTTTCATTGTGGCATCTACACAATGCTTCATATGGATATTCAGATGCTTCATTGTGTAACGTCTATCAAATCAATGTCTTTTAACGAGGATATTCATGACAAGACCATATGTCAATAACTCAGATATTGCATTGAATAGAAATGGTTAAAATCAAACACAGAATGCTACAGGGACATTTGTTTTATTGAAAGTTTTTAAGCAAAAGGACATCCTCCCTTGGGCTTCATACAAAGAGCAGCTTTATAATTTAATGATGTGACAGTGTGTTTTTCATCCGAATGAATGATGATTTAGGTGCGCCCACAGCAACACAGTAACAGATAAACACTTGTTATCTAAGGTCGTACATGATCATTGTTCGTTCTGTTTACTGCATTACATAGTACTGTAAGCTCAAAGAGAATCTGAGAACATTTCGTAAAGGTACCAAGTGTTTGTTCACGATTAGGCTGGGTATCGGAAATGTAATTCCAATATGCAATGTCAAGCTGAAAGTTTTTTGTTTGAACAAGAAACCAATGATTTAAAACCATTTTTGAAATTGAATATATCCAAACACTTCCAAAGCCATTGCGTTTAATTATTAGGGAATTTCTAGCTTCAAATCACAGGGTTTCGTACTCATTTAGCTTTGACAACTGGACCAACTGTAAAACACGTGTAGGGTGGCTTTAAAAATATCAAAATCACCTGTTTAGATAGCTACAGCATGTAATCATGGACAGGCTATCCTAATCCTTTGGAAGAGCCATGAGCCATTTCACAACATTTATAGATTTTTGTGTAAATCAATATAAAACATTTGATAGTCGGGGTGGCGTATAATGAAAGTGACAGATTATTATTGCAAAAGTTGATACCGCGACACTTCAGGATGATATGTCGTAGAACCTCATTCATTTTAAAAACATAACACCTTACATTATTGAAGCGTGATGATAATGTTGTTTGGATATTTTCCATTGTCGAAATAATTCCTTGAATGGGTGATTCATTTAAAACACGGTATTCGAAACAATTTGAGGTCGGTCAAAATTATATATAACATTATCAATTGTCGCCATATCTTTATGGTCTTGGTCTGTTTGGTATTGTAGATGTTTTGGAAACTTATTTATTAGTCATTTTAATTTTAAGAGATCTGCAAATAAAAATAATTAATTCATATTTTGTTCTTTAATCGTTGCTATTTTTCTATTCAAATATGCCCCCATATGCCAAATGCCTACTAACGATGGACTATATTACGTTGTGCACAATTAAATATTATGGTGCGAGAATTTGTGAACTTAATGCTACTACTAATAATAATTCATTTTTATATGATACATTCCATTAAAATCTAAATGCGCCATACAAAATAAAGGCAAAATAACAAATTGCTTGTCAAAAGTCTAAAATTATTAATTGAAAAATTATATTCATAATTATAATTTATTTCAAAATATTGAAGAATTAAGTGAATAATACTGTAGATCAGCTGTATCAATTACTATAAACCGATTTTAAAACGTCTTTCTAAAATGATTGAAGTCATTGGCAGTTTTTATATCAGTAGTAAAGTATTCCCTAACTCAGTTGAATATAATTTGTTAGCTTTTTTTACTAAAATTTAATGTTCCGAAAGTAAATTAAGAGAAGTGGTGTCTAGTTAAACGTCCCCGTTGGTGTGAAAATCTGTGTTTTTACCACTACGAGAGCTTTATAAAACATACATAAAACTTAATAGTCTGTGGCTAACAGCCAGCCAGTGTAGTGCTTTAGTGACAGGTGCTATGTCTTCCCTCCCTGTTTATGTCATACCCGCAACTCCAATTTTCAGGGTTTTAGTACAGGCAAAATAAATCTTAAGTAAATGCATTAAAATAAATCTAAACAAAGACATTAAGTTTGTGCTGGAATTTGGCCCATGGTGTGCCGCACTTTATTTTGAACAAAACCATGTGAATTTATCTAAAAGAACATAACTACAAATAACAGTACATGTACCAGTATTTCAACACAACAACAAACGATGGAGTATTGATTTGTGGGGTTGCAAAAGCCCCTATACATAGTTGTTCTTCACCACATTCACTTCTTAACGCTTGCTCTAAAATATAAGCGAATCTAAGGCTGTACAAATTACAGTGCTGAGTGTTACCGAAGTAAATAGGCTGTGTCTTCCCGACCGCCACTTTTGTTTATTTTATGGAACTAGCTCGCTCACCTGGCTGTCGAGTTTTGGATTTGTTTAACGCACATGGCGTTTTAATTGCTGTGAATAAACTATCCCTTCGTGCCAGGGGGTTATTACATGCATTTTGAATTATGACTCACTGCTCAAAAGGTCCAGTTTTATAGGAAGTCAAAATATATGCCTTATATCCATTTTGTTGGTTTAATCTATTTAAGAAAGCATTCAGTAGTCGTGGGTTGGCTTGTCAAGGAGATTTTTTTAAACATCTGAGCAAATTATTTCCTGTTCTTTCTGTTTAACATCAATATGAATCCCAGACGTGCAAACATTAGATATCATGAATATTATAAAACTAGAATATGGCTTAAGCGGCCTACCTTTTCTGTATTTTTAATTGACGGTTTGTAAATTGTTGCCCATTCGCACATATTCACATTGAGCGAAAGTATGCACAGTACCATAGCACTACAGGTCATTCACAACATAATACACATCATTATATACCGATTCATTATCCATTATAGTTCAATGCGCGTCTCCGTTTGCCTTGAATCAAATGCCTGACACGGCGAATAATGCCTCATCAAATTATTTATGATGAATAAATCTACAAAGATGGATGAACAAAGCGTAGCATGGGTGCACGAAACGGGAAAATCTACGTATGGAATGATATTGATTATCAAGAATAATGCAATAAGCAAATAAAGGCTATTATATAACTCTCTGGTCTGGCATTTTGTTGAACAGTGTGTGTACATAATAATAATAATAATAATAATAATAATAATAATAATAATAATAATAATAACAACAACAACAGTAATGACAAGTAAAACTATGATATTGACTGGTGAAACCGGTGTATCTTTATTCTATTTTCATTATTTTGTAAAGTTTAAATGTGATGAAATCTAAAAATTATTTTCTATAATTAAACAAAGCATGGTTTAGTAACATCGGAAATTTTCAATATCTGTAACTCATATTTCAATCTTACTTTTTTCTCCAGGGCAGATTTGAAATTAAAAATTTAAGTTTTGTCTTACCTCTAAATAAACTTTACAGGATGCGTTCCTGCGAATGGTGGAACTATTATACGAGCAGGAGAGCGCGATGATGCTCAAATTTATCGAAGAGAGCCGAGATGAAATGCACGAGACGGCCACCGAGATACAGGAAGATCAAGAAAGGTTACGCGCACAGTCGCGAGCAGGTCAGTATTTCATTCAAGGAGTCTTATAGACTAAGAATTATTATCTAATAGACCACAAAACTGAATAAACGTCGTGATTTTAAAAGACGTACCTATTTAAGGCCGCGTTCAGACTGGTTTAACAACACTAGTTTCAGTTTTAACTTCAGGAGGCAAATATTTTATAACACCCCTTCTCTTGCAATCTCACCCGCCGTTTATTAAACCGGCCACTTCAATCAGTGGTTATAGAAGTATTGCACAGGGTTCCAATCAAGCGCCTGCTTCTTAAAATAAAGAACCAAAGTACAACTGAACATATTTTCAAGCCTTGCTTTACAGCTGTAAAAGAAAAGAATTTGCCACCAAAAAATAAAAAAAATCATATTTTTTTATTAATTGTTCGCATGAAAGAATTTGATAAAAAAGATATTTTAATCATTTCAGCAACGGCAAGGGTGCAATCTTCGCATGATCGTAAAGCAGTAAAGTCCTACCTCAAGCAAAGAGATGGCCAAGTGGACATTTTGTCTAATCTGGACTCTTTCGATGACGGGTTTGACGAGTATCGCACAGGGAGCAGTGGGGGCTATAGGAGTGCCAGCAGCGGGTACCGGTCTGGCTCCAGAGGGCACAGAAGGACCCAAACCGAGGAGCCCCAATATTCTACTGAATACCAAAAACGCAAAGCAAAACAAGTCAATCTCACTTCATCTGGCGGTTTCTACGAGGTCGGCCCGCGGCGAAGTAAATCTCCCGCCCCTAATATACATTTGCCAGGTCGCGGTGGACAACAAGAGAAAAACAAACTTTTCACACCTCCCCCCAAGACGCCTAGCAGAGACATCTTGACAAGTGCTTCAAGTATCCATAGAGTGCCATCAGCTACAGATATAGAAAAAGTATGTTAAACATAAAACGGCCATAGAATTTTAATTGCCTCGGCATACACTCTTCTGGAAAGGATTAACAATTAGAAAACAAATAAATAAAAATGAATGAATTGATTAAAATAGATTTAGAAAATGAATTTTTAAATATAATAAAACGTTAATAACAGATTGCAATATATCCAACCTAGGCTTGGTAAAGAGGGATCTAATATGTTTTGTTATTTTCTCTTTCCAGGAGAAAGATGAATTGTTCCGTAGTCTCCTTGGTGCTGACGCAAAATTAGAATCTGAACGGGAGAGGCAGGCTTCTCTCGTCCAGAAGATAAAAGAGAAGAAAAAGGCAAAGAAAATTGAAAAAGCAGAGATAGTTAACGAATTGCTAGAGCAAGCATTGGTGCATCAAGAAAAGTGAGTTTCTCTTCTCCCCTTCTTTATTAGCTCTCTCTCTCTGTCTCTCTTTCTCTCTCTCTCTCTCTCTCTCTCTCACACACACACACACACACACACACGCCACGCGCGACGATGCAGATTTAAAAAGTAGAAATGAATTAACTAGTTGTATGAAAATTGCTTCCTGCAAAGGGATATAACAATAAAAAACTTTCTATTTTGCCACTTTATTTCAGACACAAGAAAGACCGTGAAAGTCAGGAAAATAAATTCAAAGAGAGACTTTTGGAGAAAAAGAAGCGACGGGAAAAGTCAGCGCTTGAAGATGACGAGGTGGAAGATGCAGAGACTGAAAAGCAAAGAAAGAAAGAGAAGAAAAAGTTGGAAAGATTGGATTCAGTTGAAGTCATAGACTTAGATCAGGATGAAACGAGAAAGAAAAAGAAAAACGATAAATCCGTAGCTATACCAGAGGAGGAGGAAGGAGAAAGGAAAAAGAAAAAGAACAAAAAAGTAGAAGCAAACGCGTGGGAAGAAGAGGAGGAAGATAAAAAGAGCAAAAAGAAAAAGGACAAGAGAGAAAACAATGAAAATGAAGAAATTAATGGAAAAGATGATAAAAAGAAAAAGGACAAGAAAATGGAAACAAACGCATGGGAAGATGATACTAAAAAGAGTAAAAAGAAACAAGACAAGAAAGTACAAGATGAAAACGAATACTTAAAAGAAAAAGAAAAAAAGAAAAAAGATAAAAACCAAGTGGATCCAATTGAAATAGACAGTGACACTGAATCAAAAGAGAAAAGGAAAAAAAGAAAAGAAAAAGAAAGACGAGAGGCAGAAGAAGCAGAAGAGCGACAAAAACAGAAAGAAAAGAATAAGAAAAAGGAAAAATACCAGGACGAGATAATAGACCTAGAGGACGACGAGGAAGATAGAAAGAAAGATAAGAAGAAAAGAACGAAACCAAAAGATGAAGAAATTATAGAAGTTGAGGATGAAGTTGTGGAAAAGGACAAGAAAAAGAAAAAGAAAGACAAAAACAAAAATGACGAGGTTATAATTGATATAGGGGATGAAGACACGGTAAAAGAAAAGAAGAAGAAAAAGAAAATATTAGGTTTTTAGGCTATTATCTAATTAAGGAATTCTAGGGTAAGCGGAGTAAACTTGGGTCGAATTATTGAAACGAGTAGATCACCCATCTGTTTCGGGTTGATATCTGTCCATAGCAACGCCGAAGTTTGTCTATCAAGGCGCATTGCATTGTGATTATATTCTTTTAGTACCTCTCTCAGAAAACTTCTTTTCTTCATATATAATTTTTTGAAGGTAAAGGAGAAGTAAACATTGGACCAAAGGAAATATCATTTCTTTACGAAACGTTCGCGAACGTACATGTAGGTGCATTTTTGATAATGTGTGCGCAGTGAGATTGGTAATGAGTACCAAGGTTTTTAGGTTTAGGTAGCCTTAAAAAGCCGTCCATTTGTATCTCTGTAAGATGATGATCACCAAACTGCCGTGCCTTACAAAATAAGAATTTAGCTATAATAGCATTAGTTTTTGTGGTAAACGCTGATCATTTAAAAAATTTCCCTAAATGTTTGTAAAGTAGCTATAGTTAAACTGGTGCTTTTCTAGTGGATCCGTCCAGCTTACATTAACATTGTAAAATATATAATGAACTGCCGATCGATTACATTTTAAGTCACACAGCAGCCATCCCAATATGTTTAACAGGTATTTTAAAATATACTTAAAGGTGATTTTTTTTCAATGAATGCATATTTAAAGGAGCGTGGCCGATAATTTCGCATTTTGAATTTTTGGTACAAAGTAGCGAGTCATGTTTTAGAAGATCAACGTTTTGAAGGTTTTAGACCAAAAAATAGCATGTTAAGTTTACCAAGGAAACCCTAGTTAGTGACATATTATCGTTTTTATTTATACACTCTTAATAGCTATATATCCTTGCAATAAGGACATTGAAAAATGAATGTTTCAGCATCCCCATGTAAGTTATCAGATACGTTGTATAGATGTCAAGTGACAGAAAAAAAAACGTGAAGAATATCTGTGATAATATTCTTTGTACTGATAAACAAAATTAACTGATTAAATATGTGTAAACTGTCACCTTTAATGTTGTATAACAGAAAGAAAATAAAACAAAATTATATCATACTTGTTAATAATAATTTTTATTTTTACAATTTGCAATAGTTTTCAAGGGTGTAAGTTGGTCACGTGTGAGTGCACGCGAGTGTGTTCGTGTTTTCGTACTAAATACACTGCGTTTGTTAAGAACCTGAATATACTACTACATTTCTTCAAACCAAAAAGACAGTCTTTCTCAAGATATTTTCTGATCATTAATAATTATTTTAATATTACACTTAAAAACTGGCTGTTTTATCTTGTTTTAAAAGTAAACGAAAAAAAGATTGACAAATAAGGGTAAAAAAAGCACCATCATAATCAACTTAATGTGTTGACATCAACTGCAAAAAGTTTAAGCATGTCATTTTCTAAAGGGTGCAAGTGTCCAGCTATCACTAAAGAATGAAGTGGTCCTCCAAAGTCCACTGTGGTCATTTGCTTTAGGGTCCCTGAGACTATTTGCTGTGTGTCTGACCCCACCCTGGCCACTCCAACACAAACTGTGTCCTCTGTCAATTCTGAAGAACAATTATAAATATTAATAGATACATATATTTCAACTTTAGTATAGAATTTCACAGGCACACACATATGCACATACCAGTACCTAATGTGTTTTCATTGAGATATTTGGAATTAAAAAAAAATAATATGAACATCATGGTTTTATGCATTTTAGGAAGCTGTTAATCTAAAACTCCATGATTGAATATAAAATGTTCCTTACACATTTTTGTTACATATAAAGTAAAGATTAAACATTTTCTTATCAAAAAAATCCCAATTATGTATAAATCAGGCAACTTAAGCACTCTTTCTCAGATAATATTCAAGATAATATATGAAAAATAAAATTCAGTTTGAAGCAACTTACCTAGTTCTTGGTCCCCCTCTTGTTTTTTCTTTTCAATAATTTCTAGAAGTTGTTCTGCTGCTTGATTAACTGTCATATACCTTGGTGGCTCAAAGATTTTTCTGCCCCTTAAATTAAAAAATCTGTTTAATGCATTTCTAAAAAGCAGTTGGGTGTCACTTCAATTTAACAGCTATGTGTAAAGCATTAAAAGATATAAAGAACTAGCCTTCTTTGTTGTGAATATACATTTTGTAACGAGGATAAGCGGTTAAATATTAATCTTTACCTCATCAAATTTTCAATAGACTGCTCCTTGACTTTAATATCTGAAAAACAAAATCAATAAAAATGTTTAAACTGTCTCTTGAAACCTTTCAAATACATATTTAATAAACATTTCTTAAAGGTACATACGAACCGAGCATCGGTGGAGGGTGGATTCCCAGTAACACATGTAAACCACTTCTACTAGATTCTTATATGACTCAAATAAATTCGACATGCCAAGGGATAAACTGAATAGATCACTCGATCAGCCATAAAAGACCTTTAGACTGCTCCTTTCTTTAAATTTATGGTTGTAAATTTAACCTACTTTTGTGACCTACTTTCCTGCCCCATTGACATACAGCTTAGAATGCCAGGAGAAAAATCAGTTCAAACATCATTTTCGGGTAAAATTAAACAATGCCTTTTGGTAATTCTCTTAGTTATACTACTTGAAACTATATGCTGGCATTTGGTTGATTTTTGTCACAAAAAATTGACTTTGTATGCATCTTTAACTATTACAGAAAAATTCATTAGTTGTCAAAAAACACAAAAGCCGTTAAAATTTTTATCACATGGTAAAAGAAAAAAAATCAACTTCAAATGTTATTTTTGATAAATAAAATGCATTAGTTTCAGTCATAAAATCCCATTTTAAGATTAAATGTCACATGTTTAAACACAATAATGAAAACAGCAAGTGGTCCATTTATAGGCATGTAAAATATGCATTCACAAAGCCTGTTATATAATATCATACCTAAGAGACAAAGAGTGTGCATGCCTCCTTTCTTATTGTTGGCAATCTTGTCATAAAAACTGTCTGGTCTCCAATCTTCTGTCCAGAAAACAATGGACACAGTTTCTCCAAAATTATAAAGCTGAAAAATAATTTCTGTAAGCTTACATAAAATTATCTTATGCATGTTTGAAATAACTTATAAAAGTAAAATCATGAATGATGATCAAGTAAGTAAAGTCATGAATTGTGTCAGCTGGGAGAGAAAAACATCTTTGGCCTGAGGAGAGGTGCAAACTTCAATATAATGGTACATGTTTTTTTGTACTTCACATACTGATTAAGAACAAACTCTGGCAACTGTGTGGTGTCTTCTGTAGGTAACAATACACATGCAACAATCATTTGTTTTTCAAAGTCATGACAAATTTAATCCATAGCATAATCATCTTGGTAGGTATATTGTCTATCCAAAAACATAATTTAACATTTTAAGTTGTTCTGCATATGTTGTTGCACAACATCTGTATTGGCTCTTTTGTAAATTTCTGTTCAAAATGTCCAACCCTTTTACAAATTGATTTCTCAAACAAGACTGTGCAAAGTACTGTACATGCAATGTATAGCAGTTGGTTGCAAAAGACCAAAATAACTGGATTGGCTTCTAAAAAAATCCACTTTCACCACTGTCCCCAAAATATGTATATGTAAATGTTTTTCTTACCTGTAGTCCACAGCATCCAATAGCATTCATTATGGAAGCATTGTGAATCACTCTATATGCTATCCCCTTTTCCTTTGCCCGGAGCACCAAGTCTGTGTGAGTGGTGGCACTGAAATGAAATAAATTTGCTGCCTTTATTAGAGAATACAGAAAACAAATGACATATATGTTACCTTTATATGTCTGTTTAGTATTTGCTTTCATAAAGTGGAGATAAAAAGAACCAAAACTCACCCAAATGGGTCCCCAACTACTAAAAAGGCTATATCTTCTGTCTCTGAATCTTTGAAAATTTCATCTGCAAAATGGTAACACTTTATACAATGTGTGAGCTCATTTTAAATTGATTAAAAATCTTTTAAGGACATTTCACTGTATTTTTCTTATTCTTGATATCCATTTTCACTACAAAACTTAGGCTTCATTCACATGCAATGTCTATTTTCTAAATTCTATTTTCTATTCGCGGTATGTCTTATGATCACGGTCTGTGCCCTGAATATCCCGCGGCGTAATTACTGGCAGCGCGAGCCAGTTACTATAAGTTACTATAAGTAACTGGCTCGCGCTGCCAGTAATTACGCGGCGGGATATTCAGGGCACAGACCGTGATCATAAGATAGCGCGAATAGAAAATAGATTTTTAGAAAATAGACATTCCATGTGAACGAAGCCTTATTTTCATTTCTATTCATTCCAATTTATTTTATAGCAATCATGGTGATGTGAAATTGCTTCTATCTGTAAATTGTACTCTTTTATATTTTGGAAAATTAAGAACTGAAAATGTTTTACTGAGGTGAAATGATGTTATGCCAATTATCAGTATGATGAAATGTCTGCCCTGACCTCTCAGCATTGTTTTGTTTTGTTGGTAGAAATTAAAAACCCGACAGTAGACCCACATAACTCATATCTGGGTGTGACTGAATTGCCCAATACACTGCAATACAGTGCAACACAGCGCAATACACTTGATAACACAAGTCCAGTTGCAAGTAAACACAGGAAAGGATAATTTCAAATAAAATAGGGTGATATAAAAGCAAAATATAGTACATAGTAATTATTATTGCTGATACAACTTGACAATTTTTTCATTGTTTGGTCAGCCGCCATGTTGGCGAGTAGCTCTTCTTGGCCAGTAATATATCCAAGAAGAACCACTCGCCAACATGGCTGCCAACCAGACAATATAAAGGTCTTGCTGATTTGTTAAGTTATATCAATGATATTACTTACCTAGTAATATAGGTTGTTTTTATATCGCCCTACTTTGCTGGGAATGGTCATTTCTTTTGTGTAATTGCTACTGGATTTGATTTTTGAAGTGTATTGCACTGTGTTGCCCTGTATTGCGCAATTCAGTCACACCGCTCATATCTCCCTTGCAACAAGCTTTCTTTCTTGTTACTTACCAGACTGTTGCTCAACCATCTCTCTATCAGCCAGTATAATCTCTCTTCCGTAAAATTTCTCCTATTTTCAGAAATAATATTTCCTTGATGTCATTATGGGTGTCATTATTGCTAACTTAGAGACAGACTATAGTTTAGCATCTGCTTCATTTAACTGTTTAACTACATACTGCCACATGCAAAATCACGTGAATGTTGGTATGTCGGTTTTGTGTTCCCGACATGTTTATCTTGAAATTTTAAAGGCATGAAGACTATGGAGGATAAAGAACAATGACAAATTTACATTTACATGTATGATTATGAGTAAATTAAGGCCGGTAAATTAATATCCACCTACCAATTCATTTTTTCCAATTGTCAGAATGGAAGTGTAGGCTTCAAGATAAACTCGACGTGCCTTTCGAACAATTTCCAAACCCTTTACAGTAATATCTTTTGCATCACCCAATCCTAACCCAACTAAATAAAACATATCGTTGCCAACGATCCTGTCTACGAGAACCACATGTATTCTTTTTTAAAAGGAGGTAAGTAATATATATAAGATCATAGAGCAAGTAAAAAGTTGTAAAATATTAAAAACCTTAATTTGAGATTTTTGTAATGTATTTCTATCTTAATAGCATAAAGATTATAAAAAAATAAATGAATCAATACAAAAACTGATAATAACTATTAATATTGATACAAAAGTTATATATTGTAATGTATAAAAAGCAGTTAATATTTCATGCAGATATTTTTGCGTGCGTTTTACATTATATCAACATTGTAGCAAGAGGCTCCCGAATATTCTTTATTTCCCAAGTAATTTGAAATGTGGAGCTTTGAAGGGGATTTTCGACGAAAGCCAGTACAGTCTTTAAGAGGGGCTAGTAAAAAGGTAACAGCAGAATTGTTTAAATATTTCTCACTTCGCAAATTTGTCACTGATCGCTAAACGCTCTTAAGGAAAAATGTAATGTCACTATGATTCATTATTAGCTCGTGACCCAATTTTGATTATATACACTTTTAGAAGAAACGAATGTCGAACCATCTGATGAACTATTTTGATGAAAATGTCGTTAGTTATGTCTTAAGTATCGAAATGGTAAAAGCTTGCTTTATATTTAAAAAAATGAGCCGGCAATCTTGCCTGGCTCGTTGGTCTAGGGGTATGATTCTCGCTTCGGGTGCGAGAGGTCCCGGGTTCAATTCCCGGACGAGCCCTCCGTTGGTATTTTTATTTTTTCGCCCTGTTACCTTATATTTTCTTTTTATAAATCGTTCTTGATTTGATATAAACAGTCAAGTGAAAAGTGGTGATTATCTCATGTTAAAGAAAATTAATACCAAATGCACAATAACTGAATTTTTTTTCTCCAGGAAGAAAAAGATACCTTGCTGCAAAGAGCCCAAGCAGAACGAGAGAAGAGAGAGGTATTAGTTTGTTTGTTGCTTACAAGTTTCATGTATCATTTTTTTAATGTGAAGCTAAAGCTTTTGTAAACATATATAAATATATATAAAACCAGTCATTGATAACTAGAACTTTCTTTGGATGTTGTCTTTACATTTTAAGACCTCAACTTTTTTCTGTTTGCTGTAATACTCTATGCTTCAAATATATGATTCTAAAATATTCTTTGAATGGTGTTTCAGGCTTTTAGACAACAAAATGCCAGTGTTACTAAAATATCAGCATTTTACAGATCTGCTTGTGTGAGAAGGAAATGGGTAAGAATAGAATTTAATAGGTCCCCAAAATTTTTATTTTATAATTTATAATATATAGAAGAAATTTTGAGATTGCACCAATCATTTGAAGAGGTTTTTATTATTTTTTGGAACTTATTTAATTGAGTCTTTTTGACTCTTTTTAAATATTAAGTTTTGCATTCAGTTTGAATATGATGTATTAAATGAAATTTGTATTTGAATTGATTTAACCTACTACTGAAATTGAATTTTTTTAAACTTTGAATATTATTCTTTAAAGAAATCAGATCTACGAGCTGCGTTTGATAGATATATTGGAGAGCTGAACAAGGTAAAACAATCCACAGCTAATGTGAACAGAGTTGCTGAGCTAATCAGGAGGTTGCTTTTCTTTTTTGAAGAAGATCAGGACAGTGATAGGCTGGTAAGAAACATATAACTGCTATAATAAGAAAAGAAAATCTAATATTTGATCTTCGTTTCAAAAAGAGATCAACAGGTTTCAACCTTCTTGAGGTGAACCAGTAAAGCTTGGCCACATCTCCTAAGGCCCAGTCACACAGTTTAAATTTTTTCATTATCTCAGTATAATATAACTGGATAATTCAAAATAGTCACTTTGATATCACTGATAAGTTTAATAGTATCACACAATTGATGAAAGGGTGATAAGAATTGTGAAAAAATACACCAAACAAACTTCTGTTAGTTTGTTATTAAAACAAAAGTCAATTTCAGGTGTTGTTTTGCATACATTCCTTTTTTAGCCAAAATTTGCATTTGCTTGTCGGGGTTAAAATTTAACACTTGCATTCAATTTCAGATTATATAAATACATTGTTTGATTCATTTTGAATTTCCAAGTACTATATTTATATATTTTTGTATCAGTTGGCAGTATGCCAGTTACTTGTGTACCATAAGGACCTGCTAATGCAGCTTTTGAACAGGGACTTACCTGTTGGATTGTACCAAGTGAAATCCCTTACATTACTTTGTGCCAGGTAAGATGGAAAGTAGTATTGATTTAACAGAGAGAATGATTATGACTCAGTTATTTGGTACTCTTGTACTCTTTTTCTTCTCTTTTTACATTATTAAGTAAGACAAAAAATATTTACACAAATGCCATCAGATCACTGTCTATTTTATCATTGACAGTCACCCATATTCTATTGTTGTTTTTTAATTTGACTATTTAGTTTCCACCTAGTTCAACTATTCAAACTGATATATATTCAAAAATAAAGCCATCTGCACAAGTAAATGGAATAAAAAAAGAACCAACAAATAGAAAAGTGACTGTTTAACCTCAACTAGTTTAAAATCATGTTGAGGGGAATGTATATATAATACTTTCATACTTGTATTTCAGGTACCTGTCCATTATATCATCAAAACAATTACCAATAGCAGTCCCTATGAGAATGTTGGAGGTTTTTACTTCATCAGACACATATAAAGGGATGAAAGATCCAACTACAGCTGTCTTGAGACCATTGTACATTGGAGTCATGAAAAAAGGTAAGAAATGAAAGTAATGACCAAACTTTCTTTTGATGATAAAGATTTGTGCTCACTGAAAAGATATAATTCAGTACCTAAATATCAGCGACTCTGAATCTAAAATCATGTGGTAATTGTTTTACAGGATATTTTGGGTACTTGAAAACTGTATTTGAGACTAGAGTCCCAGCTTGTTTTGAAGAAACTACCAAACCACCAACACCCCTGTCTGAAAGTTTGTATGAACTGTTAAAGAAACCACTGGAGCTTATAGCTGATAGAGAGGACAAAGAATTCAGGTAGGGTGCATGTTGTATTCCATTGTATTAAAATTGTAGGGTGCATGCTATATTTCAATTCTTTAAAACTGTAGTATATGTGCCGTTTCATTTTTTACTACATGTACCTTCTTCTTTGATGCACCAGAGAGAGCAGTGTGTTTTATCTTACTTACTTTAAATAATATATAAAGCTATAACATAGTATAAAGCTATACTGAGTGATATGAATGTGTATTTACATAATGTGGCTTTATATGCTTTATTTATATGGCTTTAGGGACATGGTAATCCACCACTTTTGCCAAGAGTTCTTCTGTTCTCAGCCCTCAGACCAAGTACGCTACTTCTTGCTCCCTGCCATGGCCTGTGGGCAGCAGTGGAATTTCCCCTTTGTAGAACTCCTCCATGCCCTGGCACCAGACCTAGAGAATATGAAAGCAAACATAGGAGTGGCTGATACAGAAGAAAGGTTCCAAGACTACAGGAAAGGCACCACTGCCTCACCATGGCTGCTCCATGCATTTTTAACTCTGTCAAAACCAAAACTTGGTAATTATTTGTAGCCCAGGATTGTAATTTTTTTCACTTTGCCTTTCAAAGAAGAAATTTTGCTCTACTCTTTTAAATATGTGATGGAATTTCTTTGTTTGAGGAGAAATACATGAAGTTCCTGTCCTTGATATAGTTCGCATTTATAGTCAGTAGGTTATTCTAAAATCCACATTCAATCCAATGCAAGGGGATTTCTTTTTCTTTCAAATCAGTACTTCAGAACAATTTGTATTGTAGATACGCTATCACCCAGAGACTTCCAGCACTACCTACAGGTGATGAAGAGACTCATTATCACTTTACCTGGGAAAAAATTAACAAGTGACTCTGGACAGGAGTCTGACTCTGATGATGAGGAAATGATGGACACTGTGGACTATGTAAGTGTAGGACACAAATTTTAATACCAGTCACTGGTTATTAAATACATACTGGGAAGTTTAAATTTAGAGAGGTAGAATAAGAAAATTAGCACCAATCATTCTACGGTTTCATTTAAACAGCTGTAAATTCATTTTTTGCAATTTAATGATATAACTGAAAATGTTATGTCATAAAATGGTTTTACAAAAAAAATCACACACATCTTATATGTCAAAAAACTGCTGAAGGTCTTGTTGCTGTAAAAGAGATGTAAATTTTTCATGTAATTGTTCTTAAGTTACAATTACATAGTGCAAGATGATGAAAAAATTAAAGAAGAAAATATTAAGCAAAAAAAAAAAATGCTGATCAGTTTGGATTGTGTGTTTCCAAGAAATTGTCTTGTTGTACTTAAGTAAATTCAAATTCAGTTTTTTCTTGTTGTTTTGCACAAATGCAGTAAAGCAGTAGATCTACAGGATATAACATATGGATTTGAAAATAGTTCAAAAAGTTGCAATGGGCAAAAAAGGCTAAATTGCTAAGCAGTTCTTATTATATATTTAGGAAACTGCTGAAGGTCTTGTAGCAGTAAAGGAGCAGTGTGTTCAGGTCATAGACTCCCCAAAGTTTGTGAACAGTGTTTTAATCAGCCTAAGCAGAGACCCATCTGAAACCACTTTGTCTGCTGTGTGCACACTTTGTCACACTCTGATGTCTAAATATGGATTAACAGTTCATAAAGTCAGGTAGGTCTTCTATGGATTAAGCATTTTGACTGGGTACTGTTGTTTTTTAATAAAGTGATAATTTTTTTTTTCAAAAATGTTTGTAGTTGCTGTGAATTTTATACTTCTTAAATTTTTCATAGTAATATTCTTTTATTTGAACAGATATATTATATCAATAACATTGAATTTCCATCATTCTCATATTTTTTTTAAATTATCATTTTTGCTCCTTAGGTTACTATATTCACTGTCCCTAAACAAACTGTTCCTGAAGAATCTGTGGTATTTGTGTGTGTCTGTATGTGCTCCAACAGTAACAGGGTAAGAATAACCGAAAACGGGAACATGAACAAATTAATATGAAAAAATGATGAAAATTTATTAATAATTAAATATAATGTTTGGTTTTGATTAATTTTGTTTCAGTCAACAGCAAGTTGACATTGAAAGTCTTTAGCTGTGAGTTTTAACAGGGGACAAGCTGTTTTTTTCTGTAGTTAACTAAATATTTTTAATTGATATTTTTATTGATATTATCATTTTGTATAATGTAGGTCTAGCACATCCCTGCTGCAGTTATTATCCAGAGGACTTCAGATGCATCAAAATCTTGTAGACCAGATTGTACCCTTGCTGTCCTCATTCTGTACTTTGTTCAACCATAATATTATTACTTTACATGATGCCGAGTTTTTTGGTGATGAAGGTAAGTTTGATAGTACAAAAAATGTTACTAACTTTTCATTTGATGTGCTCTCTATAATGATATTGGTAATTATTATGAAAAGATGGCTGTATGAAAAGTAGGATGATTTACTGACTCCTTAAATGATATTTTCTGATTACAGACTCCTTTGTCACAAGATTTTCATAGAGATAAGAAATTAGTCTGTTCAATGTACAGGATGCCCTAAGATGCTTTCGTATTAATCAAAATGGCACTGGATAATAATATTAAATATGATTATTTATTTATTTATTACCATTCTTTTGCTTCTCAGGTGAACAGTCCTCTCATATGCCCTTCAGTGTGGCTGAGCTGGTCTTGATGAGCGCTGCTCTGCGTGATGCTTGTCTGGGTATCATTGAGATTGCCCATCCAGAATCCAAGCGCAGTCTTCAACAGGAATATGTGTCTGCTCTGAAGAGTGTTGGGGTGAAGCAAAAAATCACATCCAAGGAAGAACTGGAGGAAAAAAAGCAGACATGGGCTTTTTTATTTCAGGTTGTGATGAGTATGCCTTATATATGACTGTTCTTTTCTTGTTGATTAAATTTTGTTTAAGATGATTATGATATTGATGTTATAAGAAATGGCAAATTTTGATTATCAATTTTAAAGAGGTTTATTTTCAAGGTCTAATACTGAACAGTAAACTTCTTTGTTAGAAGAGTGTGTAGCTTCATAGAGTTAAAGTTCATGTGAAAACATTCTTATGCAGTCGGGTAAATTGCTTATTTTTATTTGATGATGTTTAATTATTAATATTCAGAGAATGGCACAGTTGGTGAAACAGCTGTATTTGAGAAATGCAAGGCGTCCTTTCTGCCCCAGGAATCATTGGTTGTCAAATCAAGTAAACATACTTGCAGATAAGGTAAGGGTTTAGTAATCTTATTGCTACACCTAAAAAGCTCAATGATATTTTGAGTTTAAGATACAGAGAAGGTGTTAGAAAATGAAAATCATGATAATTTAGATAATTTCATTTAGAATATTAAAATACTACTGATCCATAATTACACTTTATTTTATCAGATTATTCATATATTCTGTTTTGTTTTAAATGGATTCATAAAATGTTTTCTTTCTGGTGTTTGAGGTAATTTTCATCTTATTATTATTCCTTATTATTTCTTATAATATTTTTAGCCATCTCAAATATTTAAAGCAGGTCGCTTTACTCGACAAGAATTTGGTGCAGGCTTGGAGGCTGAGGTAGGGAACAAATTATAATAGTAATCAGAGCAACAAAATGCATGTAGAATTTATTATTTATTTATTTATTATTTATTGATTCAATACAAACTATAAAAGTTTTTAATGAAGTCAATCCACTTCTTGATATAAGATGTACCAAATTTTTTTTAATTTTAAATTTTCGATATTTTTCATAATTTGTTGTGCCATATCTTTGAAAAATTTGATGGTATTTTAATTTTATCTGCTATCATTTTGTAGAGTTTGAAAGACTATATGGGTGAGTAAATCTATACACATTTAATTTTACTGAATCTTAGGTTTTAATTATCAGAATCATAGTTATAATTACCAACTTATGAAGTTTATTGTATATTTTGTATATAGCATTGTGATATTTTGTCTGTGCCTTATTTATTTCATTTTAATCCAAAACCTTGATTCATGGAAAACTAATTTTTATTACCTCTTCATTTCAGATGAAGATGGACCTCCATTGTCCACCACTGAAATCAGACAGTTGACTGTGTTAACAGAAATCCCTTTTGTAGTGCCATTTCAGGAAAGAGTGAAGGTAGGCAGGATTGATTATGCAGGGTCGCTATCACGATGATTAAAATTAGATGGCGTAATTTTTAATTAAACAGTCTTTTAATGATTTAAATTAAACAATAGAAAAAATTTATAAACCATCATTTAAATGATACCCCCCAACAAGTTTTATAAGATTTATTTTTAATTTGTTATAAAAAATTCCAGATATTTAGTAAGCTGATACTCCAAGACAAAAAAGAGAACCAGGGGGAGCCCCACTTTTTTGGTGGTCCACACATACAGGTGCTGATTAGGAGGAACTACATCTATGAAGATGCCTTTGAAAAACTGTCACCAGATAATGGTAAGCAATTATTATAACAAAAATCTATTTAGAAAGTCTCAACCCATAGAGCTGAGTGTCACATGTTTGTAGTAAAAGGATTATACATGCATAAATGTTAAAGACAAAATAAGTGTAAGATTTGTTAATCGAAACTGTTTTATAAATCACCTTAAAAGAATAAATAAATATGTTATATATTAACTTTTGGAAGTAGTTATTGTGAAGTGATGAAAAGATATTTTAAAGACAATATTTAAGATGTACTGTCTTTTATGTTCATGCTAAACTTTATTAAATATTATGCATTATATTACATATATTATTTTTCCCTTTCAGAGCCCAATTTGAAGCTAAGAATGCAGGTGCAATTAGTGAATGCAGTTGGACTGGATGAAGCTGGGATAGATGGGGGAGGGATTTTTCGGGAATTCCTGTCAGAGTTGCTCAAGACGGGGTTTGACCCCAACAGAGGTTTCTTTAAATACACGTCAGACAAACTGCTCTACCCCAACCCTCAGGCCAAGGTGCTGGTAGAGTCATTCACCAACCACTTCTACTTTCTAGGCAGAATGCTGGGAAAGGTGGGTTCGTTAAAAAAAAAGGATCGCTTCTGAACTAAAAAAAAATGAAAATAAGCCCTATTATGACTTGTCACTGTAATAGATTTTTAAGAATGATTATTATAAAGTGAATGCTATACTATTGATTGAGTTGTCTTGTTTTGCTTTATTTTTGTCTATGAGGTACACCAGTTCTTCCAATTTACACGATGTTAAAACTGTTTTCAGGCCTTATATTCCAACCTATTGATAGAGCTTCCATTTGCCAGTTTCTTCTTGTCTAAAGTGCTCAGTAGACAAGCAGGCAATGTAGATATTCATCATTTAGCATCTCTGGATCCAGAAATGTACAAGTGAGTATTTTTTTTACAGTATTCTTACCTGTATATGTTTGTGGCGAATACTTTGTGGTTTCCTGTTGTTCACATTTCTACAAAGTTTCTGTTAACATATCCAGTAAGTACAATTCTTTTTGTTTCAGAAATCTTTTATTTCTCAAAAATTACAAGGGTGATCTTTCTGACTTGGGCTTAGATTTTACTGTGGCAAACAGTGAACTAGGAGAAGTTTCAGTAAGTATTGTCTGACTGCAGAATTTATGTTTCCCGTGGTGTTAAGTACGTAACTAAGTAAAAAGGCCCAAAAATAATGAAATCATTATGAATCTGAAAAAAATGATTTTGTATTGAAATAATAAAAAAAAAATGTTGGAAATGTTAGCGAGAAGTGTGCATCTTTATGATTCCATACAAATTTATTTGATTGAATGCAAAGGAAGTGAATAATTGATTAAAAATAATTTGTTCTTGTCAAGGTGGAGGAGTTGAAGCCAGGAGGTAGAAACATCCCTGTAACAAGTAGTAACAGAATAGAATACATTCATCTCATGGCAGATTACAGACTTAACAGACAGGTAAGTTTTCTCTTACTAGATGCATGTTTAAGTATGTATAAGGAATATGATGCATGATCATAGCTGTATATGTATCGCCCCCAAGAAATAATAAAATGAAATAAAAATAAAATGAAATGGAAAAATTTCATAATTTTCAGTTTATCATGAAGGTAGAGCTTATTGTATCCAAAACAGTTGAGAAAAATTTAATTGGAAATTCAGTAATGAGCCAGTAAATATTAATTTTGTCAACAGTTTACATATGGTGTACCTTGGAGATTTTACTACAGAAAATTGTTGAAATTTTCAAGATAATTGATTTTTTAAATTATTGTTTTTCTTTTTATCAAGAGCTTATAAAATATGTAGGTTTTACCTCCAATATTTCTGTGACTGTCAGTCACCATCATCAGGGAGTAAATGAATAGGGTCATTTCACCTGGAATGAAAATCCAGGTCAATTGCACCTACATATTTTATAAGCTCTTGATAAAAAGAAAAACAATAATTTAAATTGATACATACAGAGCTAATGAAACTCTTCTCTCAATTGATTTTTTGCTATGTTAAAATAGGCTGCTCACTGCGTGCCTTGAGTATTGTATTCTTTATTGTCTTATTTGTCATTTATAAGTTCATCCTTGATTGATCTCAATACAGATCCGAGCTCATACACATGCTTTTCGAAGTGGTCTAGCAGATGTGATCAACCTGGAGTGGCTGCGTATGTTTGACTACAATGAACTCCAGGTCTTGATTTCTGGTGCTCCAGTGCCAATTGATATAGAGGACTTGAAACAGCATACAAATTATTCAGGTAAATGTTATTGTGATAGCCTAAGTATAACATCCTGCTCATCTAACATGTTGTTGCAAATGGAAATAGAATGATATTTATTAGTTTTACATATGCTCACTGGAGACTTACCACAATTAATCTTTATCCCTTTTATCAACTTTTGCTTACATTTGCCTGCATTATGATTTATCTCATATTTGTTTTTATAGGTGGTTACACTGCAGACCACCCTGTGATCAACACTTTTTGGAAAGTAGCAGAGAGCCTCAATGATGTGGAGAGAAGACAGTTACTGAAGTTTGTCACTAGTTGCTCTAGACCTCCACTTCTAGGATTCAAGGTGAGTTAAGTTACTTTTTTCATAACAAGAAAAACATATTATGTTGTGGACAATTATGTTATTGTCATTTTACATTTAACCCCCCCCCCACTCTTGTGTGAGGGAGCTATGAATATGGCTCCAGTCCATGCATCTATCAGTTTGTCTGTAGAGCTACATGTATATTCATACTTATCTTTGCCTGTACAGACACTAAAAATTGTTAATCCAAACTCGAAAAAAGGCACAAATTGGTGAATATAAAAACTTATGCTTAGACCATTGGATGGGTTTGTGAAAAGGTTACTTTGACTTACTTTTAGATTCTTAAAATTTTTAGCATAAGGTATTTCACATGCCCCTGTGGTAACCTTGTGTTACTTTGAATAGCATTATACCATGTAAGTATTTTATCAAGGGAACTAAACTATTGTTTTAACTATTTTAGGATCTTTACCCAGCATTTTGCATTCATTATGGTGGTCATGAACTGGAACGTTTGCCTACTGCCAGCACATGTATGAACTTGCTCAAATTGCCAGAATTCAAGGATGAAGAAACTATGAGGAACAAACTGCTTTATGCCATAGAGTCTGGAACCGGTTTTGAATTAAGCTAGTGCTGGAATGCTAGTGTCAACTTTAGCTGGCTCTAATCACCCAGGCACAGGAAGGCAGGCTACAAGAATGAAGACACATCAAAAGTCAAGAATGTCATAGACCCATAATTGTCTCATACAAAAGATGCTCTTATTGTTATCTATGTATTTATATTTGTCATTGTGCTTCTTAATAAGACCCATTTATATTATATTATTTTTCAGTTCATTCCCAGGATATAAAGATATGCTGTGTCATATAATGAGAGCCTGAAAGAAAGTTTTAAAAAATTTATTTTAATTTTTTTATTTATTTTTTTGTTATAGAAAGTCAAATTATAAATCAAATCAGCTGATCTTTTCATTAATTTTTTTTACAAATAGCTTGGTAAAAACATGCCATTTAACTTGGTAGATTTGGATATTTGATACTATATTCTTTTTAAACAAGTAGATGAAAACTTTTTTTTGTCGATTTATCATATTCTTGATGTTACATAAACATATCCAATTTTTTACTGGCATATATTCAGACTAGGAACTACACATAATGGTTTATGCATCAAAAAATAAAGTTTCTAAATCATATACATGGTTGGCGCATTAAGGGTATTAAGTAATAGTCAGTTAACTTGGACAAGAGAAATAAAAAAATGTTTTTCCTAGTAAAGTATGTTGTCGCGATTGTTTCAAATTCCATCCCGAGTTATCTTATTACATTTGGTATCTGTGATTCTGCCTGTTACTTTTTTGTGGGATTGAAGAAATAATGCTTGTTTCAGACAACAAATAAATAAGTAAACTTTCTTACAAATTAAGTGATTTTAATGTTCTTATCAGTTTTGATCTAGAATTATTTTCAGGAAAAGTATTGTAAACTGAATTATTATTTGGTATCATAATTTTTTTGTGTGTCGTAAAATCAAAGTCACAAGAATGATAAAATCAGTTGCCTTTTATCAGCATAAAGAAAAGAACAAAATCCCCTTGGAAAGGGTCCATTTCTAATTTAATGTGTGTCAGAGTAATGGCATGGGCTGAAACCTTTTCATTATAGTGGCCTCTTTAGCATTGAGATTCAAATATGCTGCCATTAATTGACACATGATGCCTGTTGTTTTTCATACGGTTAAAATGAAGTGTCAAAAGTCAAGTGCATGACAATAAAACATTATTTAAAAGGGCTTATGTTTCTTCAGCGGGGAGAAATGGATGTGACAACTGTACCATGTCACCGAATAGTCCAATTAGCACAGGGAGTAGATTCATGTCTCAGTCATCTATTTTTAAGAATGGTGTAAAAGTCCCTCTGGTGTGCAGTGTATTCCACACAAAACATGAGTGAAAAATGTGAGATAAGGCGGTGGCTGACTAAGGTTCGTATTTGCCATAGTAAACATTGCATTGAAATTTCCCCTGATGATATTACAGAAAAAAAGTTTGTTAGCCTTTTGGTCTATTTATTTTCATTGTTATTGTGTCCTATTGTGGAAAAGATTTTCATAATATGCATCACAAATTTCTTCAGTATCACAGAAATGAAGATAATGGAAATTTCGTAGAATTCACAATATGATAATACTATTTTGAGTCAGGATCGAGAAGATAAACTAGACTTATCAGAATGCAAGTTGCATGTTGTTTTGTTAAATCATTATAAAGATTCCTGTGGCAGCTTCCGGGATATATATCTATTTTTATGATGCTGGTACTTGTACTATGCAAGGGTACTGCATCGGCCCACACTCCCACTATGATTTTTCATTAGTATTTCATTTAAATGTGAAAATCTATGTTGTAAACATGTCCTCTTCTACTAAATATATAATGGCACATAATAAAAATAGGCTATATGGTGATATTACTTCAGTGATAAAAGTGGAGTGCGTATATAATGTTCAGCTATAAAATGTCACCAAAATGTTCAACAGCATGAATCCTTTACAAATCATAAATGGGATTGGATGTTCTGATGAACATTTATCTTAAAGGCAGTGTCTGGTACCATTTTATCTGAATTGATACCAAGGGTCCTATTATTTATAGCTATAGAAAATGATTTTTTAACCCATTTGAGGACAAAAAAAGTTTTTAAAAATGATCCCTCCTCCTGAAAAGAAATTGCATGTTGTATTGTTATCAGATATATGCATTCCCCTCCAAGCTAAGAGGTCGGTGTTTTGTGTGAATGCATGGCACAATGGAGGGGTAACATATGTACTCTCCAATTTAACTCCAATCTTTTTAAAGAAGAATCATAATTGCAAATTAACTCCTGTCCTGGAGTTGTGCCAAAACAGATTTTTAAATTAAGGGGTGAAGGATATAGCCATGGAAATCCTTAATGACACGGTAAACAATTTGGTCCATAACTTGTTGTCTTCTTGCCAAGTGGATAAAACAGGAAATGTGATCCAGTGCATTTTGTTAAAAAAAAAAATTCAACAAACTAGTATCTACGTGCTAGTGGTAACGTGTATACAGGAATTCAAGGTCACACAAGTAGAGCGATGATATTTTTGCACAAGAAAAATTCCCATTTCTTTGTGAGTGTAAGAGACACTTAAGAACAATAAGATAATACTATGAGGATTGTTCACATCAGGTTTGATCTAAACCCAAATATACAAGTAGTTAGCAGAGTCCAGTTTCTGGGACCAATTTTAACCTGGTGTAAATGGTCCTACAAATTGAGTTATAAAAAATGCATGAGAGATTCATGGATATAATAATCATAAAGCTGTTAAATTTCCTCTTTGTTGTGAATATATGTTATAATATCTGAAATGGTGTACTGAATAGTTTTAACACAATATCTGCTTTTTAAAATTGTTTTTATTCAGCGTATTTACACACTGCAATAATCAAACATATCTGTAACAGTGACATTCACACACAATTTAAATTTACATATAAAAAGAGTGTGGTTTCCCTGTAAGCATTTTAACCATTTCTACAATTTCTTATATCACTTGGAGTCAACATGCAAATTGCAAGGGATAAACCAAATTATTCTCTCGATCAACCACATTAAAACTGCACCTTCTTTAAATTTTTGGTCATTATTGCTCAACTCATCTGCCTTGGCTATATAAAGCATAGGAGGTAAGCAGTAAATATCCATTCAAGTATCATTTTGAAAACTACATCCTTTGGTATGAAACTACATCCTTTGGTATTCCTTTAAGTTATATTATTGAAACTGAATGGTGGGAATTGATCAGATTAAGTGACAAAATTTTGACTTCAAAATGCATCTTAAGCTGCTGAGCATAAACATAATATGCCAACTGCAAAACATAAAATACATTTCAACATAATAACAATCATGAATAAAATTACAATGAATTATCACACTTACATTTACTAGTACTTCATAGCCACAAGTGTTCTTTTTTTTTATTTATTCTTAGAAAATATAGTTTTCATTTGATTATCAGTTTGTAACAGAGTCATAACTTGGGTAATGTACATTGGGTATTCAATGTTCCTCTCATTGAATTTTACACTATATCAGGGTTTCAGACAGCAGGTATCTCCATGGAATATGAAATGATAAAAATAATAAAGAAAATGGGAAAAATATAATCATAGTAGCTTGGGTGCAATTTCCTAACCCCTTGCTACCAATCACCTTGCTCTGCGACAGAAAAAGACCTCGATACATTAAAAAATGTAAAGTGGCCACTCATTCTATTTAATTCCTCTTTTTCTCTAAAAAAATGAAACTTATAAAATAAAACAAAATGCAAAAAATGCATGTAAAAATCTTGCCAAAAGCACATATTTATTTCATTTCAATTGCCCGTCTTGCTAACTTAAGACCAGAGTCCAGACATTTCCACATATTTGATATATCAGTTTTGAAAATATTCAATCATAAGAAATACCCATATCTATTCTTTTTGAAAGTCATTATACTTACAAAATAATGATTGAAAGATAAACAATGCATTAATTCATATAAAAACCGTAAGATTAAACATAGTCATTAGTAAAAAAAAAAGCAATCTAGGTCCTTATAATAACCACCACCAATGCAATAATTGCAACACACAAAAAAAAAGAAAAAGTGAAAATGTTTATACTCACTAATACTCTACTGATCTTCACCAATTGATAAAGTATATGACTTGACAAAGAGTTTTTGCAAGGCAACTAATAAATTGCACAATCTTCTGCAATACTTTAACAGTGAAGAATAACAAGTGTTAATAATGAGCAACTGAAATGTTTGACTGAAATGTAGAATTTGAGAGGTCAAAACTGGTTTGTTCGTAAGCTCAAAGATATCTCTTTGGTTAGCCCAACAAAAACATGCCACAGTGTGCAACAGTCATGGTATCTAATAACAGGGATGCAGCACAGCAGACACTTGGTTAACAGGTTCCAAAGAACTGCCCTTTTGGATGGAAAAGGTCTGATCTGTATCAAAATTTGCCCTCAAGTTGGGTGAACTGGTGGGTTAAAAAGTCTATGTTTTCAGAAACCCTCCACCCCCATTTGAAATTGGTGGTTTGGCACTGTAGCCTGTGTAGGCCTTTAAAGTTCAAAGGTGTATATGGAATTAAGTTTGAAAGTACTACAAGTTATATAATTTAGTTCACTCTGACTCTGATTCAACACAACATTGTTCTTATCTTTAATAGTTTGTTGCTCAAGTTTTGACACTCAGTGTTGGCCTATATATGTGACAGTTGAGATACAAAGCCAATCTTTATAGTCTTGAATCTTAAAAAAATGCCAGACAACCTGGATTTGAATCTTGACAGTGACATTTAAATGGTGAAAATAATACAAAAAACAAACAAACAAACAAACAAAATTGCATTGATATTGCATTGCAAAGGAAAGCCCTTATATACTGTAGCAGCGGAGCGTCGACACTGACAAGCATTTGATGTATACAAGTACTATACACAAATGATTTGATTTTAATTCTTATGACTAACATACCAAGTATGAGTACTGGAATATGAACAAATGCAGGCATTTTGTATAAGTATTCAGAATTCACCTTTCAACAAGTAACATATTATTACTTTCAGCTTCTCTTAAGACAAGACATACTTGTATGGGTAACTGCATTATGCAGTGGTATTATGCACATAACATGAAGCACAATATTTCAACATTCCTTTTAAAAAGAAGCATAACAATGGTGCTAGTCATTATTATAATTTTGCAGCTTAGTGGAATTTGTGTGGACCATATTTACAACCTTGTGGTCTCCTTTTCTGCAACTGATCGCAGCAAATCCAATATTTAAAACCCATACAACCAGCAACAACTAGAGCCTCCACAACCTCACCAGGAAGCAAACGACTCCACATGGGAAAATCTACGGGTGGAAACTCATGATACTCACACAGTAAATGTCCTGCATTTTGTTCTTCAGCTATGAAAAACTGGTGACAGCGGGAACACTCTTTAACTGGGGCTTCCTGGCTAATTGGCCTGGCTCTGAAACGGCTGACTTTGCACATTTCCATTTGCTCAACTTGCTGCTCATTCATGCCACTGAGCCGACCCACTGACTGATATATTTCTGCCTCCCTTTCCAAAATGACAAGTTTTTGTTTCAACTTGATGTTCTCTTTCTCCATGTTCTCACATTTTTGTTTCCAGTGGTCAATAAGAATCTCCATGTTTTTGTCAGAGTTCAGTTTCAGATAGGCATTTTCAGTGATCAACCTATCAATTTCTTTTTGGGCTCTTTTGTTTGCTTCCAACAGTTCTTGTGATATGCACACCTTGTTTGCTGTTGCTTCTTTTTTCAATAAAGCATTTTCAGCCTTCAACTGTTCCTTCTCTATTGTTAATTTTTCCAATTCCTTTTTTACAACCAAGTATTCTTCTGATAATTTGAATTCACCTTTCCTCTTTGTCTGTTCAAAGCTAGCACTCTGTCCCACCTCTGATGGATGAAGGGCTACAGTACAACATGCTGTCTTGACTTTCTTCAAATCTTCATACAAACCATCACATTCCTTCTTCACTCGTTTTAATTCTTGTTCATGTTTGCAAGAATAAAGGTCACACATGCTGTGCACAAACAGTCTACATACAAATATATTCTTTAGATTAGCTAGGTCAAAGACGTCACTGCTGGCTTGTCAAACTTTGTTTTTATGCAATGTCCTTTCAATTCTCTTAGGCCTATTCTGAAAAAAATTTAAAAAAAAACATGGAAATTGTAAACAAAATACAGACCTTAATTAATACCAGTTCTTTAATGCTTCATAAAATATATGGTCAGTAATACAATAACTAGAAACCAGTCGTTAAACGTTGCCCTCTTCAATAGAAGCAAAATAAATCCTGACATAGAGCTGTACAATGTATTTTCCAAATCTATTTTAAGGCCTTGAATGAAAACAAAACTTACACAATATACATGTACGAAGTTGACAGGTCCTGTAAATAAACAGTACCAAAAGAACTTACAGCGTTCGTGCTCAAGACAACAAGTGTCACTCTGCTTGAATATGAAGCTGTAAGTTATGTCATATAAATCACATATTTATACTTAATCCGATCGCGGTGCCACAGGTGATCCCACGAGTGAGGCCGTTTGTTTACTTCCTGGTTGTGTGTCTCGTTCTCATTGTAAAGGTCAAGGTAACGGCAAGGAAAGAGCCGAGTATAAAATAGTCATACCTGCCTTGATTTAGTCGCCTCGCCTTGTATTTATACATGGATAAATTTATTAGAAAAACCCCACGAGAACCTAGGTCGGAAAAAATCCCTAGGCCAAAGAAAAAGAGCTTAAAGCAGTCCACAATTGAATCATTACAGGTAAACTGTTCATGTACATTTGTACAGCTTGGACATAATAAATTAATGTTTGTCCAAGTGCACAGTGATTAACTTATTTTAAGTCGGCAGTTATAGTTCTTTTTCTCTTTAAGATAACATAAACTCCCATTCAGAAACACACTACATGCTTATTATATTTAAAGTGACTATCACCTTCTTATAAATTTTATTTTAACAAAGTAAAACTGTCACTTACTGTACGTGAACTGGGTAGGCAGCCATGTTGCAATCATTCATTCAGGTCATTCGGCTTTAAAAAGGCCTGAGATATAGCCCTGAAACGCCTTCTGACAGATTTCTTTTCGAGTATGGGTGCTGGCCAGTGAGTAGTAGAGTTTTATTGAGAAAATGGGGAACATTGGTGAATTTATTTTTTCCATTCTAATTCTTGTTTTTATTGCCATGTAAGAAGTTGGCACACACACACACATAAAAAACTTGCATTAGATAAAAGATTTGATTAAAATTCAAAATCATTGAATATATACTTGTGTATTGTTTGGTGCATTGTCAAATCTGGGGCAAATTAGACATGCATATGTGCTGGGTGCTCTCTACCAAAGTACCAATATCATGCAAGGTTCCAGTATACTGGATGATAGATATTTTGTAGACATTAATTTTACATACATAAATCAGTATGAATGAAATGATATTTTTCAACTCCAAATCCTCTTTCATTTGACTTAGGGTGTGGTGGTAGTAGAGGATGTATTTTACAGCAAGTCTGTTTTAGAATTAGAGGACCAAAGCAAAGAAAAGATACTTGAGACAATGAGCAATTTGGAGGAAAAGATCCCCTCTAGGCAAGTTATGGTAGACACACAGATAGGTAAGTAAATTCCTTTGTACACTTTTATTAAAATCAGAATGGTAGTAGGAACTCCATAGGGATGACATATTGGAAATGTTCAGAATTGTAACTGCTGTTTTTTTTTTATTCATCTTTGACTGTTTATGAAGCACAGTAAACTGAGGAAATTATTAAATGCATTTTATATTGCCATAAAAAGATCAAAAGTAATTTTAAACTTTTTTGAAAAAGAATCAATTTGACAGAATTTTGCAAACAAGTTGACGGATGTAACAGTTACATATGGCTTGTTTTAGGTCACACAATCAACAAGATGAGAAAACACGAGGACAAAGACATAGCATTAGCTGCCAAAAAGGTGTACTTTAAGTGGAAAACTTTCTTCAAGGAGAAAAGAGACAAGCCAAAGATTGAAGTTAGATCTGACCTGAAAACTGAGAAAATGCGGGAGGCAGGAAGAAAATTTATCAAAGAAGCTCTGGGAAAGGTTGAAATTTCATTCATTTTCTCAAAGTTGAGATTTTAAGCATTTAATTACCTTTATTTGTGACAGGAATTTATTAAAAACAATCCTTTTTTAACATCAAATTTGACAGAGAGATCTGTAATTTTAAAACACATGGTTACAGAAACTTCCTTCAAAATCATGTTTTTTTTGGATTTATAGTATGTAATCCAACCATATTATTAGAACACTGGTACATATGAAAAAAAAAGAAAATGTTAAGCAGGGAAGTGGAAGGCAGAAAGGCAGGAAGAAATGATGGAGGAAACGTTGTTTTGCCTCAGGAGAAAATCTACATATAGTTCTTGGAAACAATTTGTTTTTCATTAATGAATAATGAAGGCACTGTTAGTAAATTTCTAAATATTAAAATAATAAGAATATTACAATTTGTATCCATTAAAAACATGACATGACAAATTTTTGGTGCACTGAATTTTCAACTTGACATTTTTTTTTGCTCAGTTTTGTCATCTTATACTTTCAGCATCACAAAGGTTTAGCAGAAAACATTGAAGTAGAAACTTTCCAGTGCTATAAGAGATTGATAAGTGCAGAATACAAGAAAACCATCAGAAAAATCATATTTACTCTCAGACACCAAGAAGAAGTAAAAAGGAAAACTGTTGCTGGTGAAATGAAAGTAAATGACTTGATAAAGTTATGCTCAAAGGCTTGACTGAAATTAAGATGCTTAACTCTTCTTGGGTGCAAATCAGTATTGTTTGATCTCATGTAATGGAACAGTAAGAGAGTTTTCAGTTGCATCATCAGTTAACCATTTTAATATGGAGTTTTATAATGATGTTATATTATTTTATGAGAATTTTATGCAATAAATTATATTTGTATAGTTTTATATATATGGCTCAGGCTTCGGCTCTATTTGCTGTTTGTGTGGTTTAGAAGATGCCCGATGTTGTGCTTTCTCAATGTTTTCATGTTCTTTTCAGATATTCCTTTCACATATGGGATTTTGACCTGCCCTTTGTTTTTTTTTCTGCATTTTCATCTTGTTTCTGTCAGCGGGTTAACCTAATGCTTGGATCTATCATTAACGAGAACTAAAATTTCTAAACTTTTTTTAACAAATACAAAAAGTGGTCTCTTCATTAGTCAGGTTTGTTAGCTTGTTGGAGAATATAATTTTTTGCTAAACATTGACTGAGACTTCAAATGCGAGTTGTTAGAATATTTCTGGTTGGCCACTTATTTCTCAATACCTTGTTGATCACTTGTGTGTGTGTGTGTGTGTGTGTGGGGGGGGGGGGAGATGGCTATACCAAACAACAAGGAAATATTACATGAAAAATTGTCATTTTAGAAACAGCATTTATTTAACTGACCCGTACATCAAATAGTATAGAAACAGCATTTATTTAACTGACCCGTACATCAAATAGTACAGCTGACAAATGCTGTTGTTTCTCTAGGCTACAAAAAGAGCTACATGGATAAAAATAAAGATGCTCAGCTGTAGGCTATAGCAATTTGCTCTAAGTACAATAAGTTGAACACTTATCAATAAGACTAGGTTTCAATAAATTAACATAAGAGTTGTAATAAGCCACAACACTTTCAGTCTTTAATATCTCCACTTGATCTCATCATATTGATTGTGCAGCACATGAAAAGCTGCTGTGAAGTATAAACATAAAAGATGAAATCAATATGCCTGTAAATGCTTATGATGTTCAACAAAAGATCTATATTAACATATGCATATTGTGGCTAGCATACACAAAGGGGTATCAATTAGAAAGGAATGGTATGTTTGATCTGATGAATCTAAATTGTAATTCAAGAACCAATTGCAAAATTTGTGGTTCTTGCCTTTGTAACAAATAATGGTTTGCCATGGAACAAATTAATGTACTTTTTTTTAACAGAACTTGAACATAACAGGAGGATGGGCAATACCATCAATAAATCAATGAACAATTCCAAGCTTTTACAACTGTACTCTAACAACCCATAATATCAATCCCATGAAATATGACAGAATCTGATATACTACATCCATTTTCTTGTGCAATTCTACATCCATTCTGATTACAATACCAAATATCTGTCAACATTGGTGTTCTTGTGTTTACATATTAATTCTAAAATTAATAAATATTTTTACAAACACATAATACTGCTTGTGCACAAACAACAATGGGTACATCAGTGAGAGTGCAACTCGAGATATTCAATGAGAGTGACATCAGGAGGAGAAAAGGAGTCCAGTGGGTTTTCCACTTGAGTATGCCTGGCGTTTTCATGATCAAAACCTGAAAATAATTTTTTATACACAATTAAATCTATCTAAAAATAAATTTTATTTGCACATTAAAAACTATGTCATGAATCACTGAACTGCATATGAATAGTGAAAATGAAAAGCAGTGGCTATATTAAATTTTATCATTATGGTTTGGGGGAGGGGAGTGGGAAAGAAAATGAATAAGGGGAATGACTAGAAGACAATGGATATCTCATGTCCATGTGAATTTACAAAATTGAAAAAGAAAAATTATTAAGCCAGTAGATACAAATTTCAGAAATGATAAAGAATATTTTTCCCTGTTCAACCCAAATACATACTTTTTGAGGACAGACTGAGATACTGGCAAACTGCATGTAGCAACAACCTCTCAAAGGGATTTGCTATCTTTGAAATATAAACAGAATTTTGCCATTCTTTGAAGAAATCTGTTACTTCCTCCTCTATTGCAGATAGGATGCCCTGGAAAAACGTTGGTATAATTCAAGACAAGTTCTAACCCTGCAATGATGCATGGGATTAATTTTAGCCAAGTCCATATCCTTCAGTAATTTTCCTTGAAGCTTGAACCCTCTCGCACATACAAGAAATTATAGTGTTCTGCACAAATGACTAAGGCAAACAGTTTACAGTAGGTCATTAAGGCTAAAACATTTACTCTTTAAATCAAATGAAATCACTTAATTTACCTTTGGAAGTTGTCTTTTACACAATAATCCTCTAAGATTGCTGTCAATTTTCTTGAAACACTCCTCTGCTGTGAAAGCAGGATGGACTGTAAAAATATTAAATACAATTCAATAACTTTAATGATAAACCTATGAACCTTCAATAAAGAATATATTGTTTAAACTTTGTAAGTTTAATAAAAAATATCCAAATTATGTAACAAGAAAGTTCAGCACTAAATGTGTAAAATGTGAACAATCATATCATATCAAGAAATAATTTACCTGTTCTCTTGTCATCAGCTCCCAATCCTCCTAGACCAGAAAGGGCATTATCTTTTTCATCAGCATCCAAAAAGACTGCATCAGTCACTTCCTCCTCAGAGTATTGTTGACCTTGTAAAAACTGCTGCTGTTCCTCTTCTGAATGGTTTATAAAGTCATTCCATGCCTGAAAATACAGAAACAGTTTCATATTACAGCAGTTAAATATTCAGCCTCAATTAACTGCAAGCTTTGTAAAAACCATGCACTTTTACAACAGTTACTATTCTAAATAAAGACTTCATCACAATTTTTCAAGCTAAAACTTTGGAATTTGCAAGTATAACTATTTAAGTCATTTGTAAGAAATGTATTCATAGTAAGATGTATACCAGATAACACAAGTTACCCTCATTTTTTCCTCTTCAGAGAGAATTTCCCCAAATGCAGACATCGTTGGCTCCAAATAGTCATGGATGTCAAGCTCACCAAACTCTTCCTTACTGTCAACAAGACTCAGCAAAAAGTTGACTGAAATAGCCAAATATTTAATTGCCTTAAATTCAAGACCAGTTATAATTAATTGGATATACTTGCAAATTTCAACTGTTTCACAAAATGTGGTACTGAAAGGCAACAGTATCTTCTGAAAATACAATACTAAAATATACCCATGTCATTTTAATATATTAATTTAACTTGGCTAGTTTTGCAATTAATTCAATGCATTTAATGCATTAATTCAATACCTTGGATTTTCTATTCACTTTTGACAGAATGTTCTGACAACCAGCCACTGCAAGGCAGATCCAGGATTTTTCTAAGGGGGTGGGGGGTTGGGGGAGGGATAATTTTGCTTCACTTTGCTAGGCAAATATAAAACAGTCCATGAGGACAATTTCAATACAATATGTATGGCACTGGGATGAAAAAATGGTTTGTTCTTTCTTATTCTGTTATACTGTTCCTGAGAGGAAGAATAGTACACCATATAGATCTTATGGAGGGGGCTTGTGTGAGCTATATGTCCTCCCTGGAACCGCCATAGTTAGAAGATGTCATGTCAAACTCAGAACCAGAGAAGAAGGAAAATTAACTAACAATTATCCATTCTTCTGCCAGTCTTAGTGCCCTTAACTTTCCTTCCTGAATTTTTGGTCCAGTCCATGGGTTTAGGAGATTTGGGAGGTCTGTGCTTAAACTTCCTAGGTGACTGGGGGGCTGGGGGTGTTGGCTCTTCTTCACTGCTTTCATCAATAGCAATGATCCTGTTGAAAATTAAAAGCAACAAGAAATGTTAAGAATCAAAAGCACAAGTGTTTAGTGTGGGAGAAAATATACATCTAAGCTTTATGCATAATTCTTGGTAATTAATTGTTTTGTATGGATGAAAAATCCATCTAAACTTTAAGCATAATTCCTGGCAATTAATTAAAAAATTAACTAATGTCACTCCACCTCTCAGACTTCAAACAGAGCTAACGTTGTGACCATTATCTCACATTTCTTAAAACCTGCAGATCCATCTATCAATTTAACCAATTTCAGCTCTATCAATAATAGTTAACTCAGGACAACTTACAGATCTACACTTTTACCAGTAATAAATACATATGTCAAAAACAAGTGGTGTTAAACTTGAGGTGAGATTTAAGAGCATCGTTCATATTATGCATTATGAATCTATGAAAGAAGACTAACTGTTACCAAAATATTATGCCAATTCATAAGATATTATTTTCAATTTTGCTAGACTATAAAGCCATATTTCAGAGCTTGCATCCCAGGGGCAATGCTGACCTGGTCATTCAACCTATCCAGATTCAACCTAGTACAGTGGTATTGCTAAATGTAAACATTGCGACTTACGACGATCTGTTTCACTTACTGCATTTGATCATCGTTCGTGGTGTTTCCATACAGCTTCTTTGTCTCGTCGATAACACCCATGATGAATGTCTCCAACAATTCTCGGTCACTATGGTCAGATTATACAATAAAATACTTGTGGGATTCACTGCTGTCACAACTGGCTGCAATAACCTAGCTAGTAGGTCGTTGACAACTACCCGCCTTTTTTTGCTATAAAAAATTAATTTTTAAATGTCAAACAGACCAAATATGACATAACATGAATTATACAAATATTATATAATTGTTTTGCAAAAGCAACTGGAATAACATTATTGCTGTGGTTAAATTATGTGTATTAGCAGTCTTGAACACTCACGAAGAGGGAAGAACATCGATTGATTAACTCACTGGGTCACGTGATTGGTAGAGACACGAAACTTGTAAGATTTGGATATTCCGCTAGATGGCACCCTGGTCTGGATTTTAAACTCTGTGCTCCAAAAGTAATATTAGTGAGTGCAATATATACCTGTACTAACTACAAAAACAACCATATCTGATATCCAACGGCTTTTATAAAACTGACAACAAATTGAACAGTCTACCTAATGTCAATTAATAGACTATTCAATTGTGATTGAAATAATATGGGCGCGAAATTCAATCCAGCCGAATGACTCTTGATCCATTGCCCACAGGCCATTAAACCTGAATGCAAGTTTGAAGAGGCCATCTATTTGACTCTACCCGCAGAGAACTGCCATGTGGGACATCTGACAAAAGGGGTTGTAAGTTTTTTTTTTCTTTTCTAGGGGAAAATTTTGTTGAGAATTTCATTTAACAAAATAGTTGGATGATTTCATATGAAAGATAATATGTGCAGTGTAATAAAATGTTAGTTTTCTGTCATGTTTGTAGATGATTTTAAAAAATATTATAGTTTATCCTTAATTATATGTAATTGAAATAAACTCCTCTTTTTAGGAGAAGCACTTTGGTAAAACACTTGTACAGGCCGGGAGACCCCCCCAAAAAAGAGCCCATAAAATTTTATTAAATACTACACAGGTCCACCAAATTTCAGGAAATTTGATGGACTTAGGCTTCATTCACATGCAATGTCTATTTTCTAAATTCTATTTTCTATTCGCGGTATGTCTTATGATCACGGTCTGTGCCCTGAATATCCCGCGGCGTAATTACTGGCAGCGCGAGCCAGTTACTATAAGTTACTATAAGTAACTGGCTCGCGCTACCAGTAATTACGCGCCGGGATATTCAGGGTACAGACCGTGATCATAAGATAGCGCGAATAGAAAATAGAATTTAGAAAATATAGAAATATAGAAATATCACATTGCATGTGAACGAAGCCTTAAACTTCAATATGTGCATGATCATTCCGTAAAGTTTCAGATATCTTGGTCACTTTCCATAAAAGTTCTTTTTAAAAATGTGCTCCAAATGGCCTCAGCAGGATTGTCATTTTCTCAAACACATTAATTCCTCCTTCAGAATTTTCCTGATTTTTGCTGTGATTGCTGCCCTCAGTTTACCAGTTGTTTGAGGGTTTTTCTGGTACACTTTATCCTTAGATACTCCCACAGAAAAAAATCTGGGAGGGGTTTCAAGTTGGGTGAAAGACCTGCCCACTCAACATCATACTTCCTGCTGATCAGTCTCTTTTAAAATTGCTATGTGGCAGTGCTGAGAAAGCTTTGGACATCACTGGGATGATTCAGAGGGATAGGTCAAGATGGACAGTGGTTCTAGCAAGACAGGGTCATCCCCACACATGAAATGACTCCCTAGCCTGAATGAGAGAGCGTTCTCAGGAGTAGCTGATCAGCAGAAAGTGTGACATTGAGTGGGCACTGTATTCACCAGACTTGAACCTCCCCTGATTTTTATCTGTAGGGGTATCTCAAAGACAATTTGTACCAGAACAACCCTCAAATGATTGGTTAACTGTGGGGAGCAATCAGAGCAAAAATCTGGAAAACTTCAAAGGAGCAATGTGTTTGAGAAATTGACTATTTTTTTCGTGATGAATGCAAGTGTGCATCCAATGCCTCAGAGGCCATTTGGAGCATATTTTTTAAAAGAGCATAACTTTTAGGAAAAGTGACCAAGATAACTGAAACTTTGGGGAATGATCATACACATATTGAAGTTTAAAGTCCAGCAAATTTCTTGAAATTCAATGGACGTTTGTAGGGTTTATTAAAATTTTAAGGGTTCTCCCTTTTTTGGGGGGTCAGCCTGTAATAAAGATTTGTCTACAGGTATCACTTACTTGCATGGATGAAAAAAGTTGCCAATAGTGGAATTCCAATTCACTTGGTCAAACTAAAATATTTCTGCAATATTTTGGGAGAAAAAAGAGTTACGAAAGTAAATGAAAAATGTTTTTAGTCCACTGGGGCTACATGTGCCTTTTCAACATTTTAACCTAACAGACAAAGCAATTACTATAGACAAGTGTATATAATTTGCCTCTGACAATAAATAAGGTTTGTTGTCAATATTTAAATGTTTGATTTCAACTTTTTCCATATTTCTGTAGCTAAATATTAATTTTTATAACTAGGTTTGCAATGCCCCTATTTTTCAATTGTGTGAAGACCAATGTCAGCTTCACAATGGTAGCATCCTTGGTAGAAACAGGAAATGAGGAATCCATCATGAAGGCACTGGCCATAATCAAGCAATTCAGCCCAGTGGGATCCTGAACATACAGTATGATGGTGGATTACAGCATGACTGAAATAAATGTAGTAGAGGCCTCTTTCCTAGGTTTGTGCTGTTTTTGGGCACTGTGTCTTGATATACTGCTTGATTCACTGCACCAAATAGACTCTCTTCAAGTGTATAAGGAAACATTGGCATGGCTTTGGAAAGCCAAAGGAGCAATTCCATGTGAGCATGGATTGCTGAGAAAGGTAAAGTCTCCTTGTAAACAAAAACAGCCAATAAATACTCAGCATAAGAAGACGCTAATAAGTTTTATTTTTCTTTTTATATATGAGATAAATATAACATGCTTTATGTTTTAGGTAATTGACAGTTATCTGGACATTGTGATTAGCAGCAGTGGTACATGTAAGAAGGTAATCTCTTAAGCCCCCTTTACACTGGACGGCGTCCTTTCTGCGTCCAGCAGTACAGCCCCTTTTGAGAGTTAAAAAATTATAATACTTTACGGCAGACAACTGGTCGATCATTGAGCATTCATTCTGTTACAAAATCGATGCTTGTGCCTCCTTATTAAGACCACAGCGATGCCAAATTTCATGGTCGCAGAAAGGACGCCGTCCAGTGTAAAGGGGGTATAACGAGATAATTACAAAGGGTGTCCATCTAGGTCACAGTTTGATGGCAAACACAGATTCCAGAATAATTGCGATAAATGCCATTTTGGTGGTAAAATAGAATTTATTATAAGTCTGTGATTGTTTTCAAAGTATTTATTGTGAAACATGAATCTCATACGAAGAGTCATTATCTCTTTAGGCTCTTAATGTTACATTGTGTACCTTAACTGTACTATGTATAATATCAGTCTTTCAAAAACATATATTCTTGTTCATGATGGCATGCTCACATTATTACAAGACTTAGTATATCATAACATAATGTATGATAAATTAATACATATTATAAATTTTAAAGCTGTCAAGATGTCCCAAGATCTTTAAGGGAAAAGTAATTCTTTGGTCACATTAGGTACAAACATCATCATTTAAATTATTCTTTTTACAGGTGTTCCATGTGAGCCTTCATGTATTGTCCAGGATTGTGTATGATGGAGACATGGCTTATTTTTTTAAAGGTAAACCATATTCACTTTGAATAGTTAGCTGAATATGCTTTAAAGAGAGAACTTTCAATTATTTTTAGCCATTATATATACATGTACATATATTTCATTTCACATTTATACAATTTTTTTCTTTTTATTATGTCTTAAAGGTAATCGCACTGTCTCTTGTCAATTTGTGGTCGCTTTTATAAATTAAACTTCAAATAATATGATGAAAACATTGAATTTTATTTTAACCCCATTTAAATATACTGGCACTTTTAAAATGCATTAATATATGTATATAATAGTTTTAAAAAAAGTTGCCTTCCATATTTTTGTTAAAAAAGACCGTCATCATTCTCAATGCTTCGGTTTCTTTTTTTTTTTTTTTTAAATTTTAATAGAAATGTAGGTATGGTGGCATTCAGTTAGCAATTGTTTCCTGTCCCAGTTGCTATGAATAGATTAATTTGAGTTAAATTTTACTTGCTTCTATTTTTAATTTTTTTTCTTTGTTTGTGATATAAAAAAGACCTCCGAGAATATGATGTCATCGTGGGAGTTTGCATTAGACAAGCATACCACTCTGTCTTGGTAAGTATTCAACCCTTATGTAGGACTCTCTTAGATTTAAATTTCAGTCTGTTTATCTCTCCAATAACAGTAACTCAGCTAATAGATGTGCTTGACATTGTTTTAGGCAATAACAAATCTCTATCATTTCTAATTATCCTGTTTTTTTTTTTTTAAATGCTACATTTAGTGTAATGAAATAATTTAAAGACATAATTTGAAGAATTTTAGTATTCTGTATTTGATCTGATATTTGCTTAATTCTCCACACCATGCAACACCAATTTAATTGCTACATTTTGTGGAACTTTGAAGATCTGTTGTAATGACTGGGGCTTATTTTTTCATTTGTGTCTATAGTATTGTGGAATAAAGGATGGCAAATACACCTTTGTCGATTCTCTTGGAGAGACTGATCAAGAAAAGAATATTATCACAAGAAACTGGATATATTAAAACAGTCTCATTGCGTCAAAAATGTCGTGAAAATGTCATGTTGCATCACATTAATAATGTTTATAGTGCACAGTGCAGACAATTGAATATTATGAGTGGGTTGAGAAGTATAATTTTTGTTGTAATGTATATTTTCAGTAACTTCTCTAGAAGAAAACCTGGTGCCAGTTTGTCACCATTGACCATGATAAACAACAAGATAACTACACTTGTGGGCTAAGGTTTATACACACGAGTTGTTACAGAGGCGGATCCAGAGATATTTTCTGGCAGGCTTCCAAATTATCTTTGTTAATCCATCCTCCATCCTCCTTCTGACAGAAAAAATTAGAAACCTGTCAATGTAAGATTGAAAATCTGAACGTCTTCTGGAGACCCAGAAGACTGCCCCAATCTGCCCCTGTGTTACCTTGGAAGCACACATTTTAATATAAACCCTAAACTGGCCATGGTACACTTCTGAAGAGTCCCCAAGCAAAACATTTGTTGGGCAATAAAAATAATTTATTTCATCACATAGCTCCCCAGCAAGAGTTGAGCACTATTCAATATGACCAGATGATGTATATATACACTGAGGAAAAATGTAAATACCCCATGTGAATTTATTAAAACATGTAATGGGCTATGGACAGTAACCTTTATCTAAGGACAGCACGGACAGTAATCTGTGACACATTGAACAACTAAATTAAGTTTGTATGATTTATTATAGACATATGTATATATACATTAAAGTATTGTGTGGGGCATTTTTTTTCTTAGTATATAAATAAATATTTTGTTATTAAGTAAAATAACAAAATAATCATGATTTTTGGATAGGGTGTAAAAAATACTATAATGGAAAAATGCCTTGACTCCAAGAATAAGGTGAAAAGTTCTATCATAGGACTGGCAATAGTTTTCTAAACATTAATAATGTAACAACATAAGACAGGCTTATGATTGTTTAACTTTTATGTTATAATACTTTTATAAAAAGTCTCTTTGAAAAGTCTTTTTGTATTACTTTTCTGTTCAAATCACGTTATTTTAAAAAGTTTTTGTTCTATGTAGTGTTATGAATTAATTAAACAGTTCAAAATTACTAATCTTTTTGTTTTAACCACAATTATTATTTTACAACTTTCCAGGGGAGGTGTAGATGATCACAGGCAGATCAAGTCCTCTGAAGAATCCATCTATCAGTCAGCTTGATAATTTTTTCATTCATACCTGGCAGTCTGCAGATTCCAGATACTCAAGATATTTCATCAGGACATTGATCTGCCTGAGCCTGTTTAATTATCGTGCCCTCCTACCACAGAAAATTATTTACTAGACTTTAGCTCAAAGCTGGGTCACTGTAAATCACTGTGCCCCTGGTTTTAGGTTGGCTCATTAATTATTTTGCAAATTGCAGAAACATTGGTTCATTATTGAGCCAAGGTGAATGCATTGTTGGTTTGAGGTTGGGTAACTGTTGTAAAATTTAAAGGTAATTGTTGGGCCATTGTTGGGAATAAGTTGGCCCAATGTACCCCAGTAGGGACAATGTTGTTTGGTTGGGAATAAGTTGGCAATGTGTTAGTATTGAAATTGACTAACAGTAGGCCAGGGCTCCGTATCTCGAAAGGTTAGCTATGTTGCGTATGTGCACAAGTGTCTCGATTCCATAACCGATTCTATTTTGAGATACGTGCTAAAGTGTCTTGATTCCATGGCCCCAGATCTCAAAATAGAATTGGTTATGGAATCGAGACACTTGCACAACGTAGCGAACCTTTCGAGATACGGAGCCCAGGGTTGCCCAAAGATGTTCAGCCAACTGTGAGCACTTACACGTAGACGGAAATCCAACATTGGGCGTACGTTATCATGGTCAACAAAGACAATGGATGCTGGACAGCTTTATAGTATTGTAAATTTAAAAAGTTCAAAATTGCTATGGATGTGGGGCAATTTTGTATTGCTTGAATTTTTCTGAAGGTAAAATACTGTGTTATAAAAAAAAAACAAAATGTTAATAAAAACACATTCTTTGAAAGAAGGAAAAAAAGTATTAAAACAAGTCCCCATGCCAATACCATATTGAATTTTATACTATTGCAAGGTATTGATTCTGCAATATATTTGTGTATATTTTGACTAAACAGCTTGTTTTTCCATCCTGTGGCACATGCAAATAATGTAGTCCAAAAATGTATTACCAGTATAAAATGTTACCGCATTTTCAGGAGTAATCGAGGCTTGCTATAAACATGTAATACAACACAAATCTGACATAGTAACATACATGTAATATACATTTTATACAATAGTGTCAATACCATATATAAAATTGCATTTTATACAATTGGATGTTTTTGTTTATTACCATTATTAACTGTTTCCACTTTAGGGAGAAGTGATAAATCATTACAATCTTTAAATGTCTCCTCTTTCGGAAGAAGTGATTATTAAATCAGCCATCTGCATTTTTGCTAATTGCTTTAGGACTCTATTTGTAATAATGACACGTCCATTTCCTCTACTAGTTATTATTTTTTCCAACCTTCTGAAAATAATTAAGCCAGTATATTTGCCAACGATGACACATACCGGTACCTATAATGGCTTTACACTCTGGGCTATAGACATGCCCTTTAATGTACACATACATGTAGTGATCCCTTGAATTACGATCAAAGGGTTGAGTCTTGTGGACCAATCAATTAACTTCCTAATCCAGAGGCAACACCATCAATTATTCTTAAGCAGGCCAGTAGCTAACAATTTTCAAGGGGGGGGGGGGGGTCTTTTTCCGAAAAGCAAACCTTTTACCATGAAACCTTTGTGTGTGTGTGTGTAGATCAAATTTTACCCAGGATGGACCTTTTCTGGGCAAAAAGGGCAGATTGTTCGAACTCCCTGGCTACTGGTATTTTTTAATGACCTTAAGAGGCTAGCTAGTGCCTACGAACTCCTCAGGAACTTGTGCTGAATGCTTCTTATGACTTTTGTTTAAAAATTTTACTTCTTTAAAACATGTAGGTGGTAACAATTTGATTTCTACCTAATGGACCCCCTAAACAAACAAGTTGTCTAGTGGGTCCTAGGTGTAGGTGACTTATTGTGGTTAAACTGCTATTACGTAGTAGTCAGCTAAATGACCTTTTAACAGTCAATCTGAGCTGATCCCTTTGGGCCAAAACTTTTTATTTTTTTATTTATTTATTTTTTGTTTGGGCGTGCGTGTGTGTGTTAAAAGGGGTCCAGGGCTAAATACAGAGTAAGTTCTGATTGGAACTTGACTTATTAGATGTCTAGTTCAGACATTGATGTTTATATATTTTATTTTAAAGTGAATTGTACTAATGGTATTTGCCCCTCAATATTAAGAGATATATTGATATATTAAATTTGTTTTTGAAATCTTAGGTTTTGTTGTAGGATATATTAAACATGTTATAACCTCATTACAAGCGTGGCAGAAGAATAAAAATATCAATGATGGCATGCAATAAATGTGCTTGAAGCAATGGTGCATGAAGTCTCTTTAGGGGGTTTTTAGAGCATATCACAATAGATGCTTTCATGGAAAAAAATGGCATAAAGAAGTATCAATATAACCTGACAGCACATATGCAATACTTCCTTATTGTGTCCAAACTACAAAAGAGTCACCTTGATGTAGTGTCCACAAGACAGGTCAGATGTAATACCAGAACAAGCCTGGCAGGTCAGATGTTTTACTACTACAAGGCTGATAGGCATTGTTTTCAGGTAATAAGTATTAGGTAATGAGTTTTTTTGTTTGTGTCACAATACATTAGCTTCTGTTCTCATCAGTTATAAATGAAACGGTGTTTGGCCTAAATTCATGAAGCAGCCACAATAGGTTGCAACACCTGTATGTAACATTGCTATTCAATGAAACAAGTGTAAATGTTAATAACTGTGATGTGCTATATTTCATTTTTTTTTTTGTGTGTGTGTAAAACCAGTATACTAGGGATATGTATGAAAACTTTACATGTTAATTGTATTCTGCCCAGTAATTAATGTTTTAGCAATTGAAAATAATACTTTTGTGAGGCCAATTAAGCTACATTGCTACTTCATGTAACACAAATTTTTATTTGTCATGAAGGTCAAAAGGCCTGAAAACTGAAGAGCAGATTTTATCTTATCAGATATCTTGTCCTTGTTCACAATACTTATTAACACCTTAATGCAGGAACACTATATGAGGTACATGTCCATATAGTGCTCCTGTATTCCTCCTTTGAGGGGTGTGTTGAACTTTGAGATTGTGATTGTTCGAAGATGAGATTGATAATTAATTTTATTCATTGGAGAAGAGGTCAGCTGATATAACATTTATGGAATATGCTTTAGACATATTGGACACAGTTTCCAACAGTCTCAGTTTGTAATCTTGATATTTTAATATTCTAAAAGTGATAGTGTGATTTGTGAAGGTGCTTCCCTAAATCAAGGTAGGCCAGCCTTTATAATGATTTATGACTTTTTTACTCTGTAATCGAACAAACTGTGTCTTTTAAACAATACCGGATTTTGTTGAGTATTTTTCAAGCCTAAGGCAATGTTAGGTCATCTCTATACTGAAAACTGTCTGCATACTGGAGCCAGCTAACTGACTTGGCTTATTGATATTGGTGTCACATCAAGACAATGTTAAACATATCAGGTCATTGTGAGATGACACTATAAAACTGATACTATGCATGAAAGGAAAAAATATGGAACATGTGACAAAGTTTAATGGTGTTCACCTATAGCGTGGGATGGCACATAGAACAATAATCCTTCAAGCAGACTTGAAACTCGACTTGTGACCTTTATTTTTCATATCAGAAAAAGATATGCAGCATAAAGGCACCCTAAATATATGGACGTACTCCACATAGCTGCAAGCTTTAAACTCAGTAGTGGGTTAAGCTATCTCCAAGTCTAAAACTTGAGAAGCGATAAGCAATCTCTGCAGTGCAAAGAATATAAAATGAACAGTATGGTATGTTTGACCTGCACTAGACAAGGGCAAAGACCTGACACATTTATAGGTATATACATTGTACCACATGGCATCCATTTTTCTTTTCTTTCCTTTCTTTCTTTTTCTTTTTTAGTAATTAATAGGCATTAAATAAAAACTAACATCAAAGCTGAGGAAAAAGGACACACAAGTGAACATGCATTTGTAGGTTTAATTACAAATAAGGTAAGTTTTTTTGCTGTTTATGTTTATCACAGTTTTTTTTACTAGATATGTATATAACTATTATAGGCTTGTATTTTGATAGCATAGAACCAATTTTCTTTGGCCAATTATTACTTTCTTGGTATATAAATTGAAGAGAAACTTTTTTTAGTTTTAGTTTTAAAGACATGGGGACAAACCATTTTTAAATATGTAGCAAGTTGGTTTTCAAACTTTAACAATTCATGTTTGATAAATTGTTCAGACAGCTTGCCATATAGCAACTTGCATGTATTTAGTTTTGGTACTTGTCCACATTGAAAAAGAAATGAAAAAATTGTTTCTAATATTTTGTTTGCGCTGAGCAGAAAACCAATCTCTTTTAATCTGAAGAAAATAAGTATTTATTAAATGTCACTTCAAATAGAATTTGTAATTGTATAAAAGGATACAAAAAATGTAGTGTTATAAAAAACTTACGGCTAAATATAAATATAAACTATATTTGTTTATATGATGCATTTCAGTGCTTTAAAAACTTTGGAACTTGAGGTGAGCATGAAATGGAAAAGATGACAATATTGCGTGCAGCTCTTCTGATAATAATCAGATTGGCAGTTCAGGTCTTCAATTTGGAAGCAAAAAATGGTAAGTGAATATGAAAATTGAATCATTATCAGCACAAATTTTTAGAATTGATGTACGAGCAGGAATAATTAACCCAAAAGAAAATTACAGGTGACCATAAAAAAGGAATAACCTTTATTTTGTAATGTGTAAATAATGAACTCGTCAACTTTCTGAACTGTGGATGTAACACTGCATTTACTGTAGCTTATAGATTGAAAAAAAGAAGCATGAAAACTATGACGCCCCTTCGATAGTTTTTATCCAATTGGATTTTTTTCCATTCCATATTTGGGAATTTATCTAATGGATACATGTAGAAATTGTACTTTAATTGAGAAAGTGGTTGTTTTTGAGTCAAATAGTTAAAAAAAAAGAGAACTGTAACTAATGATAATAATTAAGTAGCAAAAGACGAATGCACACACAGCAAAGAAACCACATATAATATATGTGTAATGCACTGATAGAATATCTAATTGACTACTAATATATACATGTACCTGTGTATCAAAATTAAATTTCAATACAAATTGATTATCCTCTTTTATATTCATTTATATTATCTTATGATTTTTTATTTTTGCATTGACCCATATGCTTCATGTTTGCAGTTACTAACCAGCATGAAGCCTGTCTGACTGATCAGTGCTTAAGAGATAATATTTGTTTATTTAACTGTAATGGTAGGTCTGTATTAAGGTGATGGGTGCTGATACAGCATGCTTTGCTTACCATTTTAAGATTGTGCAATATCAAGATATCATCAAAGAGTAGCCTTTATTAAACAAATATTTTTCATTACAATTGTAAATGCAATTTTATCAGATCGAAGCAGTTGGACTTTAACTTCCACAATTAAAGTGCCTGTATACTATCAAGAAGTTAAGAGAACAAGTTATTGCTGTCACAACTAAAATAAATTGTCCTGAAATTTAAACCTGTATGTTGGTTATCTTACATATGGGTCCATTGTCTCCATATCAGCAGAAAGTTGTTGAATTTTCCGAATTTTGTCTGGCTTTAGTTGTCATCTTTTCTTTCAAACTATCATTACATGTGTCTGGTCTCCTAATATTGTATAAACTGATGATAAATCAAATCAATATGGATGTGATCTGAAGTGCATGTTTTATCAAAAATTTGTCTGAATTTCTATGGTTCTTTTCTTGTGTCTATGTTTGAAAAAGAAAATAATGTCAATATTATGTCACATACTGCATACTTTGGTGTAGTATTTCTTTTCATCTATTAATTTTTTATCAGGTGGAGGAATGCAGCTTTTTAGTGTTGGGGTAGAAAGTGCTTATATTTTTTACTATTCGTTTGTAAGCTTTATATTTTTCTTCAAATGTTCTTCGAATCCCTAGCTGTAGTCATAGGTTCCCTAGCTGGTTATACTCCCGTTCATTTAAAACAGAGCAATGTAATGGATGTTACATGAAGTAGTGCAGTATGCATTCTGGTGCTGTAACACATGTCACCTGCATTTGAGCAACTTTAACTTTTTCAGGCAGTAAATAAAATATTGTAAAGATAAATAAATTTATCTTGCATTTCGAAGACAAAAATATGGCAACATTCTACTAAAACGCATTTTATCCAGGAATGCCCGTATTCAAACTGTTTTGTCTATTCCAGTGTCCATATCTCCAATGGACCCAGTAGTGCTTGTTGGGTCCAACCTTACCATAACATGTGAACTTGCCCCGAGGATGATCCCAGGTTACAATGCCAGTGATGTGGGTCTGTGCTGTGACTGTGACATACCTGAGAAAAGACTGGTCATCAGGGCCAGGGATAGGAACCCCGCTGTGTCCACAGGGGACACGCAGGTCAACTTTACTTTGTACAGCTTACCTGATATGTCTGAAGATAAGGCTGGCAAAGTGTGTCTCTGTTTCCTTGGAATATCGCAGTCAAGTAGGACAACTATATTCACAGGGTGTGAGTAAAGTTCGGAATCTGGTTGAAAGGTTCCTGATTTCATTCTTTAAAAATTTTACATAGATACAGGTATATGTAATATGTTTGAAGTAAACATGTAGCTAGAATATATTATGGCATAAACAACAACAACAACAAAATTTCAAACATGCCATGTATAATACGTACCCTTGCTAACCTGTCAAGAATAACATCAACAAAGACATTTTATGTATGGGTCTACCAGATCCTTTTAAATAAAAAGGGTTACTTTGGCAATGCAATTGAGTGTGTGCTAGAAGCTGCAACCAAAGACAAAACATTTTAAATCTGATGATAGAGCTAGGTACCTGTGTTCCTGCAGATGGCACCACCCCAACCATAAAACCTTGTACTCTCTCTCTCTCTCTCTCTCTCTCTCTCTCTCTCTCTCTCTCTCTCTCTCTCTCTCTCACACACACACACACACACACACACACACACACACACACACATGAACACACACACACACACATGAACACACACACACTCATTGGCATTATTGTATGCTTGGACATAATGAAAGGATGTGAAACGTGGAGCAAGATCAAAGGATAATCAGCTTAGTGGGAGCTCTTCATGAAACCATGTGCGTTCGGATCACGTGACCTCCCATACAGGTAGCGAGCATATCGTAATTGACGATGACTTTTTGCATCATTTGGGCAGGTAGTTCGCGATAATGTGAGGCAATCTTTCGGGTGGATGAGACAATAAACTTATAGAGGTTAAGTATAAACAATTTGTTCTATCAATTTGGAAGCTATGTGAGACTTTGAGATGTTTGTTCATGGAGGAATTCAAAATGCCCTATGTGGTAAAGGCAATCTTGTTTGTTGCCGTAAAATGAGCATTTAAAATTGTATAATTTTAGTGTAGCATACTTGTTTTTAGCTATGATCCGATAGGAAATTATTTCTAGTGTCGAAAATTTCTCTCTGTGTGACAAATTAGCCTGAGATGCGGCAGTAATGAAACCTTCAATCGTGTCTTGAATTAAAATGACGCAATTTCTCTCGATTTCTTAGGCTCGCTGACATTTCTTTTAGGCTGGTATTTTTTGTGCACCTTTTAAATAAAGATGACATCAACACCCTCAATATCGTTTCTCGTTGCAATACGGCAAAACACATACATTTGTGACACACAAAAATGCACCCGGGGTGCTTTTAATATCCTTTTATCAAAGTTGACATCAACACTACTATGAACTGTATATTTATGTTCATTTTACCGGCTATTGTCTGCTCGAAATTGGGAATGTTAATTGATAATTTCTTTACTCTCAATATCAGCTCTCGCTGGAAAATGGCACCACATGAATCGGCATTGCTTTTAAACCAGTTATATATCAGCTCTACATAGATCAATACAATCTTGAAAATGATAACAAGTATAGACAAACGCCAGAACCCATTTTAATGAGGTAACAGGAAAAAGATACTAAAAACCCAAAACAAATTTCCACGTGTTGATGTAAGCCTATGGGCTCTCAACTGCAAGATGGCGGCAATGCTGTACCATAGCAACCACTAGGGACTGCGAGAAATTGCGTTATCCATGCAATAGAACAAAAAAAATTCACTGAGGCACAGCGCGCGCTACCTTGATAATACTGTAAACTGTTCAGGCTCCCGTGGAGCTATCAAAACAGCTTATCTGAGACAATAGGCGAATGTTTACCCAAACACACATACCTGTAGCTTCAAAGGAAGATGCCGCGTTTCATGTCCTTTCGTTATTATGTCCAAGTTGTATGTGACAT
>NW_019775641.1:71272-111796 GCF_001039355.2 Lingula anatina | reverse complement strand
CTTTTAAACCAGTTATATATCAGCTCTACATAGATCAATACAATCTTGAAAATGATAACAAGTATAGACAAACGCCAGAACCCATTTTAATGAGGTAACAGGAAAAAGATACTAAAAACCCAAAACAAATTTCCACGTGTTGATGTAAGCCTATGGGCTCTCAACTGCAAGATGGCGGCAATGCTGTTCCATAGCAACCACTAGGGACTGCGAGAAATTGCGTTATCCATGCAATAGAACAAAAAAAATTCACTGAGGCACAGCGCGCGCTACCTTGATAATACTGTAAACTGTTCAGGCTCCCATGGAGCTATCAAAACAGCTTATCTGAGACAATAGGCGAATGTTTACCCAAACACACTATAGCTTCAAAGGAAGATGCCGCGTTTCACGTCCTTTCGTTATTATGTCCAAGTTGTATGTGACATGCCCAACCAACCTCTCCCCCCCCCCATTTGAAATCTGGATTTTATTCAATTATAATGGTTATAATTCAACTGGATTAATAATAATATTTCAATAGCAAGCACAGCATATTTTTCATGGTTATTTATGATGTAATTGTCACAATAAAACTTTCATTGGGTACATGTATAATAATAATACGTATTGAAAACACTATTTGGTTTTCAGACCCTCCTGACCCCCCTGTCAATTTTACCTGTATATCATATAACCAGCAAAGAATGGTATGTTCCTGGAGTTTACCCAGGCGAAATTATGGAGCTAAAAGCTCAGTGAACACTAGATTGTTATACAGCAAAGAGTGAGTATATGTCATGAAAACTGTAAAGTTCAGCAAACTTGAGAATTGAAAAAATTTCATTTTTACAAATTTAAGCCAGTGCATGGTAGATATAGAGACTTTTAACAATAACCTTATATCAACAGATTTTATCATTCTGTTATTTATCCTCATATAGGAAAAACAGATATTTTTTTATATATAAATCAAATGACAAGACTTATTAAGCATGTGCATTTATTACTTGCGAATGTATACATTGTCTAGAGGGGACAGCCGCTTATATCCCTGTCCCAAAAAACGTAACATCACCAGCCCAGATTCGTCCCCAGGTGGTGCATGTACCTGGACCATGTCATCCAGCAGAAAGGACATGTCAAGAGCCCATGCTTATAAACTGACCCTAGTGACCAGTAGTGAATGTTTTGGAGACATTACTGAGACCATAGATTTGTATACTGATTACCATTTAGGTACTATTTTTACTTCACCCACTATATGGCATATGACAACACTATGGGCACCCTTTTTCTTCTTTACCTTGACATGAAACTGCTTTTGTGATGCTTTGTGGGTCTTTGATAACTTTTCTGTGACTATTTTAATATGCATACTAACATGTTTTATATTCCAGATCGAGTATTAAGAACTTGAAACAGCTTTTTTGCTCACTCTTCTCAAATCTCATAAAATTAACAAGTTTTTTATACCTCGATCTGACTTCTTATTCAAACTGATGTCTTTCCATTATATTTTCAGAGACTCCAATGTCAAATCCTGTTCTCTTGTTGAAAATGAAGTCAACTTCATTTGCAACTTCAATAGCTCTTTCAACACGCTTTTTAAATTTTATATGCGAATGCACAATCTCTTTGGAACTGTGTGGACTAACCTTTCAGTATTTGCAGATTACCACATAGGTAGCTATGTTTTAATTCTTGAGATAAAAGAGATGTAAAATTAATGTTGTTGAGATTGATGTATCAGTCCACTTAAATGCAATGCTATCGCTTTTAAAGGTGGAATTGTTAGTCATTCATATTTATATTATTAGTTAATGTCACATATATACTATTATCCGTGTCCTGTAAATATAAATTCAAAGTTACAGATTTTCCTTTAAGCCTATAGTAATTAATTTAGTTTTTCAAAAAAAAAAGTAGTTAAACGTGACATTTTTGTCAGTATAAACACATCTTTATAGTTTTAGTCAAGCAAAGTTTACAAAAAAANTGCGAGATTTGAAGTTGGCATTCCATTTTCTCTACTTCTATGGGTAGATATAGAGACTTTTAACAATAACCTTATATCAACAGATTTTATCATTCTGTTATTTATCCTCATATAGGAAAAACAGATATTTTTTTATATTATAAATCAAATGACAAGACTTATTAAGCATGTGCATTTATTACTTGCGAATGTATACATTGTCTAGAGGGGACAGCCGCTTATATCCCTGTCCCAAAAAACGTAACATCACCAGCCCAGATTCGTCCCCAGGTGGTGCATGTACCTGGACCATGTCATCCAGCAGAAAGGACATGTCAAGAGCCCATGCTTATAAACTGACCCTAGTCACCAGTAGTGAATGTTTTGGAGACATTACTGAGACCAAAGATTTGTATACTGATTACCATTTAGGTACTATTTTTACTTCACCCACTATATGGCATATGACAACACTATGGGCACCCTTTTTCTTCTTTACCTTGACATGAAACTGCTTTTGTGATGCTTTGTGGGTCTTTGATAACTTTTCTGTGACTATTTTAATATGCATACTAACATGTTTTATATTCCAGATCGAGTATTAAGAACTTGAAACAGCTTTTTTGCTCACTCTTCTCAAATCTCATAAAATTAACAAGTTTTTTATACCGCGATCTGACTTCTTATTCAAACTGATGTCTTTCCATTATATTTTCAGAGACTCCAATGTCAAATCCTGTTCTCTTGTTGAAAATGAAGTCAACTTCATTTGCAACTTCAATAGCTCTTTCAACACGCTTTTTAAATTTTATATGCGAATGCACAATCTCTTTGGAACTGTGTGGACTAACCTTTCAGTATTTGCAGATTACCACATAGGTAGCTATGTTTTAATTCTTGAGATAAAAGAGATGTAAAATTAATGTTGTTGAGATTGATGTATCAGTCCACTTAAATGCAATGCTATCGCTTTTAAAGGTGGAATTGTTAGTCATTCATATTTATATTATTAGTTAATGTCACATATATACTATTATCCGTGTCCTGTAAATATAAATTCAAAGTTACAGATTTTCCTTTAAGCCTATAGTAATTAATTTAGTTTTTCAAAAAAAAAAGTAGTTAAACGTGACATTTTTGTCAGTATAAACACATCTTTATAGTTTTAGTCAAGCAAAGTTTACTAAAAAANTAGTCAAGCAAAGTTTACAAAAAAATATACCCATTTGACATGGAATAAGTTAACCCAACCTCCTGTATATGAGCAACAAAATATATCATTCATTCATAAGACATAACTCCATGTATATGTACTAAAATTATACTTCACTTTCCTATACGTTTTCATCTTTAGAGAAACCCAATCCAGTGAGTGACATCAACACCTATATCATCAATAGCACAGCCCTGCAGGTAAATTGGAAACCCCCTAATGAGTTTCCAACAGGGTACCTGGACTGTCTAAGTCAGTCAGGGGTCACGACCTCTGACCCTTCAAGGTGCCACAACTGCCTGGGTGGAAATGGCGGGTTGCTGTATGAAGTCCAGTACAGCTCCATCATTTGGGGCGATGCTGGGGTAGGTGTAGACACCTTTTGCATACCCATAATGGTAGTGTTTAATCCTGTAAAATGTAGTCTCTTATTGGGATATCATGAAAGTTCAAATTTAAAGACATTTGTTCTTTACTTGGAAAGAAGAGGAAAATGTAGCAGAATTTTGCATTTCATTTTGGAGATTGTCATGACTGTTCACTTAAACAAGTACCATCTTGCTTTTAAACTTGTAGGCAGTCTTACTTTGCAAACCCAATGTGAACCACATGGAAAACATTTCTCTGATCATATCTGGACTTAGGCCCAATTCCGATTATTCCATCACAATAAGAGTGAGGCCAAATGGTGATGGGATAGAAGAGGCTGGCTACTGGAGTGACCAAGCTAGTGTCCAGTCTGAATTGACTTGGGAATCAGGTAGGATAGATACCAGGGTCATATAGCCAGCAATTTCAAAAAGGGGGTTCTTTTTCAGAAAAAGTGGACATTTTACCATGAAACCTAGATAGAATTTACCCAGAGAGAACCCTTTCTGGACAAAAAGGGGGAGTTCTTTCTACCCCCCCCCCAAACCCCCAGTGGTCAAGGGCCTGTATAAAAGTAGGAGATACTTTTTATTGCCTCGACCTATAATTTCAATTATGAATTTCATATTATGATATGAAGGCTATGAGCTGGAAATGAAAAGTATATAAATAAATGGAGAAGAATCATGTAATATTATGTTTTGAAGATGAAAAGTTTTAACCTTTAACGGGAAGCATTAAATATGTACTATATATTATGTTTCCCCTTTAGTTCCAACAGCTGCTCCAGAAATTGTTGGATTGGTGCAACTAAATGGTGGCAAAGCAGAACTGCTGTGGAAGGTAACTTTTTAGACTGTGTGGTTCTTCATTTGCACTGAAGGTGAAGACTAAGTCATAAATTTGGCTCAATGCAAAATTGAGTTGTATATAAAAAGTTGAAATGCAGGCAGATAGTAATTTAAGTCTGTTTAATCTTTATATCATTATATGAAATTACCAAAGTACCAAGTACAGAGTACTGACAGTAATGTCTACAAACCAGTAGGATAACCTCAACTGCCAAACTCTTCATTATGCCTGCATGGACTATAACCACTATAGTTGTTTTATGTCTCCTCCATCTCAGTGTACCACAAACTTTTATGGTCTCATTCATAGCAAGAAAGAAGGCAACAAGGAGTATTGATTGTTTGTGATTTGGCCAAACAAGGCCGCTTTTATTATATAACCCCTCTGTCCTAATCGTTTTAACAATAATAACAATGTAGCAAATTGTTGCCTGTATTAAATGTTATGGCCTTAGGGATAAAAATTATATATCAAATATTCAATAAGACTCATCACCCTAAAAATTATGATGCGACGAGTCAGCAAAAGTTATTATTTATCAACAATTTTGCACAGATTTCATTTGTGGGGTTGCAAAGAGGCCCCCACTATGTCGAATATTCAATAACACTGGTTAGCCTAAGCAGTGATTCAGTATAAGCTACAGTATTGCATCCAATTCAGCTTGTCTGATTGCGAAGGCGAGGCCGATGCATTGCCTATTGCAGGATTCTCGATACAAATCTACATTAGTACCGGCATGACAATGCTGTTAGCGGGTGACCTAACCTCTACTCCCTTTTTTTTTTTTTTTTTTTTTTTTACAAAGGAAGGGGGGAGGTTCAGTTGTTATATCCATATGTAGCTATAGCTTTTATAAATACAACCCTTTTCAGGAGATACCCAGAGAATTGCAGAATGGCCAGATTAGGTCTTTGAATGTAACACTTACAATAGCGAGTGGCAACATTTGTCAGTCTCAGCTGTATGATACTAGTGAATCCGTTCCTCCACTTGGAATCCCGCTGACACCAGTGTACTTGCAAACCAAAAATACAAACCAGTCACTAGGATTACTTCTGAATGCAGCAACATCAGCAGGCTTTGCCAGGAAACCTAGCATGAAGAACATTTACTTGTCAGCAGAAAGTAAGTTTTACACCCACAAAAATGACCCACTTTGACAGTTTTGTCTTATATGTTACATCAACTGTGGATTCAGGACCCCCCCCCCCCCTGTCCCCAGCTTTACAATCACCCCATGCCAGCCCTTCTTCCCTTCTTGTTCCTGGTTACAGTATGAGTGACACTAGATTGACACATGGTGAACAAGCCAACTTTCAAACCTTGTGCCCTTCATATGACATTAAATATGTCCACTGCTACTTTATGCTTGATTAATTAGCAAAGAAAGGCAATATTTTTATCTTATGGCCCCATCCCCATGCCTTAGCAAAATCCTACTCTCTAATCACAGGGTACGCTAGTAGTCTGTTACAAAATGTTTTGTGGCATCCTGTGATATTTTGAGCAATCATCGGGAATGTGTTTCTCCCCAGACTTAGCCTTTGTCTTTGTCAGTGTGGGTGATTTCACAACAAGGTACTGAGTAGTGCACATCCCTATCTCACATAATGCAAGTCAGGCATGGTCTTAGGGGCCATCATTCAGAATAGATGATCTGATACTAACTGATCCACAGACTAAATATGGCAGACAACACTTCAAAAGCAATCCCGCTGATTCCAGATGGCCTCCCCGCCTCCACGCATGCCATTAAGTGGATTAAATCTCAGCTCTGAGTTTAAATTGGTAGGCCCCTGCAAAAATCCTGGGATTGAATGCCTGTGTTCATTTCATAACTTTCTGTCACTGCAAATGTTCGTATTTGAAGTGTGGTAGTATATGAATTCCTATTCTAGGCAATTTTCTATTAATTATATCCATATCTTATTTCTAGGGGTCTTGAGGCATTTTGTTGCAGAAGTTGATGGCAAAGAGGCTGTTCTAAGCTGGAAAGCACCATTGTTTACCACACCACCAGATAACTACACTCTTGTCTGGTGCAAAGGACTGTATGGAACTCAGTGCGAGGTGAGCTGGACACTTCCCTATAGCCACAAGTCAATGTTTACCACTGGTAGTATCCATGATAATACACTGCATATACCTTATATGGAATAATCTATTGCTTGCATGATTTTGACTTTTAATCTAAATAAAGGGTATCTGTAAGTCACTTCCTGTCAGATCACCTTGAATGTTTCCCATATGCAAACTGACATCTTTTTAAAACTTCTTGTGCCTGCCACTTAACTTCAATTCTCAAGTAACATTCAGAACAAGTTGATTGGCAGACTAACAGATCTGTGGACTAAATATGGCCTACCCACTTGAAAACTTGCTGCATAATCCTCTAATGGACTCTGCATAGATAGCCAGCAGAGATTATGCAGCAAGCTTTCAAGTGGGTTGGCCATTTGTGATTGGTAGATCTGTTGGTCTGTGGATCAGCTTTGGTTTTGAATGCAGCCTTAAGGATCTCCTGTTTGGATTGGTAGTAATCTATAATTATATATATTGATATAATTTTTATTTAGAATTAAATGTTCAATGATCTATACTTAATTTCAGGACAGTCTTCAGACCTTGATCCTGGATGAAAACAGTCTGGGGATCACAGTTAATGAATCTAGGTTCCAATATAACCTAACACTGCCAGAAGCAGCAGAAAATTATATTTTCCTGCTCTCTGCCAATTGGGAAGATGCCTGGGGGTCTATGGAGTACCCAGATTGTCATCACAATTTTAAGTATTATGGAGGTAATTATACATGGATGTCAGCAGTATTTCACTTTGGTTAGTCAAGTACTGATAGGAATGTTTATAATTTGCATTGCATATTGGAGGGGCAATGGTACATTTTATAAAATTGAAAATTTTCTTGGATGTTTCCAGCCCTTTTCTATATCAGTTCAAATGTATGTTGAATATAAATTAATGCACGTTAGGCCTTTTTATATAAAAAAGGGAATTTTTCTGGTCATTTCAGCAGTTATCCTTTCAACACAAAGGTATACCCTATTCAAAGCCATTAAAAAGGTTAACTTCTACATGTATAAACCCCTTCTGGAGTTCTACTTTTCTAACCTATTACCTTTATGAGTGAATTTCACTAGTCTTTATTATGACTTTTACTCAGAAGTTTGAAACTCACAACAAATTTTAGGTATCATAATTCCATGTTATGGTAAAACTTAAATAATTTTGGGAAAACTGGGAAATCAAGTAGTATACTAGTTGTATGCCTTTAGGATTTGTGGTGATGTTGGATTTTTTTAATCCAGAAGTACCTTCCTATGACAGTGCCTTCCATTTGGAGTCGAGTGAAGACAACATCATTGTTACCTGGAGCCCTCCCAGCTTTGACAGGGAAAGTGGCCATATCATTCAATACACAGTACAGAGTTGTGAAGCTACAAATACCAGCAAATGTCAGTCAGGTATACCATTAATTTTGTTATTTATTTCACTTTGGCAGAAAAAAAACATTTAAACAAGAAATTAACCAAAATCTAATTTCCTTGAATGTATAGCATTTATTTTGCACCATGATATTCATTAAAATTTTTAAAGAAATGTTAAGATCTTAAAGTTAATTACACTCTAAGATACACTTGGGATCAGTAAACAGTATAGATATTTTGCCATTTACCCTTTTTAATTATTTAATTTTTATTTCTGTTTTACATTTTCCCCGTTTCATATGTAATGACACACATAAATAAAAATTAATATTCTTTTATCCAGTCACATTGGTACCTGACTGCCAGTGCAGCTTTCAATCATATGGCTGCAATCCTTCATGGCAAATCCAGATACCTAAGTTAAGGTCCTCCACAAACTACACAGTCAGTCTCAAGGCACATACCAGGTTTCATCAAAGCGTTTTGGCTGTTGACTATGTGACTACCAAACCAGGAATTAGTAATCACGGTAATGTTTTTAAAAGATTTCTGCTGTCACTGTTCTAAAAGTTAAAGGAAAAAGAGAAAAATTATACATGCAACAATAAACAGATTTAATTTACCTTTTTTAAGTGTGTGTCCATGAACGTATTTACACCATATTTGGTGTGTTTGAACCTTTATATGAACAATAACTGAGGCTGCAATATTTCCTCAAACAGAGATATGGCCAGGGACAATTTGGGGGGTTTATCAACCAAAAATTTATCTGAAAAACAGGATAATTTAGATGGGCCTTACAGTTTATACAAGTGTCACCAAATGATTTAGTTTGGTGATATATTATAACCTAAAGATAGGGGATTAAAATGATACACATCATTTTGACTCTCTTTGTTTCCATGGTAACAAACCAAACGTTTTTCTTAGGGCTACGAATCACATGCTTTGAACACCCCCCTTCTATTTTTGTCAATATCTTCATCTTCACAGGTCTTTGGGGTATAGTGTGATCAGGACTAACAGATATATCATTCATTCATTAATCTATTTATATATGAAATAAAAACTAACTGCTGTTCTACAACTTGTCCGTTGTAACAGATAGAACATATATGTCCGGACATATATATATATATATCGGTGCACTCAACTTCAGCTATCTCTTTCAAATTAACAAACAGTCTAAAACGCTGTAGTGTTAGTTGGACTTTTTATTTTCATTTAACCTATTGTAATTTTTTTCTGGTTAAAACATGTATCTAACACATTTTAAAATCATGTGAAATTAATGTACTATCAACATGGCGGAGAGCTTAGACTGTTTCTTTGCATATCTTCCTGAGGGAAAACGCATATCTTGTGGTTTGTACTCTGCCTACAGATGTGAAAAAAATGTAATATACTGAGAAATTGCAACAGAGATATCAACAGTCATCTTTGTAACTTTCATGTGAAGTAAAACAGGGTGAGTTACGAAAACAAATCGATTCTTGTCAGATGTGAATTTTTTTGTCTACAATTGGACATTTTCAAGTATCTTGGGGAATGTGAATGGGTTAGTAACATTTGGGTTAGTAATGAATTAGTAACATCATTGTACAGCAAAATGTTTAAATGAAATTAAATAAATTAATCAAACCCATTGTCTATATAGAAGAGAATGAATCAACTACAATTTTTTGCTATAAAAATGGCCAACTTTATTTTTCAGTACCTGTTTTAATTAATACAGCATGCAGTAATTTTTGAAACTTGATTTGGAGTGACCCATATCTGCCTAATATGTTCATGTGGTTTTATAGCTGAAGATGGAGATATATGCAATTAAAGATGGTAGTGTCAAAATTGGACTATGGGGGGGAGGGGTGTTATTAATGGGCGTGGTTCGCTCAAGCAGGGTCTAATCTGGATTCTACATATATCTGTTGCAAACGAAATGATTGTTTTCAATGTTTGTAAGGTCTAATATTTTTAGGTGTCACCATTTTTGTTTAATTTGCACAAAATATATCATTATTTTACCAAGGTGAAAATGGAGGCTCAAAGAGCCTACATAAGCCATTACCCATAATTAACTCTCTTAAGAAAAGGATATTTTTGGGATTCCTTCCTAATTCATGAATAACTTATCAATGTGCCTCCATACAACTGATTTGGTTGAAATCCACCAACCCCCACCTTGCCACCCTGGGCTGTTTCTCTCATGGACAAGCACTTAAATCCAAATGTTCATTTTCATTCCAGGTCAGCCCATTACTGGCTTTGTCATATTGGGTGCTGTTTTAGCTCTGGGTGTGATAGTGACCATAGCAGTATGTGCAGTTCGGTAAGTAAACTGTTTTTAGGTGCTAGCAGGTTTAAAAACTATACATATATATATCATGTGATTAGAGGCAGTCACCTTATAAAAATTTCTTTCCAGAAAGCAAAATGAATTATTAACGATATTTAAAAAAAAAACAAACAAATTAGCATAAAAATGAAGCAAGATTTTGCAGGAGGAGAGGGGTAAAAAATTATGGTAGTCTTCAGCAAGTATGGTATGGCAATGAATTAAACAAAAAGAATTCATCCACAAATATTTTTCTCTGGTGGTTTTCTTAAGATGTGCTGAATGACAACAATTGTACAACAATACAAATTAACCACATTTTGTATGCCACTTTGGTATTATTTTCTAAGACTGGGTTCCCATACCAAGATTGTTCCATCTGTATCGAAAAATATCTATCAACTAACCGGCTTAAATGTCTGTCACGCCTACTGAATCAGCTAGGGGGTAAAGATAATTACCCCCTTACAGCCTTACCAGGCGTGACAGACATTTAAGCTTGTTAAGTTGATGGCAATTAAGTGAGACTCCCCAAAGAGATAAATTGATCCAAATATCTGTGGGAATTGTCCCTAAGATGACATTTCGAACCGATAAACTTTCACCTAAAAGCAAACCCCACTTCATGCAGATTCTTGCACTTTTAGTAGTCTTGTATAAGGTCAGGCACTGCTGTCAGCCTCTTTTCAGTCTATCCAGGACGATATCCATTACTTAGGCATGTATTGGGTTGCTACAATATGGGTCAAGTGGATTAAATTTTATCACCATCTTTCAGTATGAAAGTATGGTATATGATATGCTTTTTGTTTGAAATATGTGTGAAAAGTACTGCTTTTTCAGGTGGTTGAAATCTTCTATGCAGCCAATAGATATTGATGTCCCAGAAAATCCAGAAAAAGTTAGTACTGTAACAGTTAAACAATTTGCTTTCAAAGTGCCATAATGCATTTTACAATCGAATCTTTATTATTTCCTCATCGATAACATAGTTTTTTTTCCTTGACAGTTATTATATCCAAAATAAATAAATAAATAATCACATGGCCCATCACCCAATTCCCTAATCAGAATGAAAACTAAACGACAATATTTTTTATCATACTCAGTTTGCATGGTGTAACATTATTGAAAAAATACTATTGGGCAACATATTGACTCTGTATTTTATCTACATAAGTATAGTTAATTTTCTTGTAATTTTTTACATCCATAGTTTCAGTACTTTGAAGATATGGACTCCTCCTCGAGTAGCCAGATGGCAGTTAGAAGACAGAGGGACGAAGACCGCATCGCAGGCCAGGAGGATAGTTCAGCCTTGGTACAGCAAGAAAGTCAGGAAAATGTACCCTGCAGAGTAAGGGATTTCTATTAATCCAAGTGATCTTTAAAGCCTCCTCTACACTGGGCGGCGCCCTTTTTTCGTCTTGTAGTATGGTCCTGTTTGAGAGTAAAAAAATAATGATAATAATTTACGCGCCGAAAACTGGCCGGTCATTAAGCATTCATTCTGCCACCAAGGCAATGCTTGTGCCTCCTTATACGACCACAACAATGCCAGTTTCACAAAGTATGCAGAAAGGACACTGTCCAGTGTAAAGGGGGTTTAAAAAGGAGAAAAAAAAAATTTTTTTTTATTAATGATGTAATTCAGATTAGAAGAATTTGATGAAACATATCAATTCACATGGTTTGTTGTGTTTTGTTCTGAAAGATGTGTAAATTGTTTGATTAAACAATAAAAGTCTTCTATTGTTTTCAGGGCTATCATTGGTGTCAGTATCTTTATTTGCACTTGAAATCGAAATTTTGCAGAAGGGCAAGAAGAAAGGAATTGTCTGAATTGAAGGTAATTGTAATTAAAATTACTTAAATATTTTTGTTTTAATGAAAACAACTCTTTATATCATCTTTCAAGTCCACAGTTTGCACAAGTTATTTTTTTTAAATTGAAAACATCTGTCCAGTTAATTTGTCATTATTGTGGTTATCTATCCAGGGACTTGACAGACAGGACACCGTCCAAAGTGATGACAGTGGTTTGCCTCAATCCCCCACACCTCAATTCCTGAACAATACCTCTGATCCTGACCTGCCATTTGAGCAGCCACCACGGCCCATCTTGGACAACCAGGCACACCAACCTCCCTCTGGTGACACATCACATAGTCATTCCTCTGCTGAGCTGGTGCTGAGATGCCCAACAGAAGACTTAGAAATTAATGCCAGTCACAGATGTGATAGTATAGGTTTGCAAATAACTAAGCCTGCTGGTGATTTTACAGAGAGTGCAGAAGGTGAAGGAACCCTTGCTGGTCAAGGGAACAATCTCAGTAACCCTTGTAGCAGTGATGAGTGTTTGAATAGCAGTTACACACAGTTTGCTCTGGCAGAAACCCCCATGTTTTCTTCAGTGGAGACATTACCCGAGAGCCATAGTAGTAGTCAAGAATTTGTTTCACAGGAGGATTTGAGAAAATCTTTGACTAGAAACCTTGTAGCTGATGGTACATGTATATGTAGTCCTAACTCCATTGCATTGCCATTGACAACGTCATCATCTACAGATAGTTGTATTCCTCTTGTGACAACAGAGAATCCAAATTCCAAAGATGTTTCCATAGTTTGCCGCACAGATGGGTATGTGCCAAATCTCTCTTTAACATCTCCTGAACCAGGGTCTGTAAACTATGCAAAATTTGAAAAGGATAGTACATGTAGTGACCCTAGTGATAAGTATGGAAAGTTGGGTACACCAAATGCATCAAATGATTACGTTCGAGTTGCATGCAACCAGACAAAACGTCCTTCCCATACTGGGTCCAGTCAGCAGCATAACAGGCAGATAGATTCAAAACAAACTGAACCTAACATTTACTTTTCAAAACCTGCTGGCTCTTCGGGCTATTGGTCATTTTCAGAGATGGGGGATCAAAGTGCAACACCCCCATCATCACCACCACCACCAGTTGGGAAGGCTGAGACTTCAGACAGTATGCAATGTGTGCCTAGCATTAGACTGGGGGCTGATAGACAAATGGCAGAGTGCTCCAGCTCAGATGGATATGTGAGTTCAGATGAGATGGGGCATGTTGGCTTTGGCAGTGCAACACAGGGGGAGCTTTCACCCTTTCCTGCTCAGGCAGAGCACAGAGTAAATGGTGACATTGCTCCTACATATGCAGGTGAATTGTCAAACGTACCTGGGATTGCAGTAGATGACTATGTGACAAAAGACACTTTGCTGCAGTTGTGTGGAAATCGGGGGGAAATTTTCCACACCGACACCAAAGGTAGCACAAATTTGTTAAATGCACAAAAGGACACCAAGAACATTAGAAATGGTCAAGATGATGATGTTGATTCAGCACTAGGCTGTGCTTTAAATGACCAGTCCTCCTCCAGTGACCCATATGTGACTGCCAGTGTGTTCCAAAGGACTGGGGGCAATAGGAGTGAGGACTTTGTAGGTACACATGAACATGCTCTGTGTGTGACAGAAAATGACTGGCCAGTTGATGTTTCTGGTAATGATCCTCAACCTGCAGACAAATCAGATGTTAGTGACTACGGTAATGAGCCAAGCATTTCGACGGGCCCAGTCAATCCGACCACAAAAATTATTTTATAAAATTAATTTTTCTAGGCTCAAACATTTAGTCCATACGTCAAAATCATGCGACAGAATTTTTTTTCTTGTTCCGATTGTTCGACCACGTCGTCGGCAAGACTCGGTAAATTTTTAAGCCAGTGAAATAGATGCTGCGTGCCTCGGCCCTTTGTCAATTGTTGTCCTTTCAAAAGCTCTCGTCAATGAGGAAGAAACAATTAATTGAAGATCTAATCTGGAAACATGACGTACCTGTCATTTCCTTTATCCCCGATGACAATAATAGTGCTTATAGACATACAAATTGTGCTAATTAAGCAGACTTGCCCTCGCTGACTGATTCATCACGCCTGTAACTGGGGAGGGGGGGGGGGTTAAAAAAAAGGTCTATTCTGGATGAAACCAAATATCGACAGTGGGTGGAATACGTCGANTCCTCCTCCACTGACCCATATGTGACTGCCAGTGTGTTCCAAAGGACTGGGGGCAATAGTAGTGAGGACTTTGTAGGTACACATGAACATGCTCCATGTGTGGCAGAAAATGACTGGCCATTTGATGTTTCTGGTAATGATCCTCAACCTGCAGACAAATCAGATGTTAGTGACTATGTTGCTACAGTATTTTCTCCAAACCAAGAGACTTTTGAAAATGGTTATGTATCGGTAAGCATTCCTCAAGAGGCATCCATCAAGGAAGACATTCCAAAAGATTTTAGATGCAATGCCATATCAGCAGCTGGTCCTCTGAATGGCAATTATCTCTGTTCAGATGCTTCACACACATCTGATAAAGAAACCTCGCAAACTTCAGCAACCCCAGAACTTGGATCTTTTACCAAAGGTGTTAATAGTGGTGCTGAAAATGTCGGCAGTACCTCTTCTCCACTACAGTCTGGTTATGTACTCTAGCACAACTGTGCTCAGCTAATCAACATTGAAATTAATGCCCTTCTTGTGTTCTATTCTGTCTCATGTTCTAAATAATGTCACAATATTTAGTCATTAGTTGAATGTTCCTGATTCAGAACATATATTGTGTGTGTTTTAAGACAAAGATTTTCTCTGCATATCTGTATATATGTCACATATACTAGATATCATTTATATGTATGTATATATGTAAAAATATTATGTTACTGTTATGATCTTAATGACCGTGGAATTGTGTAAGCTATACTCTCATACACGTATAACTCTACTTCTGGAGTTCTGATATTTTTGATACACATTTAGTCTACTTAAAAAAACATTAGTTTATGTTTGTACAAAGTGGCAAAATTATTTGATTGTGTCTGTGTAGGCTTTCAGTGACTCGTTATGTATTTTAACTTCATGTCAACGAAAGTTGAAAATTTGCTGTATTACTCTAAAAAAATGTCAACTGAACAATACACTTATCTTAGACTAGTATTTTGAAAATTTTAAACTAATTAGAAAGAAGAGAAGTTTTTACTTAATAATTACTTAATCCTGTTGAATATTTCTTACACCAGCTGGACAACTGCTGTAATACTTCCTCATATATGAATAAAAATGACAAATGAATAAAAATTTTAATGCATTATTATAATAATGGCTTCGTTTATTTTACCTACCAAACTGCCTTTAGATGTACATGAAAGTTTTTACCTTGACATATAACATATATAATATAATGTAATCATATGGCATATAATATAATCACATGGCTAGTAACCAGTTCCCTAAATAGAATGAAAACAATATGACCATATTTTTAGCATGCTCAGACTTTATTGGTTACCTCTTACATTTCCAAGTTTATAAAAAAAAGTGGATATATTTCAAAGTAGCACTATTCTGATTTTTGGTTCATGTCTACCAGAATGTACAATGTATCTAATATTCTAGAATGAATGCTATTTCTAAATGTGAATTAATTTTGAAATTAGAGAGACATTGAATGCTGGCTTAATTTGACCTTGTAATTATTTCACATTGGGATTCAGTAGTACAATGCAGCTCAAGAATTGTGTTACAGGTATGTTTTTATGCACCTAAAAAAGTTTTGACTTTTTTTTCTTAAAAAATCTACATTTTCTGGCTCTCAGTTTTTGCTACAAAGCATGAACTAATGTATAGTTGAATAGAATTTTAAAAGTTATCATAATTGGGTATTTATCTGTTGATTGTACTATTGATTTATCTGATAACATGATCATAGTTAAACCACATTTGTCCTTTCACTTGTTTGACTATGTGATTACTGATATTACAAAGAGGGAAACTAGGTTAACAGTAAATCATAATGTATGGACTTTTGACTTTTGATCCCCTTAATATTAAAACAAGTGAGGTAAGTTTGAAATTTGTTGGTAGATATAATACAGTTGTCTCTAACTTGAAGGTTGATTGTGGTTTAAGAAATTTCAGACCAACGTGGCACTCATTTTATTTTCATTCAAATTTCCATACTCAAGCTAAAGCAGTGTAGGTTAAACTACACATATCAATATAAAGGGCATCTGAAGTTTTGTGTACATCAAACACACTGAGAACCCATGCTTTAGATTAACAATATTACATGTAACTTCATTTTGTATTTTTTTCTCCTCTAGTTTCATAATCATGTTTAGGAAGATGAGGAGGTAGCATATCAATGACCGGTTATTGAGGATGGGTATCACAAGATATGTGCTACATTTGTATAAAGTTTTGCTGTTTTTACAAATGGCCAATTATTTAATTGCTGTTTTTGAAGGTACAGCATTTCTATATAGCTATACTCACTAAACCTCTTTTCATACTTACTAAACCTCTATTCAATGTAAATTTTGTGTCCAGCATGTCCAATTTTCTTCAGATGACCAAGACATTAGATGTTTATGCAGTACCATTTTTCAAATACATGAGATGGCAATGTTTATCATTTTTATAAATGACAAAAATAAATGAACCAGGATACTAAAGACAGTATGATGATCATATTTATTCTTTTTAGCTCATCAGTGTAACCCCTTCACATCAGTTGGCTGCTTTGCAAAAATTCCAGCATGCATTTTTAACTGTAAAGGTACTTCTTTATTTGTAAATCATACATGTATATACTGTATCGGTTAGAGCTGTCAGCTAGGTGTCAGGTCATCAAGCAGTTAATGAAAGTTTTATTTACTATGGCTCTTTGATCTGAAATCGATTTTTTTTAACAGCCTGATGATAATTATCATCATTTTGAATTTCTTCAATAAGTGTAAACAGTAATTGGACTCACAGTGTCTATTTTTAAAATAATTACATCAATGCAAACTGTTAATCTTTCCATTTTGCAACATGCATGTTTTAAGTTTTTTCCCCCCACTTTATTTTAGTAAGAATATCACTACTGGATCCACATGTAGCAGTTCCAAGTAGACTGATAATGTCTTCAGATGCCCAAACAGATGCACTGCCAGAACTGAACATTTCTTGCTCGTTACCACCTGAAACAAGTCTCACTTCGCAGGACATAACACTATGTTGCGACTGCAAAAATGAACTGAAAAGGAAAGTTTTTTCAGCAGCAAAGTGTTGGAATGGTGAATGCCCTTCCACCTCTGCATACGCCTCGACATCACATGTGACTTTTTCTATGTATAATCTATCCTCTCTGGTCCTTGGCCATCTGATGGTCTGCTCCTGTGTCATTCCCCAGCTGACAGGTGGATATTTGATGTCTGAGCAAAGCACAATTTTCATAGAAGGTTTGTCTCACGATTTTCTTTTTTTGCCTTTTTGTTTTTGTGAACATTTTTTTTATTATTGCCTACCTGTCACAATCTGATATATGTCTCACATTTGGTCTCTTTTTTTGCATTAATTACCCACAAAATTTATATTAGTTACCTGATCCATTGGTTAAAATGAAATAGTGAAATCTCATTTGATTTTGGCATATAGAAGCAGTGTAGTCTGGCCAAATAATCAANGCCAGATTATTGAGGCTGTCTGGGTAAGCATTGAAGCAACGCTTGTATTTATCAGGTAGAACTGCGGGGTTATTAGGCCCTATTTTACTGTTTCAGTAGCACATAATAGTTTTTAACATCTTCTAGATGCTTCCAGTAACTTTAAATGGACAATTATCCGCAAACACGTGTCTATTGTCGGCCTACTTGATTGTATACATTAACTTTCTCGGGTATTGTGTTGTTTTTTATTGCCTATAGTTGCGATCATGTACATGTAGGTTTAATGTTTTGTTATACAGACACCAATATGCCACTTACAAATACAGAGCTACAAAAACACTACAGAGAAAGAAAAAAAAATCTAATGACCGCGAAGCTTTTCTTGTGAAAGATTTTGAACGGTTTAAATGCATGACATAAATTAGACTATAGAGTTTTACCTAACTTACCTACCTAGTCTAGACATTATATAATGTATATCAAACTGTATATGGTAATCACTCTGCGGATTACTTCTTGTATTTGTATTTGATCATGCCCGGATGTAGGGCGATAGTCAATAAACTTCTGATTCTGATTCCTAACCTCTGTTACTAAGATTATGAATTAAACTCTTAATCTGGTAGAATATGGAATGTGAATTCTACAGATACATCGATCAAGATATTATCGGTGAAATGTATCCAGTAGCGGTAAATGTATTTATGTAGTCCTTGAAAGACAGCAAAGCAACCCGTTGTAACAATTTGCCATTTATTGGTTTGAATAAACATGTTTTATCAATTTTTCTATGTTACTATGTAACGTTTGTCGTATCTGTAATACTACAAATTCCGAATTCAGCCTCTAAAGTCTACTTTAAGCTAAGAAATATTAAAACAAATATGATCGCTATTAATGACCTAACCTCTGTTACGAAATTACTCATTTTTCATTTGAACATTGGATATGTGTGTGCTCATTGATCAATGCTCATATCTTAATAGATTGATAGCACTTTGTTCATAAACAAATAGTATGATAAAAAAGCAAGTCTGTCCCCAATAATTAATAAAATATTTAAATTGGAATATCTCAGGCTTTGTATTTATAGAAAACGAGCCACTTATTACCAATGTGTTTGCAACGCATTTTCTATAATTGAAGAGAAATCTTAAATGGGCAATAAAATTTTGAATACATACAAAATCTTAATAATTGAATCAAATATGGAGCCTGTGACCTTTGGCATGATTGAAATATAACCTAATTTAGATGTTACCTAACCTCCGTAACGAAAAAAATACTGTACCATGTTTACACGTGCATATTTCTTTAAATACAGTAATGGTGTGGGTTAAAATTCTTCTACTACTCTCTGAATACCTCTTCATCAAAATAATATAAAAAGTTTTCCAGTTTTGCAAAGTTCATATCACTGCATTTCTTGTTTTGGAATTGTACCCCTTTTCGTGGAATGGCCGTAAAGACAGTATGATGATCATATTTATTCTTTTTAGCTCATCAGTGTAACCCCTTCACATCAGTTGGCTGCTTTGCAAAAATTCCAGCATGCATTTTTAACTGTAAAGGTACTTCTTTATTTGTAAATCATACATGTATATACTGTATCGGTTAGAGCTGTCAGCTAGGTGTCAGGTCATCAAGCAGTTAATGAAAGTTTTATTTACTATGGCTATTTGATCTGAAATCGATTTTTTTTAACAGCCTGATGATAATTATCATCATTTTGAATTTCTTCAATAAGTGTAAACAGTAATTGGACTCACAGTGTCTATTTTTAAAATAATTACATCAATGCAAACTGTTGATCTTTCCATTTTGCAACATGCATGTTTTAAGTTTTTTCCCCCCACTTTATTTTAGTCAGAATATCACCACTGGATCCACATGTAGCAGTTCCAAGTAGACTGATAATGTCTTCAGATGCCCAAACAGATGCACTGCCAGAACTGAACATTTCTTGCTCGTTACCACCTGAAACAAGTCTCACTTCGCAGGACATAACACTATGTTGCGACTGCAAAAATGAACTGAAAAGGAAAGTTTTTTCAGCAGCAAAGTGTTGGAATGGTGAATGCCCTTCCACCTCTGCATACGCCTCGACATCACATGTGACTTTTTCTATGTATAATCTATCCTCTCTGGTCCTTGGCCATCTGATGGTCTGCTCCTGTGCCATTCCCCAGCTGACAGGTGGATATTTGATGTCTGAGCAAAGCACAATTTTCATAGAAGGTTTGTCTCACGATTTTCTTTTTTTGCCTTTTTGTTTTTGTGAACATTTTTTTTATTATTGCCTACCTGTCACAATCTGATATATGTCTCACATTTGGTCTCTTTTTTTGCATTAATTACCCACAACATTTATATTAGTTACCTGATCCATTGGTTAAAATGAAATGGTGAAATCTCATTTGATTTTGGCATATAGAAGCAGTGTAGTCTGGCCAAATAATCAATTGATTTGTATTTGGTATGGAGATGTTATTTTATGTGTGGAAATGAAATTTAATAATTTGATAGTTTTGTGAACTGTAAGCATCATTGTAAGACAGTTATTTATTTATTTTTTTTTTTGGGGGGGGGGGGAGATGAAAATATTGATTGTTTTCAAATGAGGAATTGCAAAACATAGCCTTATTTTAAAAAGTTTTATAAATGTACTTTACACTGCATATTGTTTTTTGTTTTTATATTACCAAGGTGTACTGCATATTGTTTCTTGACTTTATCAAGATTTTTAAAACTTTCATTAATTTCTTGACTTTCAGAACTTCCAATCTATCCTCAAGAATTCAGGTGTATATCTTATAACCAAGAGAGAATGGAATGTCTTTGGTCATTTGACAACCATACCCAAGAAACAGGAATGTATTTTCAGTATAAGAAGTAAGATCTATTAATGCTAGCCAGAAGATCATTCAAATATTTAAAATGGAGCTCATTCATTTTATCTGTGAAGTGTTTGTGTAGCTACAGCTCTTTTGTGGTTGGTTTTATTTAATTTATTCTATAAAGTGTAAATATATATTTAAAAAATTAAAAAACAATTAATTTAAGATTTTTGAAGAATAAATTATTAACATTGTACTCATGCTGAATAAATGGACAAAGCCTGGATCTTAATTCGATTCATCTTTCAGTGGTGACTTAAAAAGGTGTATCCCCAATGTACAGGTATTTGCTAACAAGGCCATCTGCATGTTGACCGGTGGCCATTTCATTAAACCAGCAACCTTAAGTTATTTTATATATAATCAGAACAAGTGGGGCGTAACCTGGAAAAATGACACACTAAGGACAGACTATAGAATAGGTAGGAATACATACTGTAAAATCAACTTATAAGCTATAATAATGATATTTTATTTTAAACAATAAAATCAGAGTGATCAGAATGCAATTTGCTAATTTATTTTTTACAAAAATGACACAAGATAAGTGCTTTCATGAAATGCAAATTTCACCAATATATTCGGTTCAATTATTTATACTTCTTCTTGTTTTGAATTTAGAAAAACCAAACCCAGTGACTGGTGTGGAAGGTTCTAATATCAACAGTACAGCAGTGGATGTGACATGGGATCCACCAGTGCATCTGGGGTTTCTCAGTTGTTGCAACAGTTGCCCCAGCAACAGAGGGTTATTGTACACAGTGCATTACATGTCCAGGTGGAATGAGGGGGTATTAACTATATTATATGATGCATTTGCCTGTCTATTGGGGTGAAACTTTTTTTGAATTGATTGATGTTAAGATTAAAACTGAAATGTGATTTTAGACCAACTTTTTTCCTGGTAAGAATTATTGGCCAGTCAATGATAGAATTATGTTCAACTTACACACTTGAGTTCACTGAGTTCATCACTGACAGTAAGATTTTTCATTAGAGTGGATGCAAACTAGATATTTTTCTTTTGCAGGTGGAAAAAATACAGTACAACTGCTGGAATGCCACAATGACATTAGGCCTGAGGCTAACTGGTTTACATCCTTTTTCTGAATACAACATTAGTGTGCAGGTCGTTCCAGTTGGGGAAGAAACACCAAATTATGGTCACTTCAGTGAAGTAGGTGGCAGGAGTTATACTGTGCTTAAAACCAAAGTAGATGGTTAGTATATAATACGCATAATATAGTTGTATTTACATTAGGTGTGGGTGTTTCATGCATGAGGTTTTACACAAACATTAAGAAATTTTGCATGCTAAGATAAAATTGAAACTCTTTTCCACTATGATATTTTTTCTATTTGAAATAGAATTTTGACCTGTATATTAGTGAATGCTAGTTTGAATGGAGATACATACTTTCTTTCTCTAGAGCTTAAATAAACATGTACTTTAATTTAAAAAAATGATAGGATTCAACATTTTGATTATCTTTAGCACCTGCAGCTCCGCCACAACTTATGGGTGTTTTATACCAGCCTGAGGAAGAAATCTTCACTTTCCATTTCTTCTGGAAGGTAAAAAAATTGTGCATGTCTAATTCCTTAACATTTTTTTCAAAGCTTTTTAAAAAATCATTTGCTTTCAATTCAGATATGGAATATCATTAAGTCAATACTGATGGAAAATTAATGCCCTGTACATAATACTGTAAATGTATGTTAGGATATAAAGCCCTTTCAAATTTGCCTCCATTTTCTCATTACCAGGGGTGATTCAGAGATAGTCACAAAGTTTTCAATTAAATGAAAACTTTCTGACTATCAAAATTAAGATCCAATGAAACTATTTTCACAAGTGATTCAGAGATATTTTCTGCCAGTTTTCCAAGTTATCTTTGTTGAACCATCCTCCATTTTTGACCGTATTCTGACAGAAAAAAAATTAGATACCCATCAATGTAAACTCAAAAACTTCTGACCTTCTTCCGGTAGACCCAGAAGACAGCTTCTGTCCACCCCTGATTACTGTTGAAAAACCAGCCTGTACGTACATGTAAGTAATTTTTTTCAGGAAATTCTTGAGACCTCACGTTATGGAAAAATCATAGCACACCAAGCATCCTTAGGCAAATACACTGCCACTCACGGCTCTTGTAACACAACTGTGAGGTTCAACCAGACATCTGGGGCAAGAACATTACCACTGTCATGTCGCAAGATTCTTGATGATCAACAATTTTATTTGGCTACCATCAATGCTGCCACTCCAGCAGGATTTGCTTCAAGATCAAGTGAACAGAGATTGAATGTGTCCTTAAGCAGTAAGCTGCCATCCTTTTTCTAGAAGATTTATATGATAGAATATCACATTTAATAGTTTTGGATAAAAGATCAAAATACCATTGATTTCCATTACTTATATGGTGTTTTCCCAAAAAATTATTTTCCTAGATTGCTAGATTACCAGACTCTTTACTGTCAAAACAATTTTCATGCAGTTATTTCTTTTACAGAGAAACCCAGATTTTTTTCTGTTGAAATCTTTAATGAAGAAGCCCATCTGAGCTGGCAGTCTCCAGTTGATAATCAGTCAGTTAACACAATTATTTACTACACTGTTGTTTGGTGTGAGGGAAATTACACAGAAAACAAGAACTGCCAGGTACATGTATATATTGGAATATATAAAATTGAAAGTAGTTGATTGACAGTGCACTTTCATTTTAATAAACAGAAACTGAATAAAACTGAATTAACTTAAGATCGTACTTTATCCTTTAAAGAGTCAAACAAATTTTTTGAAATAAAACACATAGTATATATACAAGAACACAAGGACTTTTTCTTTTTATTTCATAGAGCAAAATCATTGAAGTAAACCATACCCACAACCACACCCAGTGTGAGCTCTCTCTACCCAAGTCAGCTGAGGATTATGTTTATTTGGTAGGAGCTGCATGGCCAGATTATAACAGTACACTGGTGTATCCAAACTGCAGGTGTAACTATCAATATTATGGAGGTAGAGTATTTTAATAATTAAAATTGTTTAATGTCCCAAAAGGTTTAGTTGTTCCTAGCTGTTGTGACTGAAATTGACCATAGGAACATCTGAAAGTTGCTGTTTGATAGACAACAGCTAGGGCATACATGTAGTTACAAATCATGCATATTGAGATTATTCAGGAAAATGTTTTATTTTGGTTGCAAGTGTTGTTGTCAGCTTGACAGAAGTATTTAGTTCATTCTGCTTATTCATAATTCTGTGCCTACTCCATTTCTCATATTATCTTTGGTTTTGGCAGATACTGAAACCAAATACAATAGAATGTTACCTTTGTCATACAATAAAGAGAATTTGAAGAAAGATATAGAAATGTATAAATATACATTTACCAAACAGTCCTCTGATGAAAAATTTTTTGTTCTCTTCAGTTCCTTCCACTGCCCCAGATAATTTCACCTCTGTGTTTAACATCACAGGCTTGAGAGTGTCCTGGAAAGCTTTGGGATATGAACAAAGCAAAGGAAGAATTTTGGGCTACTTAATAAAATACTGCGAAATTGAAATCACCTCACAGAAGTGTATTAGAGGTAAGTGAAATTACAAAGATTTTTATAGGAGTTCCATTCCTTAATATATCATCCATGAGCTAGAGTGTTGTCTTAAAGCCATAATTTTCTTTTTACATGCAAATAATGACCTCTGAGAAGATAATTAACAGCACTGTAGCAATTTAACAAAATGTTTAAACCTGTGACTTTTCATGCTACAGGAATGAGGAATATTTCTGTCACAGAAGCAGGGACATCAGCCCTAATAGAAGGGCTTAAGCCTCAGACACGCTACAGAGTGTCAGTCCAAGCTCAGACCAGAGCTGGCCTGGGACCCAAAGCAATACAAACAGTGGAAACTAATGTGGGCATGGGTAAGGTCTTTATAAGTCATATCACCTGACCATACATTGTACAACCATCATTTGCCATTTTCAGCAGTAATTATTGTTTTCTTTTATATCATTTATCCTTGAAATATTTTGGTGACAAAATGAAATAATTACACACAAATGTGTACTTTAAACAAGACCCATGCATACTCAAGTCTGGGTAAAAAAACATAGCAAAGTATATATTGTAGCTGACAATGTCATTTAACTCAGGCTTTTTTTAAAATTTAGATTTGCAATGCCATTGTAGCAAGTACATGTAATATATTATACATATCTGTAGTAATTATTTGCATAAGATGCTGAAATAATTTTTCTTATACATCAAAGTTCACAGCCAAAAATTTAATTTTCTTTTTCACTTTCAAAAACCCTCCCCAGCTGGTGGTACCTATTCAGGAGGTGAACCCCACCGCTCTGAAACTGTTCTAATCAGTGTCAGCAGTACCATGGGGTGCATGGTTATAATTGGTGTGCTGGTGGCAGTGTGCAGGTAATATGGAATTTAAAATCCTACATACAGTGCTCTTATAAAAACAAATGCAGATATGGTGACTTTCATTATTCTTATACTTCATTTAATTACCAAACAATATTTCAATTCAGTAATAAAATTGATGGTCATATCAACATACTTAGATGGTGCACTGCAAACAAGTCTGTAGTTATTATGGAATCTTAGCACACATTGTCTTTGTGTTCAGAGCCTATCAATACACACAGAAGAAAATAAAAATGGATATACCACAGGTAATTATGAAAGCTTTAACATTATATATTTTGGAATTTCTCACTTTTCTTCTCCCACCTTGTGTAAAGAGGAGGATATTCGACAATTAGCCTGTCTGTCTCCTACTGGGTAGCTCTCCATATCTGGACCCAATCATATATGTCTTTTCTTTACTTTTTCATTTTACAAAACATCAAAATTAATTATTGTAGCATTTTTTTTTACCAATTCTGATGAATCTTTTTCACATAAGACCTTTGCATGTGGTAGTGAGTCAGTTTCTTTTTTTTTCATTTTTATAAAATATTATATGCAATTTTGCCATCTTTATCCACCTGCAGTTTAAATTGGTTTCAATGAAACTCTGCAGTGCAGGGCAATCCTTACATGTAAAAGCTTATCTTATTTAATTAGACATTTACTGATACAGATGTATTCTTTTCCAAATTTGCTCAGAATATGCTATCTATATTAAAATATAACATATCTGGGGTTAACCAGTGAAGTAATTAGTTAAATGGTATGGTTTTTTCTCTCATTCTTTTTCAATCTTTTTACCTCAGCATACAGGGGTTTCAAATAATGAAGTTGCAGCAGATTATTCAAGTGGTGTTTATAGTCTGACTATGTTGAACAATTCTTCTAGCAGAAATTCAACATCTGCCAGCAAAACATGCAACGTAATGAACCAGTTCCAGGTAAAACAAACCTCTGCAGGAACTGCAACCTACCTAGAACTGTTTAATATCTTTTTTATTCTATCGAAGTTACGTTGATTGTTTCTGCAAACAACAGCCAAACATAAATATAGGGTTATTACTGCAGACTCTAATATTTTAGTTGTAAACTCTGTTGAAAGTGTCTTGTTTGACACTGAAATTATGGAGTGGTAAATAGTCTAAGGCTTCATTCCCAATGGAACTATCATTCTACGTAGTTGATCCAACTCTGCAGGGACTTGCTGAATGCAATCAGATTAACAAGACTCCTCCTGCATTGAATTACATATATTAGAATGCAGAAAAGCTGCTGATTATATATGTTAGAAAGAAGATCAATCTATTAATCTTATGGCAGTAAGCAAGAGTCCCCATAGAGTTGGATAAATCTACATGGAACGTAGGTTCATTGGGAATGAGCCCTAACTTTAAATTAGCTGGAGAAGAAACTGTTTTTGTAAATTAAGGCTTCATTCTCATGCAATGTCTATTTTCTAAATTCTATTTTCTATTCACGATATGTCTTATGATCACGGTCTGTGCCCTGAATATCCCGTGGCGTAATTACTGGCAGCGCGAGCCAGTCACTATAAGTTATTTTAAGTAACTGGCTCGCGCTGCCAGTAATTACGCCGCGGGATATTCAGGGCACAGACCATGATCATAAGATACCGCGAATAGAAAATAGATTTTTAGAAAATAGACATTGCATGTGAACGAAGCCTTAAGTGCAAAACACAGCTGCTAAAAGTTGCATTTGTAATAATTAAATTATATTGACAGTATATGTCCTCTGCCTCAGATCATTCATTTTATTTCCTAGTTATTACACACCTGAATTAGTTATCAAATGTATATTTACCAATCATTATATATACCATTTTATTTTGAAGGAAACACCTTTGAAAGATGGACAAAGCAGTGACAGTGGACAATCTCTAGCACCTGATCCCAGAGGAATGGAGTTTATCCCGCCAACACACCAACATCTCAAATTGCCAGATGGTTACACAGTTTTTGCAGTGTTTACACCACCAGCTAGTGATTACGTACCTTTTTGAATACACAAATGGCAACCAACAAGGAGGAAAATTTAATTACAATTTTTGTTTGAATTTATGTTGAAAATTTTTATAATCTTTAGAATTGTAGTGGTAATCAGTGCTGTGCTTATAGTTTCCTGCTTTATAAAGTAGTAAAAATGGCTTTTGTACAAAAGAAAGTTAAACAAAATGATTAAAACAAAGAACTTGAATGAACTATACTTTCACGTAAAATAAACTTAGGAAATTGCCTTAGATTGTATGTTATGATCTGTAAACGTAAACATGTGGGTTTATCTTGCTTTCCAGTGTTGAGTGTTAAAAAGGATAAATGATCTTCAAAAGCAAAAAAGTATCATATCAATTGTTGAAGCACTAGACAGATTTTTTTTCAAAAAAGCAGTAATACATTTAGATTGCAATCAATTGCTTACTTTAAATACAGGCACACCAAGGGCTTCATCCAAAATATGCTTTTAACCAAAATATCAGTATGATAATGTATGGCTTGCTGCACCATGTATATGGATGGCAATTAACAAATTAAACATTATATAAATATGTGGAAGTAAAACTACGAGTACCCATAGCACTTCAAATTTCTGGACATAAACTTGGCCTACTTATCCATCCCTCCAGTTCATGAAAATGAAATAAGAGAAAATAATGAAATGTAATGGATTTGCTTAAGTTACAATATGAAGTAATCTATATGGTGGCATTTGGAAGGGTTTAGTGAGAATAATTTGGCATGTCTACATACTTAATACTGGGGTATGCATCTTCAAGTGGTGTAGTAAACCAGCTTAAAAATTAACAAAAACAAAAAATTTTGATATTCAGTTTAATTCATCATTGCATGCAATGTTGCCATAATAAAACAAACAAAAAAAAAAAAAATGCACAGCTTCCTGCATACATTCAACTTATAATATTTCCTGTAATATTACTGGTATCAGCTTTGGTATAAATATGTACAGAATTTATAATGAGCTGGAATTTCAAAAATATCACTTAAACTTGTAGAACATGAACTAGTTTAAGTCGCAATAGATACAAAATTAAGATCAAACCCACTGAATGTTTGCTCAGCACATCAAATACAAACAAGGCAGCAAAGCTGTCAAATGTACAGACAAAAAACAGGAAATAACTATGCACAAAATAGGCTNTGGGTTGCAAGTGTTGTTGTCAGCTTGACAGAAGTATTTAGTTCATTCTGCTTATTCATAATTCTGTGCCTACTCCATTTCTCATATTATCTTTGGTTTTGGCAGATACTGAAACCAAATACAATAGAATGTTACCTTTGTCATACAATAAAGAGAATTTGAAGAAAGATATAGAAATGTATAAATATACATTTACCAAACAGTCCTCTGATGAAAAATTTTTTGTTCTCTTCAGTTCCTTCCACTGCCCCAGATAATTTCACCTCTGTGTTAAACATCACAGGCTTGAGAGTGTCCTGGAAAGCTTTGGGATATGAACAAAGCAAAGGAAGAATTTTGGGCTACTTAATAAAATACTGCGAAATTGAAATCACCTCACAGAAGTGTATTAGAGGTAAGTGAAATTACAAAGATTTTTATAGGAGTTTCATTCCTTAATATATCATCCATGAGCTAGAGTGTTGTCTTCAAGCCATAATTTTCTTTTTACATGCAAATAATGACCTCTGAGAAGATAATTAACAGCACTGTAGCAATTTAACAAAATGTTTAAACCTGTGACTTTTCATGCTACAGGAATGAGGAATATTTCTGTCACAGAAGCAGGGACATCAGCCCTAATAGAAGGGCTTAAGCCTCAGACACGCTACAGAGTGTCAGTCCAAGCTCAGACCAGAGCAGGCCTGGGACCCAAAGCAATACAAACAGTGGAAACTAATGTGGGCATGGGTAAGGTCTTTATAAGTCATATCACCTGACTATACATTGTACAACCATCATTTGCCATTTTCAGCAGTAATTATTGTTTTCTTTTATATCATTTATCCTTGAAATATTTTGGTGACAAAATGAAATAATTACACACAAACGTGTACTTTAAACAAGACCAATGCATACTCAAGTCTGGGTAAAAAAACATAGCAAAGTATATATTGTAGCTGACAATGTCATTTAACTCAGGCTTTTTTAAAATTTAGATTTGGAATGCCATTGTAGCAAGTACATATAATATATTATACATATCTGTAGTAATTATTTGCATAAGATGCTGAAATAATTTTTCTTATACATCAAAGTTCACAGCCAAAAATTTAATTTTCTTTTTCACTTTCAAAAACCCTCCCCAGCTGGTGGTACCTATTCAGGAGGTGAACCCCACCGCTCTGAAACTGTTCTAATCAGTGTCAGCAGTACCATGGGGTGTATGGTTATAATTGGTGTGCTGGTGGCAGTGTGCAGGTAATATGGAATTTAAAATCCTACATACAGTGCTCTTATAAAAACAAATGCAGATATGGTGACTTTCATTATTCTTATACTTCATTTAATTACCAAACTATATATTTCAATTCAGTAATAAAATTGATGGTCATATCAACATACTTAGATGGTGCACTGCAAACAAGTCTGTAGTTATTATGGAATCTTAGCACATATATTGTCTTTATGTGTCCAGAGCCTATCAATACACACAGAAGAAAATAAAAATGGATATACCACAGGTAATTATGAAAGCTTTAACATTATATGTTTTGGAATTGCTCGCTTTTCTTCTCCCACCTTGTGTAAAGAGGAGGATATTTGACAATTGGTCTGTCCATCTGTCTCCTAGCTCTCCATATTTAGACCCAATCTTATCTGTCTTTTCTTTAATTTTTCATTTTACAAAACATCAAAATTAATTATTGTAGCATTTTTTTTTACCAAATCTGATGAATCTTTTTCACATAAGACCTTTGCATGTAGTAGTGAGTCAGTTTCTTTTTTTTTTTTCATTTTTGTAAAATATTATATGCAATTTTGCCATCTTTATCCACCTACAGTTTAAATTGGTTTCAATGAAACTCCGCAGTGCAGGGCAATCCTTACATGTAAAAGCTTATCTTATTTAATTAGACATTTACTGATACAGATGTAATCTTTTTCCAAATTTGCTCAGAATATGCTATCTATATTAAAATATAACATATCTGGGGTTAACCAGTGAAGTAATTAGTTAAATGGTATGGTTTTTTCTCTCATTCTTTTTCATTCTTTTTACCTCAGCATACAGGGGTTTCAAATAATGAAGTTGCAGCAGATTATTCAAGTGGTGTTTATAGTCTGACTATGTTGAACAATTCTTCTAGCAGAAATTCAACATCTGCCAGCAAAACATGCAACGTAATGAACCAGTTCCAGGTAAAACAAACCTCTGCAGGAACTGCAACCACCTAGAACTGTTTAATTTCTTTTTTATTCTATCGAAGTTACATTGATTGTTTCTGCAAACAACAGCCAAACATAAATATAGGGTTATTACTGCAGACTCTAATATTTTAGTTGTAAACTCTGTTGAAAGTGTCTTGTTTGACACCGAAATTATGGAGTGGTAAATAGTCCAAGGGTTCATTCCCAATGGAACTATCATTCTACGTAGTTGATCCAACTCTGCAGGGACTTGCTGAATGCAATCAGATTAACAAGACTCCTCCTGCATTGAATTACATATATTAGAATGCAGAAAAGCTGCTGATTATATATGTTAGAAAGAAGATCAATCTATTAATCTTATGGCAGTAAGCAAGAGTCCCCATGGAGTTGGATAAATCTACATGGAACGTAGGTTCATTGGGAATGAGCCCTAACTTTAAATTAGCTGGAGAAGAAACTGTTTTTGTAAATTAAAGTGCAAAACACAGCTGCTAAAAGTTGCATTTGTTATAATTAAATTATATTGACAGTATATGTCCTCTGCCTCAGATCATTCATTTTATTTCCCAGTTATTACACACCTGAATTAGTTATCAAATGTATATTTACCAACCATTATATATACCATTTTATTTTGAAGGAAACACCTTTGAAAGATAGACGAAGCAGTGACAGTGGACAATCTCTAGCACCTGATCCCAGAGCAATGGAGTTTATCCCGCCAACACACCAACATCTCAAATTGCCAGATGGTTACACAGTTTTTGCAGTGTTTACACCACCAGCTTGTGGCCTTATGTCCCACGTGGGACGAAGAGCAATGATGATGACACCACCAGCTAGTGATTACGTACCTTTTTGAATACACAAATGGCAACCAACAAGGAGGAAAATTTAATTACCATTTTTGTTTGAATTTATGTTGAAAATTTTTATAGTCTTTAGAATTGTAGTGGTAATCAGTGCTGTCCTTATAGTTTCCTGCTTTATAAAGTAGTAAAAATGGCTTTTGTACAAAAGAAAGTCAAACAAAATGATTAAAACAAAGAACTTGAATGAACTATACTTTCACGTAAAATAAACGTAGGAAATTGCCTTAGATTGTATGTTATGATCTGTAAAACATAAGCATGTGGGTTTATCTTGCTTTCCAGTGTTGAGTGTTAAAAAGGAGAAATGATCATCAAAAGCAAAAAGTATCATATCAATTGTTGAAGCACTAGACAGATTTTTTCAGAAAAGCAGTAATACATTTAGATTGCAATCAATTGCTTACTTTAAATACAGGCACACTAAGGGCTTCATCCAAAATATGCTTTTAACCCAAATATCAGTATGATAATGTATGGCTAGCTGCACCATGGCAATTAACAAATTAAACATTATATAAATATGTGGAAGTAAAACTACGAGTACCCATAGCACTTCAAATTTCTGGACATAAACTTGGCCTACTTATCCATCCCTCCAGTTCATGAAAATGAAATAAGAGAAAATAATGAAATGTAATGGATTTGCTTAAGTTACAATACGAAGTAATCTATATGGTGGCATTTGGAAGGGTTTAGTGAGAATAATTTGGCATGTCTACATACTTAATACTGGGGTATGCATCTTCAAGTGGTGTAGTAAACCAGCTTAAAAATTAACAAAAACAAAATTTTTTGGTATTCAGTTTAATTCATCATTGCATGCAATGTTGCCATAATAAAACAAAAAAAAAAAAAAAAACCAAAAAAAAAAATCCACAGCTTCCTGCATACATTCAACTTATAATATTTCCTGTAATATTACTGGTATCAGCTCTGGTATAAATATGTACAGAATTTATAATGAGCTGGAATTTCAAAAATATCACTTAAACTTGTAGAACATGAACTAGTTTAAGTCGAAATTGATACAAAATTAAGATCAAACCCACTGAATGTTTGCTCAACACATCAAATACAAAATAGAAACTTGTACTGTAATAACTTGGATTATTTGCTCAAGAATTGATATGTAGAAAAATGCAAATCATCAAAGGTGTACATGTATAAAGGCTCACTCCCAAGGAAACTATTGTTCTATGTAGTCAATCCAACTCTCCCTGAATGCTATCAGCTTAACATGCTTCCTGGCATTGAGCAGAAGAAAGCAAAAGCTGGTGATTATATAATAACATTGGAAACATGATGGTCTGTTAATTTGATTGCATTCAATTAGAGTCCCTGCAGAGTTGGATCAATCTACTTAAGACCAATAGTTTTGTTGAGAATGTCCCCTTCTCTAACCTCTTAAATAAACAACTGAAGTTGCTACGCACAAGAACAGGATAACTATTCACAACTTTATAACACAAGCACTGATGCTGATTCTCTGTAGCACAATGCATTATTTAGTACTTTTGAAATACCTGTAAAACACATACAAGCTCTAGTATTTGGCATTCTGGTGTTCAAAATAAGCACTGTCAATTAGGACTGTCTTGCCTTTCTGATAGCTTCTGCCACGCCCTCTGGCAGGTATTCTTGATCTTTGCTTTTGAGGAGAGCTTTGAGTACCAAGGTAAGGAAGAGAGATGACACTGCCCCTACAGTCAGTAAATATCGCAGTCCATGATACCACTTGGGGTAGGCCTTCACCTTAGAGTCCAAGTATGCAGCACCACTCAGTCCGCACATGGTGACGAAGATGGAGAGTCCAGGGGACCCAAGCATTAACCCTCCCCAAGCTATTAATGGTGGTGCTACACTTATGCTCAAATTATTAAAATCTGGCTTCAATGGCCCATTTGACGGCAGTGAAAATCCCCACCTGACTCCTCCCAGGAAAGATAGAATGCACCCACCATAGAGAGCTTGAAGATAGGCAATATTGGGGTCATACATATGAAGAATAAAAAGGCAGTGAAGAGGGGGGAGCACAAATGGAACCAAGCCCCCAAGTCCAAGGTATTTTGCAGCATCAGGTGCAGATTTATAACTCGGTATCTCAGCCTTTAAAAAGCTGATGAGGGGTTTCACAGGTTCAGTTCCGGATGAAACTGCTTTCTTTAATTGCTTTATTTGATCTTTGTAGTCAAGATTCAGGTTTGAAGTGACACTGAACAGTCTTGCTTGATGTACTGACACTTGACATTTTTGATGTCCGTTCAGGGAATTGATCAATGGAACTGCACTTCTTGCCTTGCACTGAAGCATGATGTTAGAGCCAAGACAACGAGCACCTAATTGGAGCATGGTGTTTATTTTAACCTGTGAAATAAAATCATCAGAGCAAGTTTGTTTTTATAATTTCTTAAATCCGTAGCTATCATATCAAAATGTCAAACGCATCGTTTTTTTTTACGAGAATAGATTCAGATTCATTATTGATAAACACCTTCACATACAAGGTACAATCAATGACAGTACAACTAACTATAACATAGCACAAACAAGAGAATATTAAATTGACATTAAATTCATTGGTCAGGTATACCCCTGCACTTTGTACAACAAAATACCCAATAATAAACAACATGTAACATATATGGCTTTTCATAATGGAGTTAATGTTGAAATGATATAATACCAATACACCCTAGCACATGTCATGGATTTACCTTGGGAAAGTGAGCTTTTGCCGGTAAACTTCGAGTCCGATTTGGCTCGGTGAAATAATTTCTCTGATGAAATAATAGCCACGCGCAAAATTTGCTATCCAATACATAAAATGTTTGACTTGTTTAAAAGCAAAACGCATTTTTTATAGGCTATTTAATTCTTTTTAACGTAAATGGAAAATTATCTAAATGAAAGTGAAGCAAAAATGGAAATATTTCAATATACATAAAAAACAACCATCTGAAATATTCGCGTGCTAATGCGGAGTATCGAAATCTCGTTCAGCTTTAACTCAAAACAGTTTAAGTTATATATTGTAAAGTATGTTATTTACCTTCATGCATATAATAAACTTATTAAAACATAATAATTTATCATGTGGTTCAACATTATTATCACTGAAATTATAAAAATTAACTTATCATTAGGTTATTTAATAGTGACCTACTTTCTTTGATCGAGACAATGCGAGATTACTACCATTACGGGATGTAAGCAGCCGAGAAGACGCAAAGTTCAGGAAGTTATTTCATCAATTTTAAAGTACATGTAGCAATGAAAAAATAGTGTTTGGACCAGTCAGTGTGACAACGGTGTTGGTTTTATAAAAGTGGTTCAAGAATATATGTTCAATGGGACGTTAGTACTAATCATTGCAGCTAATTCTACTGCGCTTTGGAGGTCTGACTTCGCATCGAAACACGTTTTGGCAACATCACCGACATGACTATTAGGAACTCATTGTGATCTGACAGCAATAACTACGTTCCTTGGAATGCATTGACTATTTTTGTAGAAGTTAAGCATAAATAGTTTATCGAAGGCAATCGATTCTGAGGAAGCGAAAGACGTAGAAACAATATATTTTGGGACACTACTACTACTACGCGGTACTAGTACTACGTACTCTGATTAGACGTCAATTTCCTGTATCAACGTCTTGCTTGATGGTGTGCCATTCTTACCAGATGTAGTCAACATAGAATTACACCACTGTACATGTAGTGTCAATATCAAACAGTAATACAAGGAATGGAGCATCTCTGAACAGAATGAACACCCATTAGTTGGAAAGCTTTATGTTGCAGTGGAAGATACCAGGCTGGTTTTTACCAAGAAAAGGATTCCTTTTCAAAATACAAAACAGTGGATTTGTCAAAGTTGACATGCCACAAATGCATACTACTTCCAGCTTTTCTTAGCATTTGTGAAGTGCAGGCTTCTTGCCTGTGTGTGGTTTAGTTGTGTGCTTACCAGAATTGTAATTGAAAACATGCTATGAGGTGAACACTAACTGACATCAATTCAAGTTGTATATAGTAGCATAGCCATTCCTCCTTTGTTTGTAGAAACTAGAACAGTCTAACCATAGTCAACAAGTTTATTTTTGTAACTCTATTCTGTATAAAATTGTAAATACCAATATTTTCCTACTAAGTGCTGTGTGTATGAGAGGCATTGTTGGATGCAATCATATTGGACAAAAGTGAAACTGAAACATTAGTAGGAGAAATGTTATGATGTAAAAACAGGAAATTCATCAAAGCAAATGGAACAACTTTTCTGCAACAAGTGTGAATGTTGATCTGCAATGTTTCCAGAGATTGTATCCCACAGATGAGTTGGATACTGAAACTTGTGAGGAAAAGTGCTTTATTAAGTGCAACTTGAAAACTGAAGTATTTTGCTCTATCTGAAATGTTGAAATGATACATTGATAAAAAACGTCCTTTTGTGTCCTTGGGATTTAGGAAAGAGACTCCTTTTTCCAGTTTGTTTTTTCCTTTTTGTGAAACGAAAGGAATTGGTCAAGCTAAGAGGAAAGGCTTTCAAGGGCTGTGTGCCCATTGGGCATTTCTTCACTGAGACGGGTCAAGTTTAAACGGGTAAGATTTCATATTTGATTATAACAAATTTGCACTAATGTTTTTTGACATTTTGCTTATGGACATATTTTAGATTCTTAATTATGCGTTAAATTGTTCTAAAATTGATTTAAAATAAAATTATTATTATTATTAGTACTTTTTTTGTTATTTGCCATGTTGGACATTGAAAAAAGTGATTCTCTTAGTGATACTATTTTTCTACTCTTGCCAGCTTTGGAAAGCTTAACAGCGTTATGCGCCACTGATGGCCAACAGTAAAGCTCCACAAGCGGATTTTGCACCAGCATGGCTCAAAATTCCTAGTGAGAACTCTGTAAGTATAGAAAAAGTGAAGTATTTTTTCTTGTAAAAATATTATCCACTTATAAATAAGTAAAAATGCAGTTATATAGAGGAGCACTACTCCATCCTCATCCATCAATCATACATTGCTTCAATACGTTTAAAAAATGAAATTATCTGAAAAAAAAAGTGTCTAGATTGAATAGCGATTTAAAAATATTTCTCAAAGATTAGTCTTTAATTAAGTGAAATAGTGTAAAGTTCTTGTTATGATTTGTGAAATTGGTTACTTGAATTGCATGAATAGCATATTATATGGCATAAGAAGCATGGAACTAACAATTTTAAAAATCTGTCATCTAGAAGCCATCTGGTTCAAAGCAGGCTGATCAGAGTGAAGACAAGTCATCCAAGTCCAATCGCCGCAATGACTACTACTACAGTGGCTATCCAGCATACACCCCTGACTATGGTTATCTTCAGAGACAAAGATCTTTTGAACATTATGAAAGTAAGCTATCAACAAGCATTGCTTAATTGTAACTTCAATGTCTTTGTGATTTTAACAAAAAAGTGAATCACTTCATTTTGTGTATCCCATCATGGGGTGTAATTATTCTACCACTGGGAAATATAAAGATAATAGATGCAGCACATTATGGGTAAGTAAGTGTTTTAATTGACAGTAGTAAAAAGTGTTTGGACTTACTAAATTAGGCATTAAACAATTGTTACCACATAAAATGATTGAAGTATAATTACACACACTTCATATATTCCATTTTCCTTAATTCAAGCAATTATTCCTTATTTATGCAAGGAGTACATGCAAATTAAAGCTCATATTTAGTGCCCATGTTATATTTATATTGTAGTTTGAAAGTATAGCAAAAAACAAAAAGATAGTAATAATTAACAAGATTAAAACAATTACTGAAGGTGATTTGTTTGTATTGTTTGATCAGAATTTTGATTTGGAGTATATCAATCTCAGTCAAGCAGATCGTAAAATCATCCTGTATTTCAGCTTTGTCTTTCACTCAGACATGAAATTTAAATACAATATTTTGACCACATACTTAATGAAAATAGTTCTAGTAGACATAGTTACTGGAAACTGACTCTGATGAGCAGTTTTACCTAATTACAGCTTCTGTCGTTTACTTTTCATGTAGATTCTTTCCAATTAACAGACTTTGTGATGTATTTATAATCAGCTCATTGCTTTTAAGGAAAAAAGTTTTTAACTAGACAATCTAATTTATATATTTTTCATACTTAGGCAAATTACTGAACACAGAGCATGAGAAAATTTGTCTTGTAGTAGATTCAACAACAGACCTACAGTTAGTTTAAGTTAGTGTCAAGTGCAAATTTACATAGAAATAAGACAGTAAAATGATGCTTTGCAAACATTTATGTTGAATTTTCCCTCTGTTCAGGTCCCAAGTATGGCAGCAGTAAATACCGTACTCACTCAGTAGAAGATGACTACTATGGACAGCCCTATCAGATGTACGACTTTTACAATGGATATGGCTATGACAAGTATGGTGGCCAGTACAACTCACAGCCCAGTCTTCACAGACAGTCCCCCAAGGAGAACAAATACCAACATCCTCATGCCTATCCCTCTCAGGTACGACTGTAGAAAAGGCAGCATGAATAATAAACAAATGACAGATGTTTTTATTGTATTTTTAAACTATTCTTGTGAATGCAATTGTAAACAAAGTATTAGAATTGCTTAATTGATAATGTATTTTTATTGATGCTTATTTGATGCTTACTTGTTATCTGACTTGTTTTGCTGTATATTTCAGATGAGTTCAGGCTATCCAAGCTACTATGAGCCCTACTCCTATGATGTCTATGCCTTGGGTGACCCTTATTTCTACAGCTATGCAAGACCTCCTTCTCGACGTAGTCACCAAGAGCGTGGTGGAGACAAAGACTACAAGACCAACAAAAATGCAGGACTGAAGGAGTTGAGTAAAGAGAAAGAGGGGAAATCTGAAGAGAAAGACAAGGAAGAGCCCAATGAAGAAGAGCCTAAAGATTTTAATGAAGAATTCGTGAGTATGGTTGTACATTTTTGGTTGATGTAAGTACTGATAAATGAAACCCAAAAGGGACTGGTTTTTGTTGGTGCCCATCATGGCTACACTATGATGTCAATTTACTTGTTTGTCATTTTTGCATAAAGTGTTACACCCCACCACTTAAAAAGAGATACTATTAAGTTCTTATTAAAATCATTTGATAACAATTATGAAACATATTTGTGGTATTTTCAGCCATTGCTCAATGGGGATGGTAGTGAGCAGTCAGTCAGCAGCAAGTCTGACAAAGCAGCAGGCAAAGGTGGAGTGTGGGGTAAGTTGTCACAATTATATTTAGTGAAGTTGGAATAGATTTTCCATTTGTAAATACTATTGTTTACATTGTGTTTTGGAAATGAGAAGTAGTAAAACACATTCATTTTTTAATTTTCCTGGGATAATTGCACAACGTCATCAATTTTCAGGTTTTTGACCCCCCCCCCCCCCCACACACACACACACACACACACACACACCACATCCCTGAGTGGTATTAATGGCATTTAAATTTTCTGTTACACATGTGCTGTAACATTAGTTTTTAGCTTTATGCCCCTTTTTACAGACAAGTCGAATCCAAAGATCCACACAAAACCAAGCTATGTACCAAGAGCAGAAAGCAAACCTGCCCAGACTGGTGAGTAAAACTGTATATATTATTAGGAACTGATGATAAAAATCTGTTGAAAAATATTACTTTAGTATTTTCCAGTATTAATGAACTTAATTTATTCAACATTTGTTTACATCTTGAACACTTTGTAATAAAGAATTATTTTGTTTTATAAAAAAAGGTATTTGTAAAAATACCATTGCTTATTGACATGGATATTACATCAACTTGAATTTTAATTCACCATTTGAATTTCTTGGCATTGCAGAGATGGTCTCTAGTAAGGAACTGGTGAATAAAGTACAAGGAGCAAACATCTATAAAGCTTTAGTTCCCAGCAAGGTAAATGAAGGATAGTTAAGTCCTGCAGATATTGCAGTTATGAGTAGTTTTAGAGTTAATAGGTGAAAATATTTATTTATTGCAGTTATGGGTAGTTTCAGAGTTAGTAGGTTAAAATGTTTACTGAATTCAAATGTTAAAGGAGGTAGTTAAACCCCCAAATTATTTATTCAACTGTATTCTGTCATGGTTGAATAATTTTAACAATAAATGTATATGTTTTTACATCTGGAATCTTGCACCCTATTTGGTCCAGTCAAACACACACACACACACACACACACACCCACGAAATGATTATAGAAAAGTCAAAGTACCATAGTTCTTACTTTAAGAGTGAACATGATCCTGAATCCATACCTGCTGTGCTCTGAGGAATTGTTACATGCTAAACCAATTTTGCTCGTTTTCACATTTCAGCCTATTGCCAGAAGAGCTAGCAAGGAAAGTTTGAAACTGAATGGCTCCTTTAATGTGAAAGAAGTACCTAACAACAAACCTGCCACACCCACAACCACCATACCACCTGTTGTGATGGGGAAGAATAACAACATCAGCAAACTGCCTGGTGGGAAAGAGGTGATTATAAGTGAATTATTTTTTTATTGATTCAACGAGCAGCTTAATGTCAGGAATTCAAAAGAGAACTCATGTGAACATTCTAGTTATCTATAATCACTTTCTGTTGTTTTGTATGCCATGTTTCTAACAAATGTTATAATTTCTAAGGGCACACCAGCACGCCAGTCTCCCACTACTCCTATAGAAATTCTCAACACTCGGCTTGTCACCCAGCCTAAGGTACTGGGCCACAAGAAGAGTGACTTCCTCAAGACTCTCAAACAGGAGTCACAGAATGAAGATGAGGAGAACGGGAACTTGAGAAAGGGAGAAAAGGTCAGAACATTGAAAAATTCTCACAAATTCTGGTATTTTAATCTTTAAAGAACATTTTCATTACTGGTTTTCATTTTTGTAGCATCACAAATGTCTGTTTGTGACATTAAATTATAAGAGACCTAATGAATGATTGAGTTAGTTTTTAAAAATAATACAACTTAATAACTCAACACAACAGATGGATAATGTTTTAAATTTTCCAAATGTGAATCTCTGCATTTCCATATCTTCATTATCTTCAGTATGACACAGAAGGAAGCCAAGAGACCAGCAATGAGAGAGAGCTTACAGATAAGATAAAGAAGCAAAATTTGAAAAGAGATGCTTTTTTGTCAAGTTCACTGGAAGCTGAACAGAGGTAATATGTGTGTGTGTGTGTGGGGGGGGGGGGGGGGGGGGGAAAAAAAAAAAAATAGAC
>NW_019775641.1:17630-71177 GCF_001039355.2 Lingula anatina | reverse complement strand
CCTGTACTTAAACAAAATGAGATTCTTTTTACAGATAAAGCAGAAACCTAATGGGATACACAAAACAATACCAAGTCAGTGGGCTGACAAGAAGCTCCAGCTATTCAACAACACAGCCCAGCTGTTGAAGGAGGAAGCTCTGAGCAGCAGTGATGACAGTGAAAGTGAAAGTGATTAACCTCTCAAAGTGCAGATAGTAAACGTGATCAGGTGGAGAAATAGAGACTCTGTAAGGCCTGATTAGTTTGCCAGGAGCAGAATGTAATAGTAGACCTGGAACAGATTGAGAAGTCTATTCATGATCTTCCATGGAGCTTGTGCTTTCCAGGACTGGACGATAAAACAATGTCACATACACCTTATCTGATGTTTTTTCTATACACGTCAGTTGTGGACATTAAATTTAACACAAATGTCTCATGTTTGGTGATAGTACCATAAAAGGTACCAGTGCCAGTCTCAGCAGCAGCAATCTTTCAAGACTGTGGGCATTGGGAATAAAAAGCAACCAGCTCTAGCCTGAAAAGTAGCTCATTTTATATACGTCTGTTGATTTTTGTGAAAGCAGAAATGAATTTTCGATGTCGACGGCCTGTGTATAACTGGTGCCAATTAGACCTAAGGGCCTATATACTAACAGGATAACAAGATAAACATGGCGGCTTCAAGGGAATCTTGAATTAGCCAAAAGAGAGAAAACTGGCAGTATTGAAGCTCAATCTGAAAGTGGCTCACATTTAAGTTAGACTATTCACTATATAGGGTTAGGTGTTTTATGCCTATGGTCATTTTATTTATTTATTTACTTTTTTGTCTGTTTGTATTAATTTGGCTTTCACTTTCAGAGGTACCGTGTTGCATTTTCATTGTAATCAGTTAAGGCAGAAATGGGTTTTCAAAAGTTAATTTTTTTTTTTTTTTTTTTGACTTAGACATTTGATTTTGTAAATTAGATCAAGAAATCAATAGTAATGGCTACTGACATCCGGCAGGGAACAAAGTGTAATTGTTGCCACTGTAATCTGTTTTACCACTGAATTAATAGTTTGTCTTCCTTGCTCTTTCATTTCAGTATAGTAATGAAACACGGTCTGCAAATTGTTTCTGCCAGTGACCAATTCATTGTTCTTTTTATTATTTTAGTGGCAAATTTCTATCAAGATGCTATTCTGACAGTCATTATTATTATCATTTGCTTCTAAGAAGATTGTTTAGCTTCTTTTACATTAAATATGTATCAGCAATCCTGTCCAGAATGTCTATTAATTTTCGTCGTTAGCCCTTGACTCGTGAACATTTCAGGTTTATGATTTAAAATCCATTTGGTCATGATTTTCTGAAAAGAAAATTAAAATGCAAGTCTTTTATGTTGAGTATTTGTTCCTACCTATGGCGTTACTTATTCCTTTTGCCAAGCAACTGGCTTCGTCACACGTTAGTTCATAATTCAATGCAATCCTATAGGAAAGGTGCAACAGTAAAGCAGTATGCAGCACAGTGGTTTGGATACCTATAATCAAACATACTTTTGTACTATTGCTTAACTTGTAATTTATATTTAGATTTCACTTATTTTTAAAGGTTTGCAAATGTAAGTTTCGGGTTGAATGGGTATAATCAAATAATTATCAGAGCTTCACGATAATTTGGTTGTTCCTTTCTCACTATTGTTACACGTTTGTCATTGTTGACTGATCTCCTTGCCGGTGATATTCAGCGATTTAATCATAATAGTACAAACTTCATCTTCAAAACAGAGGTTTCGTAAAGTGAGAAAAAATTATCACTGTATGCCGTATGATTTAGAGAAAATTGTACACGTGGTGAAGTTAAATCGAATGTCATCTTTTCAGGAGTAATTTTATTTTCTGGTTAAGCCTTGTAAACATTTATTACAAAGGGATATAATGTAATGTTAAATGTTAATTGGTTGAATTGACAAGTGGATATGACATGCTGTTGCTTCTCGTTCCTGGGGGCTACAATAAAAGCATAATGCCTGGAGCTGTTGTCAGTGTTATCTATTTGAACACATTTTCAGTGAAAGCTGCAAATATCTACCTCCATGTAAAAAGGCAAGATGCTGTTTTGGAAAAGCTGTATAGGCCTAGTTAACGAGATCCTAGGAACTCGCTCTTTTATCCATATTTTATCTCCAGATACTGGGAACGAAGGAAGCATGCAGATACTATGTTATGGATAAATTCAAAGTGATCTAATGAAATGAGATACGAAGAGGGAAAGATATTACAGTATGGAGGCAAACGTTTTGTGAAAGCGGGTTGCTAAATCGGATGTGCCGCTCTTCCGTGAATGTTGTTTGGTCACATTTTGTCTTCTCTAACACAATCATGTGATTGCAATCTGCTTACCTCCCGTACTATCTCAGCATTGTTATTCAAATGTTATTCAGATCTGACATATTCCAAGTGACAAGTCTTTAGGAAGGCACAATGTAGGGCAGAAGGTTTGAAACGTGGTGACGATTCTCGAGGATAAATTGATATTTTCAGCAGCCCCTGCTAACATATTGGCCACAACATATCGTAAGTACGTCTTGTATGTTGTTTTTCCCAGTGCTGTAACAAACACGGGAGCAAAATTTTCTGGAAAGATTGAGAACTTTTAGAAATAACCCTTATGTCTCGTACTCTGCAAAGTTTGTAATGTAATCACCGAGTAAAAGAGATGTTTGATAGATTGTGTGTGGACTGTGTCTGAGCTGGGGTGCAGCTGGGAATACCTTCAAGTTGTGGATTTTGTGAAGACGTTTTAGTAGATACAAATATATATTTTTCGCCTTTAAATATGATTAAGGAATACTTTCACGAAGTCTTCACAACGTGTAACAACACATATAATACTGACTCTAGCACTGTGGAATAAATCATTTTCTTTTGTCTTGATTTTCAGCTAATTTTACTTGTCCGTGCACTGAAAAGACGAAGAATGTGTACCAGAATCCTATGGAGGAATTTCAACAGTTCAGACGCAGCTTTTGATTACAATGATAGACATTGTGCATATGAAATAGAAAGTAACAGTGTTGAAAATCATCTCTTTTTTAACATTAAAAGGTACACCCGTCAGTGGATTTTCCCTGAAAAATAAGAAAAATTTTCGTACTTGCCAATCATTTATCTATCTCCCTCTTCACTTGGATTCGACCTTTGATAAAATTTATGAAGGCCGATTTGAGCTTAACATTACTGGCCAGTCTTTATAACAGCGATCATTTTCCTATAAGCTCCAATGGAAATATCAACATCAGGTACGCTCCAGAAAAATATTTTAGGGGTTAAATTATTTAAAGGTATATGTAAAGTAATATAAGAAGCTATGGATAGCAAAAATAAGCATTTTGGGGATTTTCAAACCCATGGAGTGTACCTTTAAGAAGCGCAATTTAAAAACGCTTACTTATTAAAAGAGCATGTGCATGTACCTTGTTGGTTTTATATGTAATATGTAGTTACTGCAACGTCCCTGTATTTGTAAATGACACCATGCCTTGAATGTCTTGAGTGTGTGTGCAAAACGCTGCCGAATAAATTTAATCCTATTTGTTCGCCGGAATTGAGGTATTGTCGAAAAAAAAGCACCTGATTAGATTTCAATCCTTCACGTAGTGTTTGCTTATTTTTTGCTGGGTGTCTCTTCATTACTTACACCGGGGTTGAGTTTATTAGAAATTTCTTAATTAATGACTTATGTTATGTTAAGTCGGCTAATCTTCAGTTTTGTTTACATATTTAAAAAAGTTCTATAGGTGGGATTTAGGAAAAAATTACCTGATTAGATGCCAGTCCTTCACGTACTTTTGCGCGGTATCTCTTCATCACTGAAAAAACGGAGTTGGGTTTATTAGCGTTTTCTGAATGAATGTTTTATATAATTTTAGTAAGGTTATTTTTCAGTTTTGTTTGCATATATTTCTTTAAAAATGGCTACGAGTGGGATAGGTTTGTAAACTTTCTTTATGTGGTCAATGCTTCGCTCGCTGGGCAAAATCGAGTTTTCCCTCAAAATTGTACCGTGAAGTAGGCCCAACTATTTTAGGATTTTGTGTGAAATTTTTGTGTGAAACTTTTGTACGTGAGGCAAAGCTACATTGATCTTTGAGCAAAACAACCACGCATCTTACAATTACTGTTTTTTTTTTTTCTTGGATACCCTTTGGTCTTGTGTGTGAGCATAGGCCCTAAGCATAAACAAGGTGCGTCTGGCTGCGTATGTGCTTGTGGGCATAACGATCTCACAAAATCATACGCATTTTGGATATGCAACATCGTTCGCATCTGGATAAAAATATTTCTCGATAAAATTTGCGATTTACCACTATAAAAATGCACTGATGTCAACGTTGGACAAAAGTTTCAAAGTAATAACATGGGTAATTTCCCAATTTGTTTCGCCAAACCCCCAAAAAACTTTATAGTCCGGTTAGTTATTTTGATAGAAGTATTACTGAATAGGTTCTTTTCTTATAGAAACTTCTAAAGTCGTTTGAGTGGCAATTTTCAAAATGCATATAATATTCGATAATTACTTGGAGACGGTGCCCCCTTTTTTGTGACACTCTATAATAGTCTATAAACCCCATATATCACCTTTATAGAAATTGCTCTTAATTGAGAGCAAAATGTAGTTGTTAGAAATTTTAATATTTAAAAAATTCACAATATCTTTGTTGTGGTTGTTAATATCTGGACTGCTTGCATCCATTCCTTGGTCACTCAGAACTGAAGAAGTGACGTCTTTGTCAGTTAGATTCTATTAATTCTTTTTTTTTTTTTTTTTGGGGGGGGAGGAGGGAGGTTGGTGTGAATGGTTTCCCTTCTCAATAATCGCAATTATTTGAAAAGTAGAGCTTCATTTATTACAATTTACTACAGAGAAAGAAACATGGGACGCATTATTGTTCCACATATTTCAAGATATGGCAGAAGAAAATAAACTCCAGACCCTAACCCACCCCAAATTGAAACGGCCTTCTGTAGGTCACTAGCTATCCTAGCATGGTCCACTGCATGCTTTTAAATCTGAGAAGTAAAAAAAAAACTAATAACGCGTGCATGCTAATAACTTTATTCAACAGACCATAAAATCACGCAAGACAACGGAATTTTAATTCTGTTACGACCTTACTTCAAAAAGCAGGTGCTTGATTGCAACCTGCCTCTATTTTTTCTCGCTTGCAAACAACGCCTTAACGAAACACTTTTTGACCAGTGGAGAACTTGTGTGAAACGATTCCTTTTTTTTCTATTTTATTATTTTTTTTCAGATAGGCGTATTTTCCTCGCTTAGTTGAGTACAGTATATTAAACACATGTACATACTGGTATCACTGGCGTGTACAGGCTATGGGGAAAGGAACACAAGGATAAAAATACATAAAAAGTACACGAGTTTTTAAACCATAACACGTAGGTCACAGATGTGGGGGAATTGCTTGGTCTTGTCTATCCACTTGTTATACTGTATCAGATTCAAGGAACAAGAGGGTATCTCATGGGAGAGGCGTGTGTTAACAGGCGTGTATCTGCTGCGCTCTCCCCTGGATTCAGCTTTGTAGTAGAAACTTGTTTTTGTCTGTTTTCCGTTTTGATTCTGTCTTAAATTTTGCTGAATTATAGGTATTTGTAAATTAATAACAATGTTCAAAACGATTAATTTATTGGACATAAGAAATACAAATAACATTTATTTGGCTACAGAATGATGTCTTTCATGTGTGTTTCGCATGGTCAGAACGGATTTTACCACAAGCTGGTGACACAACTATCGAGCTTCTAAGATAAGAATTTGCAAAATCTTAAGCGTTAAAGGTGGACGCCGAAAATAAGTAAAACTCAGTTTTTAAGAGAGTAAACTGCTTCATGCATATGGACGCAATACGCGTGTAACACTCTTTGACAACAATGCATAAGGCTTAAGATTTCATTAAAATAGTTCGCAGTTTAATTTGGAGTATTCACAACCGTCCGTTTTATTTTGGTATTTGCTGTGTTAAAGCAGTTTAAAGCATTTGGACTGTAATACGATACGACCCATTTCAGGTTAATTACCATTACAATCAATAGCAAAAATATATTCGTATGATAGCAAAATATACAATTTAAGGTCTTGGATAAAATAAGTTTCAATATCAAATAATAATATTACACAATGGTTATTAGGTAATGCAACCAGTTGCAAAGGTATATTAATAATAATAATAATAAACAAGAAACAAATGTCAAAGCAAAACTTATCAAAATGTGCGTTAGATATTCCATTTTGGGAGCATTCTCGAAAAGCTCCTCAACTGAAATATTAATGCTTGGTGTCCCAGTACGAATTGCACTTTAAATTGCAATTGCAATATTGCAGAATTCCATTTGGGTTGAAGACAGCAATGGGACTCATGCCTGAAAATTGGCATAGGTGTCGAACATGTGGATATAATCATCCACGCACTCGTAGCAGAACTTACATTGGTCCTGTAAGTAAAACAATTTGGTTAAGTTAAACAAATATTATAATGACATACAAAACAAATAAATAACATAGGGACCATTCCCACAGATATTTGGATCGATCTATCTCCCTGGGGAGTCTCACTAAATTGCTGTCAGCTTAACCGGCTTAAATGTCTGTCCCGCCTACTAAAAGCTGTTAGGGAGTTATTAACTTTCGTGCGCGCTCGGCTCCCTCTTGAGCTGACAGCAATGTATTAGCGTGAACCCCCAGGTAATTAGGTCAATCCTGATGGATCGATCTAAGTATGGGAACCCAGTCATAGTTTCATATTGATTAAATCCAATTACATGTAAAAAGCTGCATGTTTAGATCAAATTTAGATGGTTAATTCATCGCATCAAAATGAATAACAAGTGCAGAAGCAGCTAGTCCTTGCAAACTGTTCGATCATAGTATTGACTTTATATGAGCCTCACCAAGCTATCCACAAATTGTGGTCTGTTGATCCTAGTTGCCTTTATTGTATGGAACACGTCTACCTCTTGTTCTACTTTCGTTTTCTCCACGATTCGCGACACAGCACAGAACAACCCGCTTTGATGAGCACCATTCCTGTAAAGAAAGATTACTTAAGAGGTGTATCCGGCTTCTGGTATCTGGGCATATGTTTAAAAATTAGACACAACTTGATTCAAGTTTATCTTTCACAAATTAAAGGCAAAGCGGGTTGTGAGCAGAATGATCAAAGGTTTGAATAACTGCTAAATCTTACAGATCCTGGAAGCTAAATGAATAAAAACTTACATGCAATGTACTGTAATCCTTGTATTGCCACTTTGCTGTTGCCAATGTTCTATTTCATCTATTAAGCCAAGGAATGCCGACTTAGATTGTGGCACTGCATCTGAAGTCTTCCAGCCATGATACTGAAACTGACAGATCCTTTGGGGAGCATCTTTGGGCTAATAAAAACAATATAATTTCCCATTATATTTTTTGTCAATATTGTTTTCTTGTATTTAACACTTACCTTTGCCACGAAAAGGTGGCAATGGGTAAGGTATAATTTTTCAAATTGCGAAAAGCACCCGGTTGAAAGTTACTTCAGAAAGATGAAAACGTATATGCTTCAATATATTCTTCTTTTCTTTGCGTTAGCCAAGCAGGTCTAAATATTGTAGATTTAATACTCTTGTAATGTTTTGCCAACCTGATGGCAGTATTACCGTTGCAGGTTCTATTAGGATCGATCCGATATATTACGAAACATTTACATACCCGTTCAGAGTTATTGAGTTTGTATTCCCTCACTGAAAGATGCTCTGAGGGAGCACGGGATTTTACGAACTCCACGGTGAAGTGCCCGTATGTAGCAGTTCCCGTCTCTGGCCAATACACTGCGACAGTCTGCTGGAAGAGTGACATATATCAGATGTTGTAAAGAAACCGCGTGTTAACACAGCTGATAAGATTCACTTAAACTGTTGTAGGGCCTGAGTCTGAGGTTTAGTGTGGAACACACATCCACTAATATCTTCCACATACTTCTCCTCTCTTCTGTTTTCTAGTCTAGTAATCTAAATAAATAAATAAAGATCCAAAAAACACATATTAGCTATTGCCGCTTACCTCATCATCTTGAATAATCTCGTTGAGCATGACAATGGTAGCAGACCTCTGGTCGTGTATCATCCTCCAGAAATCAACCACGGTGCTTGGAAGCGGCATCTGCGTCACGATATACGCGTCAAAACGCCGGTGACCCTGAAATAAATATATACGTCCACCCTTTGAATATTACTTTATACAAAGGGCATACTCGTACTACAAAATTATGGATACTTCTAACTCAAATGTATATCGTTGGGATCAGGCCTATTCCATGTCCAAATACAGAATAATAATTCTTCAATTGTCAATAAAAATAGTAACATATAAACATAAAATTTCAATATTAATCACATAATACATGTACTTATTTTTCTGCGTCAATTTCTTTATTGCCAAAACAGTATTATTCTTTCTTACGTCTACAAACACTGCATTGATGTAATCGGAGGTTTGCGTACTGTTTATCTCAAGGTATGGTCGACAGTGGTTAGCTGGAATAAACAAAAAAATTGTGAAATTAATATATGCTGTACTGCGTAATCGGCCTTTTGCTGCTAAAGAAACATTCTACTTAATAATGTAAATGTATAGGGGGATATTCCCGTTTCTGTTATTCAATTCTTCATTTAAACAGGCTTCTTGTTGTCCCTTGCGTGAATATGGTAAAAATTAATCGTTTCTACAGAGACCCAGGATTTTTAATGATGAACAAATTATGTTTTGATAAAGGCTAGTTACAGCACGTTTCGTATCTGTAGGTAAAAACACATTAAGTCTCTTTACATTTTATTTATTCCATATCAAATTTAATTCTAACTAGTAAAATATATCAAACAGTTAATTATAACTTCATGTCGGTCTTCCAGGTCAGAACTTTAACCCACCTGGTACTATATTCCTAACTCTGTTCTTACTGAGATTCTCTTCGTTAAGTGCAGTTTTGGTCTCTTCTTGGTCGATTTCAGGAGTCATAATTTGAAGAACCTAAAAGTTTCAAACACTTGTATTATCATTTCGTGAAAGAGGAATCATTGGACCACAAGTAGCAGAAACTCTTTATCATATAACCCTAAAAATATGACGGACGTAAACAGTCGAGCATTTGTTCTACCTTAGTTCCCAATATCTGCCCTCTTATTATCTAGGGGGTTCTCTCTTAACCCCCTAGATAAATATTGTCCTAAGTAGTGTTTCGCTAGGTAAAAACTGTAATACTTGTTTTAAAATTATTATTTAAAAGCCTTAAGAAATACTGCATTAGGTGTATCTTAGCCAATTTTGATACGAGTTAAGAACTAGAGGATGCTGTAGTGCTTAGCTTTGCCTAGATGTGTTTTAACTTCGTACTTGTGATTATTATGCATCTGACTAACCAAGTTGATTCTAATTAAGGTAAAGAGAATCTGGATGCACCCTACAATGAGAACACTAAACTCGCCTCAAACTGTTCCTCAAGTTTTGTGCTACTTTCAGACGACCCTTTTTTCTTCAGCTCTGCATAACGTTCAGCGAATTCCTGGACAGGAATAGTAGTCTCCCCGCACAGTAACTCCTCTAGCATGGTGTAATGAAGAAAATAGTACTGTTCCTAAAAGAAAAAGAAAAGAAAATATTGGATCTAATATCTGTAAAAAGGAAATCCATGAAATCCATGTCATAGATGGTGCACGCAACAGAGACGCCAAAACATATCGACATATCGTTTTTAAGTGACTTAGGAAATGCAGGGAAAAGAAATAAGTTGTAGGCCTATAATATTTCGAAGTGAAAGATAAAGAACACATTCAATTAATTGTCGACAATATACTTCCTCTACAACATAAAACTATCATTTCATCTAAGGAGAGTATCGTTTGAAAGTACGAAAAGAAACTTCAGTGTAATAAAATTATAAAACGATAAAAAACTTGCCACTGTTTGAATCATTTTAGGTCGTGCTCCTCGCATGAGCTGCACAAGCTGGAAGATGTTGATTTTGCCCTCTGCTTGGGCTTGGTCCATGAGGTAATCTAAGGCAATAAACGTGCCTGTCCGTCCCACACCAGCACTGAAAAATGAATTTTAAAATAAGTCTTTTAAAAAGTGTTGGGCACCTTCTGATATATTTATTTAAAGCAATTCAATGTAACTTGGGATTCCTTTTGCAGTATATCAAATTGATGATGTTGGCTTATTCATGGCAATGTCGAACACCAATAAGTCCTATTATAAAAGATACAGAAATGATAGATTCAAAGCATGTATCAGAATACTTGCCTACAGTGAACAACGACAGGTCCCCTCCTTTGAACCGTCGTCTCATATTCCTTGATTTTCTTTCTAAAAGTTATTAAAGATGTTGGATCGACAGGGACGCCGTGATCCGGCCAACCCGTGAAGTGAAACTGCTTTAGGGACTTTTCAGAAGACTCTCCTGTCTGAAGGAAAAGGTTTGCAGAGTACCAACACTTAGTAGAATGTTTTTAAAAAAGACGTCATATAAAATTACCTTCATGATTACGTTTACCAAGAAGATGATGACTAGCATTAATATAATATATAATATAATATAATATAATATAATATAATATAATATAATATAATATAATATAATATAAAATGGGTACGGATCATTCCATACCGTTATCATTACAAGTAATTACCTTTGTTATTTGGAATGTTCTGATGCTAAAATCCTCGTGCTCTTCAACATGCATCGATATAATTGTTATTTCACCATGCTGTACGCTGCCTTTGTTTGGCCAATACTCAGCGCTTTTTGCCTACAATAGAGTGGGAGCACATAAGGCATCTTTGCAGAAACCAAAACTTAAGGCTGATACTAGACAGAAATCAGGACAGTGTGCAATGCACATACTCTTTCTGAATCACTTTATTTTGCATAATTAAGTCTGCAACATGATGTGCTTTAAAATCACACATGTATTGACCAACATCAATTAAAGTTAGTAGGCAATACATAATGCACAATTTCAGAATATGTGCGCTGATAATATATTGATGTACAGTGTTTGTCTGATAAGTAACATGTGCTCACGGTGACAACCCTGACATAAAACGCCTTACTTTTGCATTCTCCACTATTCTTGTAACCATGACGATGAGAGGAGAGTCCACCTGCCACACCATACGCCAGAAGTCGTTTACTGTGTTGGGCTTTGGACCTGGTAAGATATAAGGGAATCAATTAATGCACAAAAATATATAATGAGAAAAAAAACGAGCTTCCAGTCTTATCACAAAGTATTTCTAACATTTTGTATCAGACTATTTTAATTCCATCTCACAATAGAAGCAAGTCAGAATTCTTACCTTGAGCGGCAATGAAAGCATTCGATCGCTTATATCCCTGAAAAATGTAAACAAAAATATTAAATGGTATGTAAAGCTGAAACAAGAATTGTTGTATTCAACAGATACAGGTACGTTTAGTAAATCAAAGCACGTGTTACGTATGGTAAAATAACAAGTGTAATTCACCTGTCGTCGGTGAAGACAGCATTTACATTCAATTTAATACAGATGAATATAAATCGAAATCACTTACATCTATGTAGTTTGCATTGATATAGTCTGACTGTGGGTCATCAGGTAGTTTGTCCAGAACAATACGAGAGTGATCATCTGGTCAAGAGATGTATTTTTATATTAAACAAATGTAATTTACATTATTCATAATTTTTGTTTGCTTTATTGAAGTTTCTACGTGAAGGAAGTTTAAACATCAAAGCTTCCCTGAAGCATATGAAATATATGTATATTTGAACATTTCATTTTATCTAAGTTGATTTTTTACATTATTGTTTTATCTTTACAAAGTAAGGTAGGCCCTGTTGGCAACATGCTTTCTACTTTGTTGATAAGATTTACCATTTTATAAAGTTTTTTATCAAAACTTACATGGTAATATGTTTTTAAATCTGTTTTTGATATTGTTTTCAGGCTTCCTCCCTGCGGTGCAAGCAGCCTGTAAATCTTTGGACAATTTCTGAAAAAAAAGTTAAAGTACAAATAACTTCAACTATAATATTGATAATGTAACTAGACACACTATAAACATGGAATTCAGACGACCCAGAAAGCTTACAATAAGTAAACACCTATTTACCTCATATTCTTCTTTCATCAATTCTCTGGTCTTCCACAGCATTATGTGCATTATCTGGGCGACGGGAATATCGGTACCTTGTTCCACGTTGCCGTAAAGCGGCTCGGCATCGGTATACAAGACTTCGTTGGTAACCGGCTCGTGCTTTTTCTTTGGGCTTTCTGGATCTGGAAATTTAGGTCAGGACCAAATGTTTTAGAATTAATTTTGGAATGAGTCTACTGACACATCCACGCTCTTTTACCATTGTTAAACTGTATATAAGAATAGTTTAAAATATCAAATTTTATTTAGTTAGAATATATTTGAAGCTTCAAGCGTGTCCCCAGGGTTAATGATTCTTTATAGGCAGTTACATTTCTCACCTGTAATATGTTCAGTGCTACCATTTAAATTATCGTCTTTAAATGCTGCGTTCTTGAAAGGAATCTCTTCCCTCGATGATGGTTTCGACATTTGTCTTCGCCTTCTTCTGAAACAGAGAAAATTTATTACATATTGTCCGTATTTCAAAACTTTGGTTCGACGGAACCCACTATAAATACAATACAACTGAGAATCGAGCAAGTACAATTTACAAAAACAGCATTTTATTTAGGTGGTCTTACTTCATTAGTATGACAGCTACGACGATGACGATAACAGCGACCAAGACCACGGCAGCTATCACTCCGCCTATGACTCCTGCGTCACTAGATGGCGCTGAAAATATGAATCAGTTTTGAACAATGAGTGTATTATTATCATTCATGCATGAACGGTGATTGGCAGGCTCAATCCGTTAAGCGGGTTAATGTCACTCTTCCATCAAACCTATCAATATAAGTATTATGTAAGATTTAATTATAGCCCCAGAACGACTCTGAATCGCAATCACAAAAAATCATGCGTTTACAATATTACACGTGTACCTGTGTCATCGTTCCTGGGAACGAATCCAGACAGAAGTCGGCTGTAAGTCTGTGCTGTTACCTGTAAGAATCCAAGTCAATCACGGATTACATGGAATTTCAATGTGTCATTATCCAAATTCTATAGTTTCCTCATAACTGTTTCATTTACTTTACTGACAAAATGCCTGTTTCCATTTTCTTCTATTTTGAACAAAATTTATTTATAATTTCGACCCACTTCAATATATGTGAGCAATTCTTGCTTACTATAGCATAAATCCAGTCGTTAACCTACCCCATCTATACTCGATAGGACGCCAAAGTATATATCATAAGTTTGTCCTTCAACCAAAGGCGTATTCTGATATCCTCCATATGTTTGATTATCGCCGACGGTAAATTCTGCCCCCAGTCGAGTGCTATCTACCTCAGCTGTGATGTAATAATTCAAGTTTAAATCCATGGCCTCTCTGTACGACGTCAGGTTTCGTGTGTCGCTGTTGACGTCTCTTTTACGGCGGCGTGACATCAGTTCAACAACTATTCTGTAAGGGCGATAGATACTATCATAGACTTTCGGATTTGATAATGCAAGGAATTAAAACTTGACAATGGTATAAAAAATCCTGGTGTAAAATCTATCAAGAATATGGATCAAATGCTCGCCTTTATATTTTACTGACTTGTTTATGTTAACACATTAAAGTGTGCCCCTCATAAATATTACTCCTTTCCGTCTTACCTTGACAAATGACTGGCTACTGAAGCCGACTGCTAAATTCTGCCTGTCGGCTTCTTTCGTATATTATTTAAGCATGAACGTTAATGCTGTGGTTTAAATGTTTTTATGACAACCTAAAATTATTCGGACCCTCGGCATACAAAGAAAAGCATTAATAATCCGCATTTGTTCACAAGTTAGAAGAATTTGCTTTCAGAATACCCTTATATAATTTCCCAGATATATGAAAACCAATAAATGAAACATATTTTCCACACTAGATTAAAACAATCAGACATTAAAAAACATCGAAATCGCTGTTACAGTTGGATTCAGCTATCCTCAAAGTTACATTGTAAGGTCACACGTGCCTGTACTTATCTCCCACGCTGACAATTGGTAAAAGGACAGTCACGGTCGATCTCGTTCTTTTCCTTGGAGTCCTTGAGTTTCGAAGTGATTCATCATCGATGACTGGAGCTAAAATCATACCAAACAATTTGTAAAACTCGTCTGAAGCTTTATTCAAACCTCAAATTTCAAACTTTATTACTTTTTAATGTTCATGCTTTTGTCTTGTTAAATAAAAATCACCAATACAATATGTACCTTCTATACCTGTATGCAATTGAGTCGTTGTTCTAATAATTAATGTCATTATTACTAGTGTCAAAACACACAATTCTTACGAGATGGTGCCGTCCATAGAACTCTCGTCGTGTAGGTTCCGTATCCAACAGATGTCCTTGCAGCCACCCCACAAACATATCTTGTGGACGGTCTCAAGTTTTCTACGACCTGCTGTCTCAGTTCGGGGCTGTTTGAAATGTACGTCTTATTTGTATCGGATGGTGAGTTGTATACAGAGCATATTATCTGGAAAATTTTAACCATTAATTCAATAATATTATCCCAGATTTGTGTTTAGAGCGAAACGAAATTCAGAAATGGTCTCACGTTAATTTTTATTCAATCTGCCACCATTTTAAGCAACCGAGAAAATTATGTTTCACCTTGTAGCCCATTATCCTTCCATTCTTTTTGATCGGTTCATTCCATCGCAATGTCAGAGACGAATCTGTTCTGCTGCTGTTTTCTAAGTTATTTGGTTCTCCTGGACCTGAAAGGAATGTGCTACTGATTAACAATTAGAAAAAAAAAAACGCGACATTTTGCTACTGAAATCATATTATTGCGTTATTGAATCAGTTAACCATATAAAATGAATCGTTTAAATTCCTTTAGTAAAAGAAATAGTAATTAAAGAAATTAAAGTTTTACGAATGTTATTTTTCTTAAATCTATACTAAGAGTACTTAATCTGTACTCAAGATGCTTTTATTTTTTAGCACTCAGCACTTTGAGGATTAAACAGTATGAATGACACTCAAAAATATACGCGGAAGGGAACGATAAGTAGTGAGAAACATACTGCCTTCAACTGTCACAGCCTGAACCAGGTCACTGTACTGTCCCGGGCCTTGATTTGTTGCTGCTCGAATCTGAAATAAGAGAACACGTTTGGTGAATTGTGCCAAATGTCAAGTTCACAAATAGGGAAATATATGTTTTTTATCCTGCTACTCCCGATACTACGAAAGAAAATAAAAACATGTGAGGCGGATTCTCAGCTGAAAAGGAGAAAAACACTAACATACAAAATACAATTGCATCCATATTTTCAAAATGTGCTAAAATGGTGCATTTGACTGAAAGCTAATAAAAAAATCATTTCGTTTTTCAATGCATCGCCGTTGGAGAACATCCACCATGAACATGCCATGGCAATTCCCTGTTTGAGCAATTCAACGAACGCAAAAGTAAATAAATAATGAGCCAGGGGCAAAAAACAAAAACAAAAACGATAACAAACAACTTCAATTTATATTGTAACCCACCATCCTAACTCAAGAGCTTACCTGTATAGCATATGTTACATTTGTTTGTAGATTGCCTATGGTTCCTCTAAATGTGGTTTCATTGAAATCAACGACTGTCAGCTGGCCGCCGGTCGCTGTGCTATACCTGACGTCATACCTTGTGATTCTGCCACCTGGCGGATTTGGTTCTGACCATGATAATTCTACGGAGTCACTCTGCTGGCTTGTTATAGTAGGAGGAGACATTTTGGGGGGAACTGGAATTTTAAAAACACGCCAAGTCAAATAGACAACTTTATTTATGTCATAAATAAACAAGAACAAACCATTACACGCAAATTAATAATTACGATGGATGGACGGTTAAGAGAGTGAGAGAGAGAGAGAGGGGGGGGAGAGTGAGTGAGTGTATTACCTCCTTCTGGTGTTGTAGCGTAGACTGCGCGACTTGGCCCCTCGAGTCCCGCGTTATTAAAGATGCTAAGGATAAGAGTATAGTTACTGTAGGGGATCAGATTATATATAGAATAAGTGGGGTTGGCGGTGTCATTCGGTCCTACTGTTGAAGAATCCCCTTGCCTTTGATACCTCACTCGGATTTTTTGAAGAGATTCACATCTCGTTATTCCTGAATCAATTCCCTGGAAGATTCGAAAGAGTTTGAGATCAGCTGTGTCAAAATTTTAAATAAATAAATAAATAAATGAAAATAAATAAATAGATAGAAAGCATTCCTTCGACAAGGCAATTCGATTCTCATTATTATTAATTAATTATTAATAATCTAAGTAGCTCTATTTTGATTGATTGAATGCTTAGCTCAATTTCCTTATTAATTAATTAATTAATTAATTAATTAATTAATTAATTAATTAATTAATTAATCGATTTATAATCAATCAATGAATGAATGAATTAATTAATTAATCATCAGCAAAATCTAGCCCAATGCTGACCTATTCTGAAAATTTCATCGAAATCTTTCCACATTTCTTTGCATAATGTACTGGTAATAGGCCAATCGACTTCGTTAAGTTATTGATTAAAACTAATGGATCAAAACCAAACTCTTATCATTTGTTGATAGGTCCCCTACCATTTTTCCTGAAAAATCAGTTAAAAATATATCAAAATAAATATTTATATATATATATATATATATATATATATATATATATATATATATATATATATATATCATTATTCTTATTGGCGTCACTCTTATCTAATAAAGGGTTATTTGCAAATTACAAAAACATCTCACCTGGACTGTATAGTGGATAACCGCAACTGATCTGTCACCGTATAACAATGCCGAAATAGCGATGGGTTGCGGTGGCATTAGCGGGGCTGGAATAGCATGATTTTGTTGAGGTTATAAGATATATATCAACATTGAAACATGACATAAGTTAGACCTTAGTTTAATCGTGATGATTGTTTTCTCACTAAAACTAAAAGTGAAGACAAAACAGAACGCGTCACTTCCCAAAAGAACTAATGACCGGCACATGAAAATTACTATAAAAATTATCACTTTACCTCCACAAGTCTTAAACGTAGCGCTGGCACTTGACTTTCCTTCCCGCCCTTCCTCGTCAACAACAATAACTCGGAACCGGTAATCAGTGTACTGGTTAAGATTTGAGACCGTAGTTGAAAACTGATTTCCGGCATCTTTCCTCTGCCACACTGAGCCACTGCTACCGTCTGCTTGGTACTCCACAATGTATCTTGTGGCACTTCCGGTTCCTGCGCCTGTAGCAGCGGACCACGCGTCCCAGGAGATGGTCACAGTGTCGCCTGTTCGGGAAACTTTACGTGGAGGACCTACCAGACGTGGTACCTCTGAAAAAGGAAAATTAAACAGATTTATTTAATCTTGTTTTATTACTAGTAGGTTGGGGGTAAAACAGAACGCAGGTTGGTGAGTTAGCATAATTTTTTGTCTCAAAGCAGGAACGTGTCACTTTTTAATTGTCACTGAATAAAATCATAGTCTTTTCATTTGGAATGTTTTATGGGGTAAATTGTAAAGTGTACAAGAGATCATAGATTAATGTTCACAAAAGGCGTCAGTGTATCATGATCGTCCTACCTTGAAAACAGCCATTCCCTTTCCAGTGCGGCAAGCAGGCAGTGGGCACTTGGCATCCGTGGCCCTTCCAGCCCGCTCCGCACCCGCTGCTACACTGCCCCGTCACTGTGTGGCACACTTCATTCGGCAGCTGACACTGACACAGGTATTGACACTGGGGTCCGAAAGCACCGTCGGCACAGGCTGCAAGGCAGAAGGAAAAATCTATAAAATAGCTAATATCGTTGTTGATTATAACTCAGGAAACCCTATTTATTTTAATAATATTGAACTACATTAAGAGTTTCTTAACAATAACAGTGTAAGTTAGAGTGGAGTAATTTCCACTCTAATATTTTGCAGAAACTAATTGTTTTTGATTGTTTTGCAAAGCTAATGGAATCTTAAACTTACTATTACTTATTTATAATAACCTAGATAGAAAATGCCCTCAATAAGCGAAAACGATCTGTAATAGCACCACAACATGGATTGTTTTTTTTTCGTAAAATTAATGGGATTTCTCTAAACGGTTAAATGATACAAATTTGAAAATTCATATACAAGCTATAACGTTTTTGAGTTATATTTCATACTTTCCAAAAAAAAAATAAATAAATAAATAAATAAATAAATAAAACAATTTCTTAAGAACATTTTACCCTGGTATTTGTATCCCTTGACCAACACTTCGCAAAGGGTTAAAACGTTTGTTGCCCTTAGCTGAATAATCAGCACATGGCCCACGAACTGCTGAACGCAAGGCAGTTCCACGGCTTGACCTTCTGGTATCTGGGTGTTGCGAGATATGCATACGTCGTAACTTCCACTGATTGTGTTATTCCGTAACTTGATGTCAAAATAGTTCAATCGACTTCCACCTGAAATAAAAAGTGCATTACTTCCACAGTGAAACTAAAAATTAAAAAAATGCATTCGAATTGCCATCATGTAGTTTATATTAAAATATCAGTTTTGGCTTTTCTACATAGAGTTAGTGGTTAAAGGGATAATAACTCGTCGCATGAGATCTATATTTCACATCAAAAACATTGTGAATAACTAATAGAAATATAATATATTCTGTTTTACCACAAAAACGGCAGTTATGGCTATTATTCTGGTATCTGAACTTGTCTTTAGACCACGTGACCTCCATTGATGGCTATACTCTGTTAAAATCTCTTAAGAGATTTTAACCAAAAAACAAACTTTTTAGAAAAAAGCCAGGGACTAACTTTGAATGTAAAAATGGATTCATTAACCATTGGTAAGTATGGGAAAATTGTTGTTTACTCCAGGAAAATTAATTTTTTGGCCGAAACGAAGAGTTATTATCCCTTTAATTATAAAAGTGAAATGATTGTTACCAAGAGTTTTTCATGGCAATATAGACGCAAACAGTGTGTCTATTGGTATTCAATTTCTGTGCAACGCAAGAAAAGTACAACGTTAAAAATCTTCCAGTGATTATATAACTTACAGCAGTCACCCCTGTTAACAAGAGTTACACTGTACACGGCATACTGCGCGCCCAGGTCTGTCCGCCACCATGGGTTGGCTTCATTGGCAGTGTGCGTGCATGATGCATGATAAAAATATGTGTCTAAATTGCCATCAACGGCCCGGCTAGCCGATTCTCCTGTACTCTGCTGGGTCAATTTCCCGTATGCTAAGTTATCTAGAATTAAACAACCATTGCGGGTGAGAAAAATTCTTGGAAAATTCAGAAATTTTATCGCTATCAGCCTATCACGAAGGCATACTCGATCCAATACCGTTAAGAAAGCATCATATTCGCTGAAATCTGAATGAATTACTGGCTGCGATTAACATCCAGACCTAAGCTGTATTTTTCATATTTCTTAATATTAAAAAACACTTATAATAATATAATGACTCTGACCAATACATACAAGGGTATTCATATCCCTTCACAATCACTTCACAAAGGCTGAGAATCTGGCCCCCAACTTTTTTAATCCTCACATATCGTCCAAGTATAGGCGGGTCAATTGGGAATTCCAAGTACGCCGTGGCGCAGGCATCGGCCCGGGATATATCCCTACAGTTAGATGTGACAGTACTGTTCCCAATGCAGGCAAATACTAGATTAAAAGGACCTGGAAAAGAAAAATTAATTTGGAGATTTGTGCTGTAGACAAACGCTAACGCAAAGGGTTGGGGTTAAGTTTCGTATTATTACCTCCGCCAAGGATGTTATGTTTTCACCCGTTTGTCTGTCAGTCTGTTTGTTTGTCATCAACATAACTCAAAAAGTTATGGACCGATTTTGATGAAATTTTCAGGGTAGGTCGGAAATGGGTAAACATAGAAGTAATTAGTTTTTGGTGGTGATCCGGATCCATAATCAATCAATGATCAATAAAAACCAATCATCAACATAACTCAAAAAGTTATAGACCGATTTTGATGAAATTTCCAGGGTAGCCCAGAAATGGGTTTACTTAGAAGTGATTAGTTTTTGGTGGTGATCCGGATCAATAATCAATCAGTAATCAATAATAATAAAAAATTGCTGCCTTGGCGGAGGTCTGCGCTCTCGGAGTGCTTTTCTAGTTTTAAATCATATGCTTGTTAAAAATACCAAATACAGAAAAACAAAAAGTGAATCCCTTAAAATAAAAAAATTACGGGATCTTCGCTCCTTCCTTTACTATAAATGCTTTCACCTTCAATAACAAGGCAAAAAAGAATGTCACTTACAAACACCAGAGGTGGGTTTCTGCACGGCTATTTTCCTTACGACATGGAGTCCTCCCAGGTCTACCAGCCACGATGGGTCGTTCTGTAAGTTGGTCAAGGCGCAGTCACTCCCCTGGGTACTGTTATTTCCATCAACAGCGAGGGATGCCAGGAAATTTGAATTAGTGCTCGACTGAGAAGCTTGCTTTCCTTGCGCCAGATTGACGTCATCTTTTAAAAATAAAAAGAGTTTGTCTTAGAAGAACATTTATGTTGTAATTTGTACATGAATGCAGCAACACAGTTTCTCGTGGTCATCAAAGAACATTACAGCGTCACTTAAATACATGTATAAAACTAACATATAAGCATGGTGTATTTATATAGGGTATCTAAAAAAAGTTAACAAAACAAAAAACCTTACTAGTTTCAAATTTCAATGACTTTATTTTTGAAATTATTGCAATGAAATTTGGAACATTTTAGGACAATCGTGTTTTTATAAATGGTGAAATTTCATGAATCTAACTTCCTTAATTTTGTTAAAAAAAAAACTGAGTAGGTTACTTTAGATAAGGGCCACCGAGCATTATTACTTAGGGAAAGAGAAAAGGTGCATTTTACCGTCAGAGCATCCTATTCCCCATGGGTTATCTACACAGTTCGGCGGACATGTACCCAGTGTTTTCTGACATATCTGTGCCTGTTTACAGAAACAATTACTCTGGGTGTCACACAACCAGCCAAAGTATCCCTCTCCTTCAACGCAGCTTAATGAGGTCTGAACTGAAATGAGAAAGCGAATTTATTGAGGATTATCAGCCAGCGTTAATCCATTCTAATTGACGTGGGAATTCTATGTTGTATGTTGTAAAGCGAGAGTGTGTGATAAAAAATAAATGTAAAACAACATGCATGAAACGGGATATATAAACAATAATAGCTATATGCTGATAAAACCGCTCCACGCAATTTCATGAGGCAATATTTTAAATTATTTGGGTGACCCATTATTTTGCGGTATTCGCCTTTGTATTCAATATTCAGACGACATACATAAGTTTATCTCAGAATAAGAAAAAGGTTCATTTGTTTTGAATCAGCCAACATAAACGTATTCTACAAAGGTAGATGCATATTAAAGAACTTGACAGCAACCTTTTCTAATATACAGACGCTAAACAGTAAAAAAGTCAGTCCCATAGAATGTGCCATGTACATAAACAGGTAAATTCCACTACAGATTGAAAAAAAATTAACAAATTTATAACGTTTACAGTGACAGAATACATAAACAGAGTACTGTTCATCTGCAATCCAAAGATTGACTGCGTCTTTTCACTGAACTTATTTTACAAATTCGTTCTCAATCTGAACACATGAGCATAGGGTCAGCTCTTGTTTGCAACCTATGGAACAAACGTTGCCGTGCCGTGTCCGAAATAGAGTATAAAAACAGTTTCTCATTTGTGCTTCTTTTTTATAGGACTACTCTAAGTTTGTTTGTCGCTTTCAAGTATTTATGTAAGTATGCTTAAAACATTCGTATTACTTCCTACTTCACCTTTTGTCTGCAATGTACTCTATTAGTTGCAATGTCTTATTTTATTCTTCTCGAAAATAATAAACATAGACTAATAAACCGCCAACCCGTATCGTGTTTAAATTGGTCAAGTCAGTCATAAAATAACCGTACACGAAATAAAAACTTTATAGGAAATTGCGGAGGATGGGGTTGTTCCATAAATTGCATCATAATCATAAAATGTTAAAGGAATAGTGAACTGGGATGACGCACACATTCCAAATAAGAAAATGAAACATGTGTGTGTGTGTGTGGGGGGGGGGGGGAGGGTTGGGAATAACATTTGGGTGTGAACCGTGTGATGCTTGTTTCCACGTGATTCTGTGTCCTTGCACAGTTTGACCAATGTTAATAAGCTTACATGTATGTATTCTACTAGCTAGCACACAAGCTAGGTGAAAAGCGGTGATGGAGAGGAAAATGTACCTGAAAAACAACCAAGTCTGACCCGATTTCCATTATCCTATAGAGTCGCCTCGCATATTTCTTAGTGCTGTTGGAATAATTTGCCTGCATATTGTAAAAGGAATGAAATGTTTTTCTTTCATTAATGACAGTTTAAGGTCGTAAGATCATTGGCTCTGAGGATATGATGCATTTCTATATGACAGGTGGAGTAGAACCTGCCCGATGAAGCAAACATATTTAAACAAACTTCCCTCGTGCTGATAGCAAAGTTGAAAAATAAAGTGTGAATGGATATAAGAATGCACCTCTTCTGTTTCCTTGAATTTGATTCACTGAATCTTCGAGGGCATATCGTAATAACCAACATCTGAGGTTTCACTCTAATTCCAATATCCACAGTTAAAACTATTTTAAATATTTTATGTCATTTATCTGAAAGGTGGATTACGGGAAAAGGAAACAGGAAGATGATAAATGTAAAAATAAGAAAAGAAGAGAAAGGATAACAAATACAATTTGCACTTTCCTTTCTAGCCCTCGTATCTCCCAAACGTAAACACCCGGATTTGACACAGGTATTAATAGGGACGGGCAACTTTTGTTTAATCATACTACCGCAGTTTGATATTACAAGAATACATACATAGAGACATTATGTGACCGTGGTGATGTACGCTTTATTCGGTTTTAAAGGTGAAATTCATTTACTTTCTCTCAATATGTATGTCAAATAATACACTGCCACCTTTTTTCGCAGACGCTCGAGGTGTTCTGGCATATATCGTTCGGATAAGTGTATTATCTTAATCGTAGACACAGGCACTTCACACAGTAAAACCTACAGAATCACTGGTACAATGTATTAATCTAATACACGCATCAATCATAACAGATAACCCGTTCTCCAGCACGTAATCTCGACAATCAACAAGCAAATTGTGCGTATTGTGTGTATTTCAAGGGTGGGGGCTAAATTCCAGCGCCCCATCTCTACAAGGTGTTAAGTATTTCAAACATTCACCAGAGGGATTTTTCTGCATAGTGTTTTATTCAAGTCGGTGTTTTAAAACCACAAGCATAGTTTTCTGAATTTGATGTCCCCACAGTACTTCAGTGTAAGGTTACCGTGTCTAAAATATATCAATGGAATATGTAATCAAACACGCAAAATGAGATTACTCAAATTCCATGAAAAAGAACACTATGAATATACTTTCACCGAAAGTTAGTGATTTACAAGTTATACAGACATCAATCAATAGACAGCACCTTTTCTTACACTTTTTTCCACATAAAAAATATTTAACCAGCAGTTAAGTGTACACGAGGCGGTATTGTGGAGGGCACGCTGCACTTAATTCTCCCATCCATATAAGACGTAGATTAATTTATAAAATCCAGTCATCATTCTTTTGTTTTACATGTGCCGTGTCATATCCGCATGGTGTACTTCGAAAATTTAATAGCAGATGCATTTAATGTTAACAGAACTGCATGTAGATATATCTTCAGTTAAGTATTAAACAAGTTGAACTGTGCGACTTATCTATAAAAAGAAATCATTCCAATCTTCACTTTATTGGCCTTGTGGTTAAAAGAACCGAAGGCGACATAACTGGTAAGCTTGTTATCTCAGCTATCAAATTAAAGGAAAGAAATCGATCTCGTAATCAACTGTCCTTATTCCATATATACTCCAAGTGGCTAGTGGCTAAGACACCGTGCATTATTTCTGATTAGCTTTATACAGTTATGTGATACACAACGTTTAATGAATCTTCTCAAGGAATCAATGGGCACTGAACACCACGACGCTGACTGGCAGATGTATATTTCGGCACGATTGGGATGAGTCAACGTCAAAAGGCTGATAAAGCCCCTCGCAGTGTAGTGCAATGTTAATGACTTGGAACTTAGTGTGATATTAATTATATTGAAATTTAGAGATAATGGGTTAATCAAGCATGCCTTGCGTTATTCACCCTTCCAAAAAAAATGCTCAAAATCTTTTATTTAATAATCACGCAGCTGTTCTCTACTTAGGACGCACAGAAAACTCGATCTAACCTTGTTCTCTAAGACTTAAGGGATCTTCAGTTCTCGTTAGTTTTATTTATTCTTCTCTTTTGGACCAGAAATAGAAAACAGTTTGCTTTAAAGGAATTCAGACTCGATCAGGAGTAGTGGTCAACATCGGTCTTCAGTTTTCCTCTTCTTGACCATTCGCATTACCAGATATTTCCCCCGCTTCCTTTATGCCAGCCCCTTGTTCCCAGAGTATGATATGATATTACTGTATTTATTTTTTTAAAATCAGTGCCAGTATTTTGTTTTAATTTTTTTTTTGCATTTTGTCAATGGAAATATCACTTTCTTACTTTATTCCATTTTGTTAGTTATTTATTAACATTATGTTTTGTTGTATACCAGTATGGGTTCCATTCTTTCTAATTTTTCTTTCTTTCCCCCTTTTTGTATACTGCCCTTGTAAATATTTTTCTTTTGTTCTCTTAAGGAAAGCGTATAACGTCCCAAGCGAATCGCCTTCTTTTATCTTTCTTTTCTGAATAAATCTTGTTGAAAAAAAAACATGCGCCTTCTACAAAGTGTCTGACTACACTGACTTGTAACGAAGGTTTATCGGAGTCTATAGACAGCCGTATAGACTCACTAGGAACCTGCATATAACAGTGTGTCAACCACTCCGATAAACAGTCACCAGTGAAGAAAACCACAGAAGTTTGTCTCAAAATTACGTTTATATAACACAACATATCATCGGTAAAACCCACAGATTTAACTTATACCCGGATATGGAGCCGAAGATCGGACATCGCTCTCATTGTTGACAATAGGCTTTATTATATGTGGAATTAATCCTTTCATGACCCGTGACCTCTGCTCACACCCATTATGTACATGTATGAACCACTTTGTGTGTAGTACAGTATAATGCACTATATAATATGTGGTATGTCGCGGTAAATATTTAGGTATCCGGCCGCGTAGTTGTCTCTTTTATACATCTGTACTAGCTTGTTCTTTTTACGCCCAAGGGAGTGATACCGCGGCATAACTGTCCAATATACAAGTACAAGTACTAGAAGCATGATCAGTTTAGGGTTACTTTATCCTGCTGTAGGTCTCCTTTTTGTGATTTACTTGAACTCTATTACAGGGCACAAGGGGTATATGAACTAGTAGTCGCGGTCAGTGTATCCTGTGGTTGCCCAAAGCCTCTGTTAAAAAATATACCAATCAGTACTGGACAGTTCGAGAGTGGACCTGGAATGTTAGTGGCTCTTCGCCCCCCTCCCCCCTCCACCCACTCACCAGCACATAAATACATGGACACTCTGTCCAAACTGTGTAACAAAGAGAGTGTCGTTTTATAGATATATATAGGCCATTATGTATAAATTAGTGGTTAACTGTCATGAAGTCAGTGTGTGTGGCTGAAAGACAATACACATGCCAAGCCATCTGCCACTGGCGGTACTTAGTATTTGAACACACAGTCCCAGGCGTATGAAAAGACTGGAACGAAAATCGATGTAAAAGACCTAATTCGACCATACTTTAACCACTGCGAAAAGATTTTGTACAATAAAAGTGTTCCAAACTGACAAACCGTCACGAGATCATAGTCAACTTCTATAATACTGTGTTATTACTCCGTACAGTCTGTTCTTGAAGTTCGAGTGTACATAACACACGGGTTGCCATTATACTGGGACTTACACACTATGCTAACACAATCATTCATCGACACTGAGTTCTTCTCGTCGTCGTGTTCAATTAACAGTCAATTAAAACACTTACCTTGGATTACTATGAATAGGATCAGCAGGACTTCAGAGGAACCTGGACGATGCCGGAGTCCTCCGTTCATTTTCAATCAACACAGTCTATCACATGAGGGCGAGTCCTTCCTTGTCCAGTTATAGGTAATCCAGCGGCCAAGGGTAAATATACGGAGCTGTTATAATAAGAATCGTGTTTTGCTTGGTTTATCTTGAATAGTGTTGGGTCGTACGGTAGCGGTCACACCTGGATTATTCGGTGACGGAAGTAGTCTCCTCATAAATTAGCTCCCTCCTACCTGACTGTGCTGTAGCCTCGTGTGTAGTGAGCCCTCCATGGTTCAGCGCCCTGAGATTAACGCAGTGCGGTAAATATATGGAGTCACTGGGCAAATATGCGTAATGATGATGAACAATATCATACAGTCGTGCTGTTTAATAAATAACCGGTTTATATACATACATGTATTCTCATGGCTTATTGTGCATAACCTCAGTAAGAAAAATTGATTTAAAATAGGAAAAATAAAGAAAATTAAAAACCCAAAGCAGGTGTGGACCAGTGCTGAGGAAAACGATAATCCTTCCTTTTCCACCTTCAAAGCGATCGATTACATAAGACGCGTCTGTCAATCCAATGGTATGTCAGCGTCATGCGTCTATCCATTGGTCACCCCATGTGCTGTTGCAATGGGTTTTTACACTAGGAAGTAATTGGACTTTTCTTGGAAGGCGAACTAGGCGTAAATTAGAAAAATCCCTAGCTTTTGTATTCAAGGTTGAGCATAACTGAGTGAATTGGCTGTGCATTAATCTATACTAGGGTACTAAACCTGTGGTATTATGAATGCTTCGATTGACATCCTGTTCCGAGTATATAGTATGACAAAAAGACATTGTCGGAGAGGAAGAACTGATAATTTTAGAAGTAATGAAATTCAGAACCACATGTAACTTGTTTTCAAGTCATTTTCCTGTTAAACTAGTAGTAAACACTTCACCGATCTACGTGTAGGCCTACGTGTGCCATTAATGGAATGATACCTGCAGGAAATGCAACTGCCAAACTTATTTTCTATACTGTGAAAATAAACTGTTTTATATTTCAATCAACTTCTGAACATCAAACGTTTTCTTCATTTCCTTTCTTTTCACTTAACGATGAATCCAAAATATGAGGAACTCTGCTTATCATTATTTCTTGAAATATTATCGGAAAAATACAGATCTGTGCGAATTTTTATATTAGTTATCTTCGACATTTACATGTACAAGAAAAACTTTCGTTGATTGACAGATATTTTAAAAACATTGCTAATACATGTAGCGCGTTTTGATGGTAACCTTTCACCATAGGATCGGCTGTTATTTAACGAAACAAAAAGTAAACATTTAATTAAAGGTCACAGTCACATAGAAAATCTGCCAAGAGAAAACCTGCCATGAACATCATGTAGTCAAAACAAAAAAGACAAGTGAGATGTAGAGGAATTTAGTCTAGTCAGTATGACAAAATCGTAAAAGATACAGCTACAATCATTTGATGTCCACATCAACATCATCATAAAACCAATTCGTGCAATTAAACACAAGTATGTTATAATTATTTGATTGTCAACGGATAATGATATGCCGACCACTGTGCTAAATACACTGTACGTCTGTGGAGAGAAATGCTTCTTCGCCGATGAAGTCTTATCCTATTTGCCCAGTTTTTGGAATATCAGGCCTTGGTTTCGTAAAGCATGCGTACACATATACATGTACAAGTGTCAGCCTTCGTTTTTCATAGAATGCATATCTATGATATCTAAATGTGAGTTATGAAAAGTAACGTATAGTTTAAGAATGTTGTTCTTTTGAGCGACATATTTATCATTATGTGCCATGCAGGGNAGTTCGAGTGTACATAACACACGGGTTGCCATTATACTGGGACTTACACACTATGCTAACACAATCATTCATCGACACTGAGTTCTTCTCGTCGTCGTGTTCAATTAACAGTCAATTAAAACACTTACCTTGGATTATTATGAATAGGATCAGCAGGACTTCAGAGGAACCTGGACGATGCCGGAGTCCTCCGTTCATTTTCAATCAACACAGTCTATCACATGAGGGCGAGTCCTTCCTTGTCCAGTTATAGGTAATCCAGCGGCCAAGGGTAAATATACGGAGCTGTTATAATAAGAATCGTGTTTTGCTTGGTTTATCTTGAATAGTGTTGGGTCGTACGGTAGCGGTCACACCTGGATTATTCGGTGACGGAAGTAGTCTCCTCATAAATTAGCTCCCTCCTACCTGACTGTGCTGTAGCCTCGTGTGAAGTGAGCCCTCCATGGTTCAGCGCCCTGAGATTAACGCAGTGCGGTAAATATATGGAGTCACTGGGCAAATATGCGTAATGATGATGAACAATATCATACAGTCGTGCTGTTTAATAAATAACCGGTTTATATACATACATGTATTCTCATGGCTTATTGTGCATAACCTCAGTAAGAAAAATTGATTTAAAATAGGAAAAATAAAGAAAATTAAAAACCCAAAGCAGGTGTGGACCAGTGCTGAGGAAAACGATAATCCTTCCTTTTCCACCTTCAAAGCGATCGATTACATAAGACGCGTCTGTCAATCCAATGGTATGTCAGCGTCATGCGTCTATCCATTGGTCACCCCATGTGCTGTTGCAATGGGTTTTTACACTAGGAAGTAATTGGACTTTTCTTGGAAGGCGAACTAGGCGTAAATTAGAAAAACCCTAGCTTTTGTATTCAAGGTTGAGCATAACTGAGTGAATTGGCTGTGCATTAATCTATACTAGGGTACTAAACCTGTGGTATTATGAATGCTTCGATTGACATCCTGTTCCGAGTATATAGTATGACAAAAAGACATTGTCGGAGAGGAAGAACTGATAATTTTAGAAGTAATGAAATTCAGAACCACATGTAACTTGTTTTCAAGTCATTTTCCTGTTAAACTAGTAGTAAACACTTCACCGATCTACGTGTAGGCCTACGTGTGCCATTAATGGAATGATACCTGCAGGAAATGCAACTGCCAAACTTATTTTCTATACTGTGAAAATAAACTGTTTTATATTTCAATCAACTTCTGAACATCAAACGTTTTCTTCATTTCCTTTCTTTTCACTTAACGATGAATCCAAAATATGAGGAACTCTGCTTATCATTATTTCTTGAAATATTATCGGAAAAATACAGATCTGTGCGAATTTTTATATTAGTTATCTTCGACATTTACATGTACAAGAAAAACTTTCGTTGATTGACAGATATTTTAAAAACATTGCTAATACATGTAGCGCGTTTTGATGGTAACCTTTCACCATAGGATCGGCTGTTATTTAACGAAACAAAAAGTAAACATTTAATTAAAGGTCACAGTCACATAGAAAATCTGCCAAGAGAAAACCTGCCATGAACATCATGTAGTCAAAACAAAAAAGACAAGTGAGATGTAGAGGAATTTAGTCTAGTCAGTATGACAAAATCGTAAAAGATACAGCTACAATCATTTGATGTCCACATCAACATCATCATAAAACCAATTCGTGCAATTAAACACAAGTATGTTATAATTATTTGATTGTCAACGGATAATGATATGCCGACCACTGTGCTAAATACACTGTACGTCTGTGGAGAGAAATGCTTCTTCGCCGATGAAGTCTTATCCTATTTGCCCAGTTTTTGGAATATCAGGCCTTGGTTTCGTAAAGCATGCGTACACATATACATGTACAAGTGTCAGCCTTCGTTTTTCATAGAATGCATATCTATGATATCTAAATGTGAGTTATGAAAAGTAACGTATAGTTTAAGAATGTTGTTCTTTTGAGCGACATATTTATCATTATGTGCCATGCAGGGAACGAATCATCTCTTTGAGGCTAGTTTTCTTCTTCTAAGCCACTATGGAGCAGTTGTCTGCCATTGTATTGTGAGTTTAAATGATTGTGCTTATGACTGCGCTTGTTGAGATAGAAATGTGGCGGCTCACTTGAGTTGCCGTGCTAGGCTTTTTTCGTGACATTTATATGTATTTTTCATAAAATTTCATTGTGGATATTAAAGTGTAAAATAAATGACAAGAAAACAGATATATTTTACATCATTAATAAATGCGTTTCTCGAACTACCGACAATGATAATATATCGCAGGCAAAATAAATATTGAACAAATAGTGTCCAGAGTTACGGAAGCGTGTAAGGGTCACAACACCACACACGAACGTCACAACAACCCACACGAGACTCACAACACCACACACAAAACTCACAACACAACCCGAACAGTACAACTACATGTAACTATAATTGTATTCTGGATAAATGTATTTAACGTATCTACAGGTACATGTATGCATCCACCTGGGTGGATGAAAAAATGGCAATATAGATGTAATTTTAAATGAGTATGCTATTGACCAATTACAAGGTGTACAAGGGGTATGAATACTTACTTAGGACGATTGTGCCAAGTTACTATTACTACTACTCAATACAAAAATATGTGTCGTACACGTTTTTTAACAGTCAAACACACTGTGAAAATACAATTAGAGAGCTATTTTGTCCATTATATAGCATTATATTGTATAGTTTTTTTTGTACCATCTACATAATGTACCAATACCATTTTACAAACAGTCATATCAAGTCACCCATCCAAATTTTGAAATAAATGACATAGGGTAAAGTGACTCTCTACAACCCAGGATTACGATTTGTATTCCAAGCATAAAGCATTCTCAAATATTGGTGAAATACTCTAAAGTTGGCTATTATGAAAATTAAAATGGTTTACCTAAAAAAATGACCGTCCATACAACCAGGAAGTCTTTCGTCGTTCAACGTCTACAGTATATCGTCTATAATAAAACACCCCCCTCAGAGGGTTTAGTAAATATCAATTTTTTCTTTCTCTCTTTCTTTTCTTTTTTTAGCTATATCCCAAACATGTACCTTAATTTTTGTCAAAATCAATACCGCACAAATGAACAATTGTTACTAAATAATATAAATTTTATACATATTGTTTCCTACAGACAGTCGGCACCACAAATGTACAGATGATATATTATGAAAGTGTCATCTGTCTACACGTCATTTACATGGCGGAAATCTATACCTAATCACCCGAACACCAAGTATACATATAGTACTTGTGCTTGTATTATGTTGAGTATACCATGTAGCTATATCAAATAAAGCAGTAAAATTATTATCTATCAAAACACAAGAAATGTAAATGGGGCATATCCTGAATATATAATATGCATGGAATAATAAAGGCACTGTCCATAACTACCCAGTTTGTCCAGTTTATAAACAAGAGGGACGTCCCTTTTAGGGCATGATCGATGACCAAATGACCAAAATTATCAGAATCTTCCGGCGTATGAACCCTGTTTGTACAGAAACATATTTTAGCGTGCAAACATACATGCACTGTGCGTACAGATTTGATATATAAACGTAAATTATATGTGCAATGCATTCCGATATATCCGTTATATCTGAAAGTTGGCGTAGGTGTCAAATCTTCTGGCGTACTCTTCAACTGCAGTATAGCAAAATTTATACTGGGCCTGAAAAGACAGAAAAGAAAAATGTACCTGATAAATGAATAATTAAAGAATAAGTACATAATGTCATTAATATAATAATTAATAACTGTGTGAAACACCCTGCAAGCATGAGTCATCTGAAAAATTTGACCTCCTCCTGTAACACATTATCATTAAAACACTGCAAGTGAACTAGGTTCGCTTATGAACATAACTTTAATGGATTCTATGGATATAAGGGTATATTCACGTACCAAACTGTCTATGAACTGTGGTCTGTTGATTCGCACGGCTTTGACTGTGTGAAACACGTCCACCTGTTGTTCCACTTTCATCTTCTCTAATATTCTGGACACGGCACAGAAAACGCCGCTCTGGTGAGCTCCGTTCCTAAAATGAAAATAAATGTCTTCTTACAGACGAGAAAGATACATGTAGTATGTTTAAAAAGCAAAACATTGTGGAAATGGCTTAAAATTGCACCCAGTATATTATTAGTATAAAAATGCAGTGTACAAAATAATGCATGGTGGAAATAATAACAAGGCTGTATGGGCAGGACTGAAGGGACGCAGTCAAGTATAGTTTGGTATAGTACAATTAAATACTAACTGAAGAAATTTTTCCCTAAAAAAAAAAATAATAATAATAAAAAAAATAAAATAAAAAAATGTAAAATTATTGTATAATTATTACCAATGAATCAATTGAAAATTAAAGTGTATAATTATTGTATAATTATTACCAATGAATCAATTGATTTAAATTTCATTTTTTAAATTTCATTTTCAATAAAGTCTTACATGCAGTGCACAGTAATGGTTGTGTTCCCACTCTGCTGTTGCCAGCGCTGTACTTCATCTAGTAGTTCTAAGAGCTCTTCTGTTGAGGACGGCGTGGGATCTGATGTCTTCCACCCTTGAAGCTGGAACTGGCGTATCTTGCGCGGCTCTTCTTTCGTCTGGAATTACACAATTGAACAAGATGAAGCTAAGTGCATCTCTCTCTCTCTCTCTCTCTCATATCAGGCAGTTGCCGTGAAATCCTCCTACTAATATCTGCTGTATAGCATAGAAATCTATGTAATCGCAGTCTCAAAGAAAAGAGCCTATGTAATCGCAGTCTTCTAGATAGCCTACAATACAGTGAGTATTTGATCCTGGTATCAGCTTAAACTTGGAGAACAATCATACATTACAAATACAGAAATAAAATATTTGTTCAAATGGGAAGCATGAGCGCATATATGCTTTGGTGACATACCCGTTTTATATTTTTCAGCTCAAATTCCTTTACAATACAAGAATCCCCACTCTTATATGTAGACACCACTTCCACTGTGAAAGGTCCATATGTCGCTGAGCCAGATTCAGGCCAGTACACAGCGGCTGTCTATAAAGATAAATAAGTAAATAAATAATAAAGCAATTTGATCTTGAGCCTAGATGAAAAAAATTAACGTCATATTTAGAAAATTAAAGAATCATGAAAATATAATTGGTGGTGTATATATTTGCATCTTTTTAGCTACCGATATATTTAAGACTCAAAGCATTAATTAATTCATCATTATACTTAAAGTAGACAGACGTCTACAGCAACATCAAGTATATAATCAAAACGATGAATGGACAGTTCTACCCTCTGGATGCAACCTATAGTATACTGGGAAAGCGAAATAGATGCTGACGCCTTTCGAATATCATAGCAAAAACACATGAGCCGGGTTGTTTTCATGGCTTTGTATATACATGTAACTTAAAATTAATAGGTCAAGCACACCTTATCCATCTTGGTTCCTTCATTCATCATGACTATTGTAGCAGAATTGTGATCATACATCATCCTCCAGAAGTCCACCACAGTATCAGGTAAAGGCATCTGTGTCACGATGTAGGCATCGCCTTGGCGGTAGCCCTGGAGTGATGTTGAATAAAATAGATCTTAATCATCGGTTTAATAAACTTATACGTGTATCAACACTTAACTATGGTTGATAGTAATTTTAATGCTTATTTATTTTAAAAAAGGAAATTTCTGCTCACCTACAGTATATTCCAAGGAGAAAGAAGAAATACCAATTATTAAGTAATTACAAAAACCCATTTTGTTCATCGTTCGTACTTGTTATGAATTTGATTTCAAGAGTCATGTCCTTCCTTATATGCAAAAATAAATTCTCCCTTAAACTAGGATCGTCAATAAACGTTATACAAAAATGACGGAGAGTTATGTCATGTGCTGGCTTACATCTATGAAGACAGCATTGATGTAGTCAGTACCGCCATCTACCGGCGTGGAGAGATAAGGTCTGCATCCGTTTGCTGGGGTAATGTTCCTGACACGGTTTTTGTTCACATTGGCTGGATCCAATGCTGCTTTGTTTGTGTCATCAGATCCAACAAACATGTATTGAAGGACCTTAAAACAGACCATAAAATCCCATATAGATCAAAACACACTAGGACCCTTGCCGATCATTATATATACATGTATATAGCATGAAAAACATTTTGGTTCATAAATTCATGGCGCCATCGTAAAAATGTGTTTGCAAAATGTGTATCAAATACTACAATGGACGACGTCATACAAATTTATGCACTAGTAAAGGAACAGATTGAATAGAATTGAAAACAAAATTAAAATCTGTGAAATTTTAATTCTTTAAGCAACTTTGATAATATCATTTGTTCTTTGCTCGCTCATATTTTTTATTATTTTCAATCTTAATCTCTTTAAGGTCATGAACATTATGTCCTTTAACAGAGAAATTAATTTTTTATATGTACACTCACAGCAAACTCTCCCTCTAATTTTGACAGGCCGGATTTACTGTCCACCTGATCAAGTCGATGTAGATATGGCTGTAATTCCTGTACAGGGATTGTCGTAGTTCCACAGAACAGCTCCTCTAACATGACGTCATGGACGAAGTAGTATTGCTCCTAAATTTGAAAATTTTATCATTTTTAACATAAAAATACAGAAAAACTTGTTCTTAATTTTTCCAGCAAGCTACAATTGTGTACGATAATTACTCGATCTTTTCAATAAGAATGTTCTAATTTCTAAAATTTATGACTTTAAAAATACAGTATCTGTAAAATTTGGAATTTTTCCCATTGAAAAGATAGAGTAAATACTGTATGTGCAGATCGATAAACAGCTTAGCAGATTTTGTTAATTACGCAGGCATTTTCAATGAGTGAGTACAAAATACTTTGTACCGAAATTTAAAAAATCATTCTGATAAAAGTTAGAGTGACATTATGATTCAATGTAAACTAGCCTCAGTTTGTATCATCATCGGACGTGAACCTCTCATCTGTTGAACAAGGTTGAATATGTTGATCTTCCCTTCAGCCTCGGCTTGGTCTAACAGGTAGTCCAGGGCGATGAAAGTCCCAGTCCTACCGACACCAGCACTATTGGAGAAATTAAGCAGTGGTGAAATACAGCTATATTTTTAAAATATTTTAGTGTAAATACACTGTAAGACTACAACTGTATTATGAAAATGATACAAACAGCAATTCTAAAAGTAAACGTGTTTATAATTAGTAATAAAGAACTTTAAAATTATAGGATTTTTACAGACAATATTCATATTTTTAAGTATAGCCATGTTGATATCAAGGGTAATAGCTGGTTTAAAACAATGTTTTTAGAACACTTCAATTAAATAAACAGAAAAAAAGTTAGAGGTTCTTCATCACTCACACTTGGCAGACGGGCCTTATATGAAATAGTTAGAGGAAATTTTACGTTCAAATATAAAATACTCTCCCCACCTGCAATGGACTATGGTGGGACCCCGACCTTCCACCCTTCTCTGATAACCTTTGACCCCCTCTCGAAACCGCACCAACGCTGAGGCGTCTACGGGCACTCCGTGGTCAGGCCAGCCGGTGAAATGGAATTGTCTTACCGTCTTTGTGGGGGAATTGGACTAAAACAAATTATAGGTATCTAATAATTGGTTTATTACATCAAATTACCACCGACTTGTTTTATGTAGAGTCCTGTAAATTATTGAAGCTGAGAAGAATGAGATATTTTGCTAGATGACAAATGTGGATTTAGTTTTATTTCCTAGAGATTGAATATTTGCTGACCTACCACAGACATAAGCAGCGTCCGCACAGTGAAATCAGGATGAGTTTCTTTTTTCTTCAAAGTCACAGATACTATGCCGAAGCGTTCATTGCCTTTATCAGGCCAATATTTAGCACATTTCGCCTAGAAACGAAAATAATGCATAATGCAGTAATCTTTTGTTAACCAATACTATGTACAGCTAGAAAAAAGCACCCAGAGACAACTCAGTTCTCATTACTATTAATTAATTAACTATTAATCTAAGTATTGAGATAGAGTCAAGTCCTGTGTGAGACAATATACTGCCACCTTAGCGATATATGCCAGAGCACCAGGGAGGGCATCAGGGTGCGGTGTTCATGGCACATATCGCCAGAGGGTGACAGTGTATAATATTGCATACATACCAAGAGAAAGGACTCACAATACACCGAAAAACACCCCTAAACCTAGTAAAGCGTGTATAGCACCGGTCGCATAATATCACTGGGTATGTATTTTATAAATGCATTTGTGGCATATGGAGACAAGGGCAAAATTCAGGTAACGTTGTTATTGATTGGCTGGTGACGAAAAAACAAACAAACAAACAAACAAACAGGCAAACGGAGACAATAACAACCTCCTTGGCGGAGGCAAACATAAATACAATTGCAAACAAACGCTAATCCATTTAGAGGTTGAAAATACCTTGCCATTTTCTGCCAAGTTCGTCACCATTACAATCAGGGGTGAATGTTCCTGCCAGACCATTCGCCAGAAGTCGTTCACCGTGTTTGGTTTCGGACCTAATGAATTTAAGCAAACATTTAATTATTCAATTTTAATTACAATAAGGCAGTCACATTATGATATGAATGATAGAATTTGCAACAACAGAAAAAAAATTAAAAGACGGTTCATAAGAATACTGAACAATATCAACAATGCTAAGAAATGATATAAACTTTTAATCACCTACCTTGAGCGGCAATAAATGCTTTACTCTTCTTGTAGCTCTGTAACAGAAAATAATATAAAAGAAAACATAAAATGTACCACTGAAATATATCCCTTGATATTTAAATTTGAAAAACAATAGATACTAGTACTAGTACATGTATGTCGATTAAAGATCAGGAACAAAATAGGCATTTTTTTGTACAAACAGAACCATTTTAGCTGCAAAAGCACATCTATTCACTTACGTCGATATAGTTAGCGTTGATGTAATCGGAATGAGGATCATCCGGGAGTGGAGTCAGTGCGATTCGAGAGTGGTCATCTATAATAGCAAGTAAAATAGACACTATCATTGACTTATTACAGAATTAAACATTTTACACAATTATACCTGTAAGATTCCACAAAATATTCCTCTAGTGAATGATTAGAAGAAAGCACTGTAGTGTTTGAATTTCAGCTACGTATTAATTAATAACAACAAATGGTATGCCTAATAATATTTTTGTAAATATTCAAAATAAGTGCGTTTGATCTACTTACAGGCCATGATGTTTTTAAATCTATTCTTCGTGTGATTTTCCGGCTTCTGACCCACTGTACATTTCGCAGTGAATACTGTAGGGAATTTCTACAGAATAAGACAAATTTTGCATAAACCAACGGGGTTATCTATTACAATACCTATCGAGTATCTTGTGGAAAAATTTTACAGTTCATATTGGCTGGGATACCATTTACCCAAGTATAAACGGCTTTTATAGGATTGAAGATGTAGAAATAAGCAGTATCCTACCTCATATTCCGCTTTCAATGTATCCCTACTTTTAGTCTTCATTATTGCGAAGATTTCGCCTACAGGTATATCGGTGCCCTGCTCCACGTTGCCGTACAAAGGCTCTTGGAAATTGTCCATATATGAATTTTCCGACAGCGGGCGTTCTGAAGGTTCGTTATCTGTGGTAAGATTATAAAACAAAATTAATAAATGCAGATAATGACATACTTTCGGAGGTTTCCAAAAGCTTACCCATATAAATAGAGGGGGGTACTATATGCTTTAAAGAGGGACTCTTTCAAAGGTGCAGTAATCAAACCTCTTCTGAAAAAGAATAACTTGGATCATAATGTCTTTAATCACTATAGACCTGTGACTAATCTTTCTTTCCTGTGGTTGAAAAAGTCATGGCAACGAGGCTATTTGATCATCTAAAACAGAATAATTTGGTGGAACAAATGCAATCGGCTTATAAAGCAAAACATAACACTGAGCTTGCTCTTTAGAGAATAAAAAAATGACCTTCTGACTGGTGTTGACAATCATTCTGCAGTCGTACTGGTACTATTATATCTTTCAGCAGCATTTGATACAGTCGACCATGTCACTCTTCTATCATTTATCGAGAAATCAGCTGGAATTAAGGACAAGGCATTGTCTCTTCTACGGTCTTATCTTACTGGTGGAACACAGCAGATATCCATCAACGGTGTACTTTCAGATCTTGAGCAAATGATTTTTGGTGTTCCACAGGGCAGCGTTCTTGGACCAATTAAATTTTGCATTTACACACTACCCTTGGGTGCTATACTACGATATCAGCAAGTTGGCTATCACATATATGCAGACGACACCCAGTTGTACCTTAACTGTGATATTCTTAAGCCTGGAGATGCAATAACTAGAATGACCTATGCCATTTCAGATTTGCGAGAATGGATGATCAAAAGTAAACTAAAATTAAATGATGAAAAAACAGAATTCATGGTCATGACTCAACCACACTCAAAACACTTAGCTGAAGGACTATCTCTACAAATTGGATCTGCAATAGTTGGGGTTTCTCCTCATGCAAAAAACCTGGGGGTGTATTTTGATACTACTTTAAACGTGGTCAAGCAGATAGCCAATGTGAAACAAGGCAGCAAAGCTGTCAAATGTACAGACAAAAAACAGNTGGCAGTCTGAGGTTGTCCTAGGTGGTTTTCAACTTTATGCACCGGGTTTTAATATCATTTAGCGATTTTACGACAACCGTTTACTATCCAATCAAGGTGACAGCCGAGCGTGGTTGTAAATGTAATAAGCACGGAATTTCGAACACATATTAGACATTAAAAACACCATTAAACATTTTGCTACAAGTAATAAACAGGGTGAAGGGGGGGGGGGGGGGGTAAGGTCACGTCAAAGGTAGGTCTCGAACCCATAGATGCATTATTACAATTCATGAATTCTTACTTTGTGGTCTTGCACGCTAACCACTACACAGGACCTGCCGGTCGCTATAAACACTAGCCTTTTAGTATTTCTGTACATGACGTGTACAACGTCAGCATTTCAGTCACAATGTACGTACTCTCTGATGACGGAGCATTTAAAATATTAAGTTCTGTGACAGGGGCGTAACCAGACCTTTTAAAATTGTACGCACAGATTTTCAAAATTCCCCAGTGTCCCAGTTGTCAATGCTTTTTGCCACTGCATGCAGTGCTCCAACGCGAAAATGGAGGCCATGCAGTCTTGCCCCAACGAACATTTTCTAGCCTCCTTGCGAAATTCTGGTGTTTCATGCGTGGTTTGTAAAACTTATTAATCTAAAGCAAATGCATGACCTACTGGAACTTACTTTATTGTTTTGAGCCCGGACTACTGCCACGGTCATTCATGCCCTAGTAACATCAAGGCTTGATTACTGTAACTCCTTGCTTTATGGATGCGGCATAGAAAGAACAAAGAAAGTCCAACGCATTCAAAATATATCAGCACGTCTTCTTACCCGAACTTCTATAGAGAATCACATGACACCGATATTAAAACAACTTCACTGGCTACCTGTAAACGCCCGGATCTTATTCAAACTTTTAACTCATGCTCAAGCGGCTTTTTATGGACTTGCACCAGATTTTATTTGTGATCATGTATCTCATTACACACCAAATCGTACCTTAAGATCTAAGGATCAATTATTACTAAAACCACAGAACGCAAGACTAAAATCTTTTGGCGAAAAATCATTCCAGTACGCGGCACCACATGACTGGAATAAATTACCTGTAGATTTGAGAAGCATTAGCTCAGTGAAGGATTTTAAAAAAGCTTTAAAAACATACCTTTTTAACAAATTTTATTAAAGAACATTTCATAACTTGGAAATATTAACTGGACATCATTATCTTAACTCAGACTATTAAGTCATGATTTTATTAATTCATCTTACTGTATTTTTAGTTTTTAGTCTGTAAAGTTTACAGAACATATTTTATGGATTTTAGACCTGACCCCCCCCCCCCCCACCCTTCGCTTTTTGAAGAAAAATCACACTAATATTCCCTTCTTGGAATTAAAATTTTGACTAGTTGATTTTTATGGGCCCTAAAATAAATTGGGGCCCTTCAGAGGGCCCCGAAACCCCACAACAAGGTTGCCGAGGGTCTGCCTCGAATCCGAAGCCTGTCATTTAAAAAAAATGATCCCCTTCAAATCCTGGATCTGCCCCTGTCATACCTCCTATAAACCACGTTCAGCAGATAAAATGGTATCTTCTTTGCAGAATTATTTGCCAATTATATTTTTCTTAAAATTCGCATCGTCGCAATTGCTTTATACGTTTGAAAGTTTTGTAATGATTTCATGTTCTTATAGGGGCTTGCTTAAACCAAAAACCGTCCCGGAGTGGCCCCACTGTGCTCTTTAACGTCAGAACCCAAACTAAATCTCAGCATAAAACAAAGTCAAAGAATAAAAAGATTATGGAGAATGTGTTGTTAAAATGTGTGGAAATACCCAGGCAGGGTTTTAACTTTTATTATGAAGACTCAGTTATGACCTTGGGTGTAATTTGGTAGCATTTACAGTGCTCTCCAGATTTTATCGGCTGGGCCTCGTAACTCGAATGCATCGCGCATTGCGACCGAGCCGCAGCGCAAGCGTCTTGATTCCATAACTCGATCATACTCGCTCCATATACATGGCCAGAAATGCGCAGCATTCACGCGATACGCGAGGGCGCTACAGTAGGACTTCACGTGACTCAACTAGCCAATCAAAGCACAACAATGGCATCGCACACAGACTCTGTGATAAGTGCTCAGCCCATTGTCAAGTAGTGTTAGTTCATGGTAACAAGCGTCTGACATGTGCAGAAAAGTTTATTGTAATATATATATTGTTCTTATTGTTACATTATTAAATCTAACTCTGTATCCAAGTAGCAATTATACTGTACCAAGTCAGGTACTGATGATGTGCAGAGCCTAGGTCATATATTCCAGAATAAGCCATTACCACTAATTTATAACTTTAATTTTGTTTAATATGTTATTCATGAAAGAGTTCATGGAAAATTATTTTAATTTGTTAAATCGTGATCTTATTCTTTTTATATTCAAATAATTGAATAATGTGGGTAAAATTGGTCTTCCACTTCTTATTTGCATTTTTCCTTTACTACAAGATTATTTTGGAACAGTTGCAGCATTAAAATTTAGAATAAATAGCAATCTGAAAGAAGAATTTTGCATTATTATTAAATGATGATAGCAATTTTGGATTAGGAGATTAGTTAAATACTGAGTAGTGACATTGTCAGTCAATTTATGTAGAATCTGATAATATGATTGAAAATACTGATTGAATTCTTGGCCTTGCACTGGGCAGTTTCACATTTGTGCCAAGTGCTTTTTTTGGACTCCATTGTACAGTGGTAAAAGTTCTTCAATTGCCATGAAAGTTTTTAATCAGACTCTGTATGGTGCTGCTATCTGCTGGTGCTATCGGCAACGAATTAGTTCGCCTTTGTTTCTGAGTGAATCAACAAAATCTATCTCCACACAGACGCTCGCGACATGTACTATTGGACATGGGTCAGTTGAAAGCGACATTAACCTAAATGGCTAATGTTACTTTCAGCCAATTAATTTGAAACAGAAGGACCGTCTTAAAACCCTTTATATTTGAATCCTTGAAAATAGAAATATGAGGCCATATAATTATTACAAGCAATTAGCCACACTGTTATCTAGATAGCACTCAATTATGATGGGATTCAAATGAAAAAAATGTTTTGGGACAGCACAACACTGTTTCAAATTAATTGGATTTGACATATAAGAGTTGACTGAAAGTAACATGAGCCCTTTAGGTTAATAGGGTTTCAACTGACCCATGTCCAATAGTACATGTCGCGCGCGTTTGTGTGGAGATAGATTTTGTTGGAGGTTTGTAAGAGTTGAAAGCGACATGACTCTCAAATTACGTCAACTTCGTTTATAAGTGTCTACTTATTCAGCTGCGAAAATCACACGTAATGCCTATTTCATGTTTTATAACAGTGTCATTTGAGAGACGAACGCGACATGGGTCGTGTCAATCTCGCATCTGTGGAGTTCAGTAAGTGGCGAAAGAGACACAGCCATGTCATTTTCGGCTCTCAAAGCTCTGTAGTAAAAGACGAACTCGGCATAGGCCTTGTCGTTTTCGCATGTAAAGGGGCGTCTAAAAGACGCACGCGTAGGCTCCTATGGGCCATGGTACTATTCATTTTCCTATGGCAATCTAACAACTCATTAAAAGTGCACACATGCGCAGTGGGCTAAGCATGACGTCATGCAGTGCATTTCTGGGGATGAATATATTGTAACCTCTGTGTGATATCGCCATTCGCAATACGCGATGCTTTACGGAGCCTGCAGGCTCCGTAACTCGAAAGCTTCGCTATGTTGCGCACGTGCGCAAGTGTCTCGATTCCATGGCCCCGTATCTCGAAATAGAATCGGTTATGGAATCGAAACATTATTTTCAATGAGGGACCATTCCCAGACCCTATCGTAATAAATAAGGATCGATCCATCTCCTAGGGGATTCTCGATTCCATAACTCGCCCATACTCGCTCCATATAATATATTGTAACCTCTGTGTGATATCGCCATTCGCAATACGCGATGCTTTCGAGGTACGGAGCCTGCAGGCTCCGTAACTCGAAAGGTTCGCTATGTTGCGCACGTGCGCAACATAGCGAACCTTTCGAGATACCGAGCCCTGGTTAGCATTATTTTCAATGAGGGACCATTCCCAGACCCTATCGTAATAAATGAGGATCGATCCATCTCCTAGGGGATTCTCGTTAAATTGCAATCATTTTAAGCGGCTTAGATGTCTGTCACGCCTACTAAAGCTGCTAGGGGGCAATTAATTATCATTAAGCAGATTCAGTAGGCGTGCTAGACATCTAAGCCGCTTAAGCTGAAAGCAATTTAGCCACAAATCCCTAGGAGATGGATCGCCCCTGTTAGATCGATCTAGGTATGGGAACCTTGTCTTAGTGTCAAGGCAATATTTATACACAGCTGGGTTGGGTCGATTAAATCAATAATACCTGTATCAAGTGAATTTGGAAGTTAGTGGTTTAATTTTAGATTTGGTGTAGCGTTAAGGGTAATTCTATTTTGCAAGTATAATCTACCTCAGGTGTCATTTAATTGACATATAACCTCATGAATTGAATTTGCACTTTCCTCTGTAAAAATGTTAAATTCTGCTTCTTCCAACTGTAATGTTGTAGGTTACAATTTGAATAAAAATCAATATTGTTATTATTATAAATAATACACATTTAGGAAATTGATCAGGCCTTCCCCACTAAGAAACACTAATTGGGTGCAAGTAAATGTTGAAAATCAAAAAACCACTAATGGTTTTAATAACAGGTACAAAAGGCAGCTAGACGACACGAAAGGGAGAGGCAGCAAAAATTACTGCTAGATCATGTATGAAGCAGCACTCAGAACTTAAATTTAACACTGAAAGAAAAAAATCAGTTACTCTCCTTTGTCAGAGGAGTTTTGAGAAAATTACACTTAGGTTCTGAATTTAACTGGTTTTCCTACGGTTACTTTGTTTTTTAATGATTGTTTTTGAAGAGAATCTGCCAAGTATTTTTATTTGTTCTCTATTCCAAATGTTTATGACACTCTGTTGAAGCCAAGAATACTTCTGTCAAGCCAGTATTAGTTAATTGCATGTGACTTTAAAGTGCCCTTCTCAATTCCAAGGTTTTCCCTGTGCCACTTTTGCCGCCTAGATCCACTGGCTATAATTGCTGATCGATCAGCTATGAAAAGGACCTGCCGGTCGCTAAACACTAGCCTTTTAGTATCTCTGTACAGGACATGTACAACGTCAGCATTTCAGTCGCAATGTACGTACTCTCTGATGACGGAGCATTTAAAATATTAAGTCCTAAGTGTCCCAGTTGTCAATGCTTTTTGCCACTGCATGAAGTGCTCCAGCGCAAAAATGGAGGCCATGCAGTCTTGCCCCAACGAACATTTTCTAGCCTCCTTGCGAATTTCTGGTGTTTCATGCGTTGTTTGTAAAACGTATTAATTTAAAGCAAATGCATAATCAACTGGAACTTACTTTCTTGTTTTGAGCTCAAATGGAATATCCACGCTTGGACTCAGAATCAGATTCTCCCAAACAACTCAATGCAAATGTGTAGTAAAAAAAATGACACCGATGTGTATTTCCCACAACATCAGTGTTATCAACCGAAAGGGAAGGGCCCCTCATAATCTATTATTGATGTGCAACATAATGTCAACAATGTTTTGCATTTCATGTGTACTTTTATTCATACAAAATGTGCACTTTTCCTATACGTTCACCAGGCTAAAATTGTCTGACACAAATGTCTCGATGTCAGACATTCATTGAACTTGTCAGACATTACATTTGAAAAACATAATTTTTCAAGTTTTAATTATATAGACAAGTCTGATAACAACAGCGGCACAAAAAGTCCCTACAACAGGTTGACTGTGAAGTAGAGGGCTCATTGTTCTACCCTCTACCAGGGCAACAGATTGATTTTCTACAGATATTCACAGACATGTCTCTAGATAAATAGACAGTCATTTTGGTCTGATGTCGATTCAGACAAAAATGTTCACTGCGACCCTGGTAGAGGGAAGATATTATATTTGAGTTCAAAACAATAAAGTAAGTTCCAGTATGCTATGCATTTGCTTTTAATTAATAAAAAAAGTTGTACAAACAACGTACTTAACCCCAGACTTTCACAAACTTAGGATAGAAAAAACTCGTTTGTCCAAGACTTACTCGTATCAATTAATGCATGACCTACTTTTTCGCGCTGGAGCACTCCATGCAGTGACAAAAAGCGCTGTCAACTACAGTTTGTAAGCTAGTAATATTTTAAATGCTCTGTCGACGATAGTACGGACATTGTGCCCAACATTCTACACCCAAACCCAATATAGAGGTGCATTTCACAAGTTTCACAAGTCTCAAAAAATGGAATTGAATGAATTCGATGTATTATCCAATTTTTTAAAACTTACAGGTGTATAGAACGAAAATCCACAAACGTCCCAATTTTACGCCCACGCATTTCTGTTTTGTAAGCAAATAAATTGATAACTGTTTGAAGTGACAAAAGCGTAAGAAAGAACATACGTTACCACTGAATCGCCTGATACAAACACGATCATTAGTTGAGCGCTGTGGAAATTTGTGCAAGCTAAACACTATCAGAACCCTATGAGTCATTAATAATGGAAAAGTGATAGGAAAATACATTTAAATTGACCAGATCTAGGAAAATTACTTTCAAACTAAAGATCATTTTTCTTTACAATGTCCACGTTGACGACTCTTTCAATAGCAGTAATTGTCAATTGTATAGAGAATTGAAAACTTTGTTACCTAAAAGTTATCTACCACTGGTCATATTCGTCGTGAATTTAAAACTCATTGAGTTACTTAAAGTAACTTATAGTAACTGGCTCGCGCTGCCAGTAATTACGCCGCGGGATATTCAGGGCACAGACCGTGATCATAAGACATACCGCGAACAGAAAATAGAATTTAGAAAATAGACATTGCATGTGAATGAAGCCTTAGAAACAGATATCACTTTAGAGTTCAAGGGTCTCTACGGTCCTTATCAGTCGCTATTTAAGATAAATTATAGGCTGAATGATTTCTTGTAAAAGTTTCCTTGAGATTACTTAGATGTTCATACTGTTTTTACTCTGCCAACGTGCTGGATGATTTTTTTTATTTGGGTTACTGGCGCTCTTGGGATTTACTATAGTCGTCTCGTTCCAAAAATATTATACAGCTTGGCTTTTTTTTCCCTGCTACTCCCATCCGTCGACTTTTCGACCAATTCATCCACTTTTCGCGAGTTCTCGGCCAACGATTCCGGCAAATGCCAGTAGCAGCGGAAAGAAATCTTACTACTGTCGTCAGGGACGCAACTTATTTACCAAACAAAGGCATGATGGTACATGTACATGTAAATTTAAATACGGAAAGCACTGATAATCTACTTACTGACAAGACTCCCACAAGTCTCCAGATGTTACCTGGACAATTTGTTTTTTATCAACTTGCACGGTGGATGCGTTGTAGCGCACAGTCGTTGCTAGGTTAAAAACCAAAGCAGTTTCTTTTTCACAAAAGACTCGCGGGGTGACGTTGTTTCCATTTCTAACACGGGTATTGATTTTTCTTTTTACAACGTCCAGAATCTTCGACAGCAGAGGACATCTACACCGCAATTTACTCACCACACCCACATCTATCGCAATCACCTCTGAGTTTGTGTTAGTTCCTTGATCTGATGAAAAGCTAAGAAATAAAACACCAGTTCTGTTCAGTCCATTTTTATTCCAGTGATATCAAATGAGAAGAATTTTAACATTTATATTTACAGACTAAAAAAAACTTCAAAAAATGATATGTTTTTGAATATACACTGTATATCATTCAGATAATTTTATCAGCTGAGCGATGTTTTTCTACTTTTCACCAACTTTTTCTTGGACTGGTATTGCCAATCTGTAAGGTATTCTAGATCTATTGTCCAGTTTACAATAAATACATTTAAAGAAATCCAATGTAATTATAAATGTATGTAATATATACAGGTCTTAATTAAATCTGATCATTTTAATTTATATTAATTTATATATTAAACTTTTGATTCACTTATACATATATAAAATTATCTTGTGATGCACACATTTTTGACTGTGTATTTTCATTGTGTCAATGTATGAGATTGTTGGGAGTTAAGTGACGCATTCTATCTTGACATTCTATATTATCAGAGCATAAATAAATGTTGCTGCACACATAAAATATTAGTGTATGGCAAAGAAATTAAGGTCACAGCATCTGAATGTATATAGAGTAAATTAAAATTATTTATATATTAAGAACACTTTATCTTTTCAGGGCACTTAGCTGAATGAAATCAGAAAATATCAGTAATTACTCGATCTATTCAATGGGGAAAATTCTGAATTTTACAGATACTGTATTTTTTTAAATCGTAAATTCTGAAAATTCAGAAAATTAGAACATTCCTGTTGAGTGATTACAACACAACTGAAAAGCAGGATACCTGATAGTTCTCTTCTATACAGAGAAAATACCTGTACCACAATGATTCCAAAATTATGCATCTGAAAAATTGATATTTTCCCCCCTTGAAAAGATCTTGTTTTATCACACTGCAAAGTAACGATACAGGAATGTGTGATTTATTGAATTTCTAATTCAATAAAGTTTTCAAATAATTTTCTAAAAATGTCCTGCTTATCGTGACTATTGTAGTTTGGAAATCCTGTGCCTCAGCCACTCAGCTTCATCAGTAATTCCATACTTTTCACAAAACACCAACATATTCTTGTAACGTTCCACAATATCAAACGCCAAAGAATGGTGAAGTTTCCGTAAACATACAGGACACAAAAAAAGCAACTTCCTGTCAAATTCCATCAGATGATTGGAGCCATTCATGATACATTTAAAATAGATACAATGTCGCAATCCAAACATGTGTCCTATCTCGTGACACATGAGAAGACATGCCCTTCGTATCAAATTCGTTGATGCCACACTGTCAAGAAAAAAAAAAGAAAATGTAACAACTGAAAAATGTAACAACTTCAACTTAACCACAGCTAACTTGAAAACAAGACATTCATTTGGATTTGCCAAAGTTAATCAAAACGCCAAAAGGATAACCAAATTAATAATTTTATTATCATTATTTTGGTGCTGCATTTGGGGGGAAGGGGATCCAAAATGACTCCAAATTAAAAATTTTGTAAACACCCTTCTTATATTGTACATATATACAGTAAAATGATTGAGTAAAGATTATTACCTCTCCCCCCCCCCTTTGAGTATTTAAATCAGAGTTAGTACATGTAATAACTTACCTTTCCTCCTCTGTCTCCTCCTCCTCCTCCTCCTCACCAAACCCAGGCAGGTACCTTGCCAAGGAGTAGACCCCACAGCGAGATGACAGACTGGCCAGACCAAAGACAAAGTTCCACTCTTCCCTGGGGTACAGATCACACAGTGTAATACCAGCCACACAGTAGGAGTTCTCTTGTACTAGACCTAGCATGTTGAGCAGGATGTGCTCAGCATTTACCTGAAACAATAACACTACTGATGTCATATAAAAAAGATTTTGCTATTGAGATTTTAGAATTCATTGATGCATTGGTGAGATGTGGGTGGTGGAGAAGGGAGTCCTCTTGTACCAGACCTAGTGGGGCCGTAGCAAAAGTCCGAAGGTTCATTGGTCCGAATGTTCACCACAGAATCTTCGGACCAATGAACCCTTGATTAAAAAAGTGATGAAAATGTTATCGTTTTTCGGACCAATGAACCTTCGGACTATCGAGACACCCCCAACCTAGCACGTGTAACAGAATGTGCTCAGCATGTACCTGAAACAAAGTCACTGCTAATTAATATACAAAAGATTTAGATTTCATTGAAGATACAAGGGGAAAGGGGTGAAGAAGTGGAGGGGTGAGTGGAGAATGGGGGNCAGCTGTATCAGCTAACCCATCGACACCATTTCAAGCATACCAAAGGGAGAAGGTGAAGTGTGTGTGCATGTGGGGGGGGAGGGGGGAGGGGGGAGGGTGAGCCCACCCTAACCCCTCACATCTTTGGCTTCTTTAAATAGCCCCAAGTATACATTCACAAGTGAGCCCCAATGAACTTCACCTTATTTCCAAGTTTCACATACAGCCCTGGCTGGCATAGCAAGCTACATGTATTTTTAATCCACCCTTTTCAATAGGCAAGTGCGACTGGAGAGTCGGAAGGTTCATTGGTCCAAAATCTTATCAGTTTTTCAATAAAAAGGTATATTGGTCTGAAGGTTAAATAGTGAACATTTGGACCAATGGACCTTCAAAATATTAAACTTCCAGACTTTTGTAATGCATTCCATTAGACAATAAATCCAACAATCACTTTGAGGATACTAAATACCTTGTAAGATGAAGAACTCCCCACCTCCCCCTTCCTACCTCCTCTTCCTCTTTATCCTCCAATAACTTCTGAATCAATAAGAACAGGACTTACCACAGCAGCACACACTAGTGCACAAGTCCACCCAGCTCACGTACAAAATGCACAGTGAAACTGCTAGGTTCTCTTTACAAATGCAGCAGCATACACTAGTCCACAAGTCCACCCAGCTCCCATACAAAATGCACAGTGAAACTGCTAGGTTCGCTTTATAAATGCCTGCCAGGGTGTGTTTGTGTGTGTCTGTCTGTGTGTGAACGACTCATAAGGCAAGGACAGTTATGTTCTCTACGCCACAGCATAGTGCTACACTTGCTGGAGAGGAAATTAGGTACAGAAATGACTGTGTGGGTGAGAGATTAGACTCTCCATGATGACACTGTCCATCCGCTGACAACTGACTGATTACAACGATTGCCCAATACCAGCTCCTGTATTTTCTCTAGCATAAAATTTCATTTGCCCAACTACCCTAGCCTGAGTGCAGTCAGTTTTTTATCTCCCATTGTAATGCTTTTATGTGAAAACATCCATTTGAATTGACAAGGCATTTGCACTGTGAGTGGGGGATGGGGGGGGGGGGGGGGGGTGAGTGGGGAATGGGGGAGGGGGGAGTGGAAGGAGGGAAGGTGGTAAAAGTAAGTCTCTGCGGGGATGCATGGTTTAAATGCATTTTTTAAAACATTTGTTTAAACAGTACCTTGCTTCAATATGATTATATGATAATTTTAAAGTATTCATCTGTGTATCAATTAATAAACAAACATAAAAGAAATAAAGAAACAAGTCAATATCCACCTGTGTGTGTCCTGTATCAGGATTTTTACGATGAACAACTTTCTTGGCAAAATATTTCCCCTTCAAAATCTTCACTTTCATCCCCAAGAAAAAATACGAGGCATACTCCTTCAACGCCTCTAATGCATCATCTGGCACCGACTTCTCAAAGAACCTCAACGGCAGCAGGTGAATGATATTGCGCTTAGCATCGGGTTTATTGTGGGGCTGTGCCACAAACTGTTCGAAGGTCTGACCCTTCTCAGGGTGGTGAGCTAACCAGTCCATGTCGTGCGGCTTTGGCATAGGGAGAAATAGGTCAGGGTCTGGAATGATGGGAAATGATTGAATACTAAAAAGAGTTACTGCTTTTTTTTTTTTTATTGACACAATACATCATGAATACATGACAATACAAAAACAAACAAACAAACACTCGCTTACACACTCACACATAAGAGATGTTATACTATATAACACTTTTTAATTAATTACATCGTCGTTCGCTAAATATTCATATTATTTGAAAATAACTTAATAATATTTGAATTGTACTGACAGAGTGAATTATCTGTTTCACCAGATATCTAAGCGATGAAATCAAACCTCCTAATGTTGGTTTACCCTGTGAACACCTTCTTAGATAAATATAAATTAAATTTAAATTGCAACATAATGAGATTAATAATTGGAGAGAGGCTCATAGAGCCAACTTAGCAATTCCTTTTTGAGACAGGTAGAGTAATTTGAGTATTAGATAATAATATATATATAAATAAAAGAGTTACAGCATCAATCGCAGTGGCGGATTTAGAGGGGGGGAGGAGGTCAGGGGGGTCCTGATCCCTCCTTCGGTTTCTAAAAAAATCTATCATACCATTATTCCCCTCTTGAAACTAGAATTTTTGACTGTGGCTAAATCGTCACTCTAAACCGTACCAAAGGGCACAGTTTCCCCTCCAAAACAATAAAAATTTTTCGGGGTCCTTGAGCAGCCTTGAACCCCATGCAAAGGGGGTGATGTTTGGCTTTGTATCCAAGGCCTGTCATTCTGGACTCCCCCTCCCTTCAAATAATTCTGGATCCGTCCCTGAATCGCGTTTGATATTTGTGACATTCTGCTGGTAGATCAAGACTATGAATGAGGAGAAACTGTCATCATATTTTTTTCACTGATATTCTGTGATTTGTTCAGTGTACACAAGCTTGTTTTGGAATTGAATTATTTCATTCATTACATAACACCAGTAGTTCACTTGTTCCCCCTTCATAACTTGACTGACAAAATTTATATCTTAAAAGATATATTATATATAATAATATCTGGTATAAGAGCTTTTGGCCAAATGTCTTCATTGTATTGCCCGTTTTGTTTGAAGCAAAATGTCTTTTAATTTACGTATGCACAGTACACAAAAAATAAAGCATGAGCATGATAGTATACATACATATATATATACACATAAATCACTAAAAAGTAATATTCAAGTTATCCTGCATTCCTTTAATTATGGCAATAAGAAAAAGAGACCCACACCTGGAGTCAGAGCTTTCAGCAAGTCTGCCGATGGTTCGGCTGGACTTCTCCGGTGCATGTAAAGTCTACTGTGTTCCAGAATATAGTCATCACTGCTTATTGTAGCTGCTCTGGCCTTTGATCTTGTTACTTTTTCTGATGAAGCGGCACTGGTACTAGAGAGATACTGTAAACAGGAAAAAAACATGTTGAAAGTTAATGTATATAAACAGATAATTATGGTTTTTATAAAAATAAGATAATGTAATATAATGGAATGTAATGTAATGCAATGCAATGCAATGCAATGCAATATAATATAATGTATATAAACAAATAAAACTGTTTCTATAAATACAATACAATACAATACAATATACACCCCATTTCCATAGATTTTTAGATCGATCTATCCCTGTGGGGAGTCTCACTAGTTTACTGTCAGCTTGGCCGGCTTAAGTGTCAGTACCGCCTACTAAAAGCTGTAAGGGGGCAATTAACTATGGTGCCCGCTCGGCTGACTGCAATTTAGAGTGAACCCCCAGGGAGTTAGGTCGATCTAAATCTTAATCTCTAGATCAATCTAAATCTCTGGGAAAGCACCCATAGTTAATGCTGAACCATGATTGTTACCTTTTTCTTCCTGATCCCAATAGCACCCAAACGTTCATCTTCTCCTGGGGGCTTAAAGTGTTTTGGCATGTGGACAAATGAACCCCGGCGACTGCAAAGTTGATAAATTCTTGTGAAGTACTTATTTTCATAAGTAATTGATAAAAAGTATCTCAAAAGATTGTAAAAGTCTGTACATGCATGTAAGGGTACATATCTTTCATCTGATATGGGACATAAAAACATGAATCTTGTTTAAATTTTGTAAGTGGTATTATAAGGTTGTGGGAGGCTGTGTTATACGAAGAGGTCAATTAAGTTATAATTGTGCGAATTAACACATATTATATATATATATATATATATATATATAATGAAAAAAAAAACAGTTTGAATACCCTGATGGTCTGATACTGAAAACCAGAAATGTGACACATGACCTAAGTCACGAGGTAACAGCAGACTGTCTGCTACTCCTGTCAATTTCACTTTCACTTTCGTATTTCAAATGCAATCTTTCTCTTAAATTTTACATGATATACCACAGGAAGGAATGAACATTATAAAAATATAAAGTCATTTCCGTTTCTTTTGGCAATTTTTATAATCTTAAACTGACGATGTCATAGTAAATCATTTATTTTATCATCAACACCAATTGCTAATAAGTAGGCAACGTTCGTCGTAGCTCTAGTTACTGGTATTAATTAGAAAACTAATAAACCTCTTTGTTCCATCACACACGTTAAACGCAGCGAACATCTTCCATAAGCTACTTAAACTGATGTGTTATTGTCTCAATAAAAAGATGATAAATAAATTACAAAATACTAACTTTAATTAAAGACGTAGAACGGACTCGAACCCAGTGACTCGAACCCAAAAGGAATGCGGCTGTTCTCTAACAAATAGAGTCCCGAAAATTAATTTTCTGCGGCACTATTCTGTTTGCATGGAAAGTTGAGAAAGATATCTTGAATCATATTATTTTACCATTTTTACTGATTTAACTTCCACAGCCAACAATGTCACTACGTTACCCGTACAAGATGTCATATAGGAAGCTTCGGGGCACTTTTGGTCCTGGTGGCGGGCCCTTGGCGAGAATAACGAGACTGAGAATGGTGGTCACATCGTTAATTCGCCACGAGAGGATTGAAACAACGTGGAATAAAGCCGCCGAAGCCAGAGATTATGCAGAATTGGTGGGTTTGTGATGGAATACGCCTAATTCACCTTTGCTAGTCGTATGTGCATGGGACTGAGAACGATCTATAGCTTGATATATATTTTTAGAGCATTTGCATACAATTTGCATACATTTGCATACAATTACAGGCACAAGAAAATTAGGTACTTTTGTAGTATAACC
>NW_019775640.1:260202-273699 GCF_001039355.2 Lingula anatina | reverse complement strand
GGACTTTATAGAGACAATGAATATCTCAACGAATATTATTCTTGTTTTATTATTACGTAATCTTCAAGACGTTAACCTTTATCATAGATACTACTATGCCTTTATCACGCACTTCTAACTTCGTGTCCCATTTACATGCATCATACGTCACTTATACCAGTAGTTTGCTTGTTTATTCTTGTTTTGGTACCTGAAGAAGGTTCACAAGCCAAAAGCTAGGGCATTTTTTTATCTTTCAGAGTTAATCTTTACAGATGCGTTTTCAATATATTTTTTTCGTAAATATACGGAAGATGCGGTTGAATGAAAAAAAAGTGTAGTTTTATTTATCAGTCATAACAGTTAATTATCATAAAAGAGGTTTGTTATCTGATTCTGGTCCGAAGATCAACTTATTGTGAATTCGGCCAGAGACAACCGGAGAGAGAGAGAGTTTATTTCAAGTTTATTTTAAATAAGGTAGAAATAAAGGGTACCTGTTTGGAAGCAAGTATAATGTGTAACGTCTCAGAAAATGTCTAGAATGGTCATCCTAAATGACGCAATAAATAACTTGCAGCTACTTTTAAAAGCTGAAAAATCCTTCGTGGGGTATTTTTGCTCTAGATCAATAATTTTAGTTGCTTTAATGTTTAGAAATATTTTAGACATTAATTAAATCTTCATTTTAGTTAAGACAAGGACTGAAGGCCCCGTTGGGTATTTTCCTTACTCGTAACATGCACTTATCATTCCCCGAGATGTGAAGCACCCCATTCCTGTGAATCGTGAATTGCGGGTTTCTCATGTATCTCTCGTCCGTAGTGGAAAGAAGTCATTATACTCGATGATAGTTATTTTCAGCTCGACAGACTAGCATTTTCAATGGGATACGAATAAAGTTTTTAGTTAATTTATGTGATTTGTAATTTGATGATTTTATTTCCTGTCGCCGTGAACTGTGATCACTACCCCCCCCCCCCCTTCCCAGCGGGCGCTCATGATTAGATGGAAGATATGTTAATAGGGCACAGTCAAATGTTTTACACGAAACACGACAAAACTGCATTCTCTTATAAAGCCCTTTGCAAAACCTTCGTTACCAGGCTATGAGAAAATATACTTGGCATTGAGGAAAAAATTCAGACGTTTTGAAAAAAAAATGAACGCGCATGTAGGCCTAATATAAAGCCTATAGGCCTACTAGCGCAGTCTACAAAAGTAAAATACAGGTACTAGTAGCTTTGCAGGATATTTAGGCAAAAATTGACTTTAGAATATTTCCAAGTACGTTTATTATACTTTTAATGGTAATTACTCTAAATGTGCAGGTCCTTAAATGCTCCATTTGCTCAAATTGAGCCTTGTGTTAGCTGAGATCCATCAAAAGTTGAAGCAAAAAGAAAATAATAATAATAACAATTAAAAAAATTGAATTAACTTTTTGTGAAAATATATTCTCAATCAATAATCAATAATATCAAATCTAAATGAAAAATCAAAAGATATAATAACTTGGACTCAGAGTAAAACTGCGGCGCTTCTTGAAAGTGACCGGATGTACCGAGATGTGACCCAGTATTCACTGCGGGTTTTCTTTGACCTACTTAGTCGGGCTTAGGCGGAGCGGGAAAATTTCACACGTTATGAAATAACGTTATTCCAAGGGCAAGATATATTTATGAGTTACCATAAAAGTTTGATCTGAAACATTAGGAGATTCCACGATTCCGGAATCTATTTAACTGCATTCAAAGACATTCTTGATGACAAAAGGGTGAGTACTTTNCTCCAAAAGAAGTTTGGAGTCAGGCACTGCCCTAAGTGCTGCTAATTGTTTTTTGTTAAAGTTGGCAGCAACCCGGGTGAAACCAAAAAAGATATTTGGTTGCTGCCTTCCCCAAAATTCCAGAAGGGCTTTTGTGCCTGTAAAGCAGTGAAAATGGATCCTCTGGGACTGCGGAACGCCACACAGTTTCAGATGAAACAAAAGAGATCTTATGGCAAACTCACAGTCTCCAGAGTCTCCCCTCACTCCCCTACAGTGCACAACCAGGAGATGCCTGGCTTCTAGAAAAGGCAGAAGTCTGTGGAGCAACTCAACCTGATCCTGCCATTTAGACATGGCTTCAGTGTGGTAGAAACCTACCTCACCAAAAGCTGTTACTAGCGGCATCTTAACCAACTCTGAGAAAGTCTTAATTGCGTGGTCCAGATTGCCCTGAGAAAGCTTGCGGGCCAGCCTCGGGTGAAAACCAATAGCTACATACTCGACCCCAGACAAAGTGGAAAGATACCCCTTAGTGGGATATGTCTTGGGATCGCAGTAAATAGCTACAGTCCCCACCAACTCTACCTCTTTCCCAGAGCAAACAGGAAGCAAACCCTTAAGACCATCTAACTTGCCAGAGTATGGAAGACCAAAGGCAGCCAGGGTCCTTTCTGAAATTCAGATAGAACATTCTTTAATTTTTCCCTCTGAATTTTGTTTAAATTCCCCTTAGATGTTTCATAAACCACTTTTACATGATCAGGAATTTCTGATGTTTTGCTGATGTTTTTCTGATGTGTCCAGAAGAATCTAGTCCCGCGTGAACTTCACCAGCGATTAGTTGAAAATTCCGCACCTGAGGTGACCCCTTTACAGGTGACTTGAAAATTTCGGCGTTAATTTTTTCTTCAACTAACTCCTTTCAGGCAGATGGGGCACTTAAAGGGCCCTGAATACTTCCACCCACCTTCAGAGGTTGTTTACTTTTTGTGTCATTTTTAAATCGGGTACTTGATTTAGGGATATTCTCCGAATTAGGGGAATTAACACCACAAACCCCTGTAGAATTTAGTCCCACAAGTTTTGTCATGTTTGGGTGCATACTTGTTCTAGGGATTTTACCAGTTATAGGAGGGTAAATTGAATCCTCCACTGGTAAATTGAATCCCACAAGTGTGTTTGTAGAATCTCTACCAGTTCTAGGGACAGCTGATTTTACATGCGTAATTTCAGGTAATCCCACCAGTAGATTGGTAGTCACTGTCTCATCAGTAGCACTGACAACACGAGCGCTTGATTGATTAATTTTAGTAGACCCCCCTCCCACTCGATGTAAACCAAAGTGCGAAACAGGGTTTTCTAATATTTCTGAAACCTCGCAAGCCGTAGCGACACCATGACCCCTTTTTAATTTTTTGTATTGATCAGATGGGTTTATGGGGCACACGACTGGTTTTGAATTTTCAGACAAGACAGTTCTTGGTACTAGTAGTCCTTCTTCTTCTTTACCTTCGATGATGATTTTCCAACTTTTCGTTGATCTCGCACGTTATCCTAAGTGCTGAATTTGGGGGTACTACCACATTTCTTGATACGCTCACCCGAGCTATCTTTATGTCTTGTGCACGCGACTCCGTTTGTTGCACTGGTATGTCGCGCCCTTCTATTTGAATATAACCCAAATTGCAATGCACGCTCGCATTAAACTGGGTGATTAGGTCATGGCCTAACAAAAAATCGTCACGTATCGGCGCTACTAGAACAGATTCCTTGGTTTTGAAACGATCTAGTTCGATGGATATTGGCTCGCAAACACAAGTTTTGATTTGTGTATCCCCTGCCGCAAGAGTAAGACTGTAATATTTCTTGAGGGATGGTTTATTTTTAATTTGCTCGAATATTTTTTCAGCCATGACAGAAACTTGTGCACCGGTGTCAACTTTGGTCATTACATGTACACCCGCCACTACCAAAGGAACGAATAAAGATCTAAAAACCCCAAGTTCATCAATTACAGGATTTTGACATCATAATCATTCTAACTCGGAATGATGAGGACAATGCAATGTTTCCATTAAGGGGAAAGTATTGTCAGCGGTTCGTGTTTGAGACAATGAAGTCGTGATGGTTTCGTCCGTTTTGTGACCAGTTTTAGTCGGGTTTCCAAGGTTACGATCTTTTCCCTTGGCCCCTTCTAGTTTAAATGAGTTGGATTCGTATTATCAGCCTGTGCTTGATGTTTTTCAGCATTTTTTCTTTGCAAGAATTTTTTGTATTTCAGGCAATTTCCTTTACAGAAAAAGCACACAGGTGTTGTTTTAGGTGTGAATTTCTGGACCAAGTATTCAACCATAGATTCTAACTCTGCCATTGAATTAAACTGAATTGTATTCAATTTAGGTGACTGGCTAACACGTTTTTCCATGATGGATTCAACAAGTTGTTCTACATTTTCAGTTGGAAATTGCTGATTTTCATCAGCTGTCAAATTTAGAGAACTTATTTGTAATTCATCACGGTTTTTTCGTGTTGGTTTTTGAATATGTGATGATTTGTAGACTTGCTGATAATTCACCATGTAAGTCATTGCCTCGCTGATGCTTGCTGGGTGTTTTAGACGAGTATAACGCCCAACATCCTGATCAATGCAGCCCTGACAAAATTTAGATATTGTTTCTTTTGTTCTAAAGGATTCTGATTCATCAGGATAAGCATCTTTGGCCAATAACAAAACACGACACAGCCATTTATTCAAGGTTTTGTTGGGAGATTGAACTACGATGTGAAATGCCAAACGAGCTGAATCGGGATATTTTTTAATTCCGAATACTAAAACCATTTCACTCATTAATGCTGAATACGTCATGTTTTTATTTGCTCTGAGATTGGTGTTATACAAAGCCAAAGCCTTGCCTTCCAGACTCCATAAATGGTAATCTAGACACTCATTTTCCGACCACTCTTTCACTTGGCGATAACTCTCAAACCTGTTTTTAAAAGACTCCCAGTTTTCAAAATTTCCGTCAAAAGACACTTTTTTGGGTAAATCACAGGGATCCCCTCTGTCCTTTTTATTTTTAGGACTTACTGTTTTTGGTACTCTAAAATATTTATTTTCACTGTTATCGCTTTCTGAAAGAAGTGGTTCGTTGCGGAAAACGGGAGACAAATTTCTATGGTGTGTATGATGTTTTCCCATTGAAATCTTGTTTACGTTCGACTGTATCAGCAACACTATGCTCAATGTTAAGTTGCTGCCGTCCGGGTGTAGGAACATGAATCTGAGGCAGATCATTTCCAAACACCCTGATGGACAGACGGAGCTGGTCTCGGAATTTATGACGCGGCCTGGAGGCTTTACATGCGCGGAAGATGTTGTATGTTGATCTCTGTTTTTGATGATATTGGCTGTATGAATGAAGGTCAGATGGACTGCTGGGAAGGCCTTGTCTGATAACAGAGTATCTTCTGGCAGATACAGTAAAGTGAAAGTCTGCTACCTTTCCCCATCTGTGTATTCTGATATTTTTTAGCTTCTGATCGTTAGTGGTTGAATGTTTATAATGCATGTTTTTCTTTTTTTCTAGTTCACACACNTTTTCCCATTGAAATCGGCCGGAAATCTTGTTTACGTTCGACTGTATCAGCAACACTATGCTCAATGTTAAGTTGCTGCCGTCCGGGTGTAGGAACATGAATCTGAGGCAGATCATTTCCAAACACCCTGATGGTCAGACGGAGCTGGTCGCCGACTACTTTCCTTACCAGCGGTAAAGAAGTAACAATCTCGGAATTTATGACGCGGCCTGGAGGCTTTACATGCGCGAAAGATGTATGTTGATCTCTGTTTTTGATGATATTGGCTGTACAAATGAAGGTCAGATGGCTCGCTGGGAAGGCCTTGTCTGATAACAGAGTATCTTCTGGCAGATACAGTAAAGTGAAAGTCTGCTACCTTTCCCCATCTGTGTATTCTGGTATTTTTTAGCTTCAGATCATTAGTGGTTGAATGTTTATAATGAATGTTTTTCTTTTTTCTAGTTCACACACAGTTTGACAGCTCTTGTACAGTGTCATGTTTCTCTGTAGTGGCCTGCTTGATGTGGTCAGTTTGGGATGATATGTATTGGACCCAAGGTGGAGCAGTGGTCATCACCCACTGTCACCCATCACCATCACCCATCACCATGTCAAATATTCTTCTTGCAGGTAGAACACAAAATCAAAAATTTGTTTTGTTTTACAAGTCATCTTACAATAGATAATTTGTCTTCTATCCTTCCTCTGTAGATCAACAAACCAGTTATCATATTTTATGCTTCCTTTAAAATTTAAATTTTTTCACTTCTCTCATGTTACTCCTCACAAAATGTACTTCTACAAGGCAAATTCAACTGATTTACTTATCCCACATTATTACAGCCATTGTTTATAGGCAATTTGTGTGCAGATTTCTCAAAAATCCCAGAAGATTTGGCAGAGTTCTGTTTATTCAACTTTGATCAGTTTAAGATTGTGACAGTTGTACCAGTCACAATTGTGCCCAGCAGCCTCCAAAAGACATTTTAAACTTCTCTCTTCAGTCACCATAACTTTGATGTCTGCCATATTAGGTGGACATTTGGTACATTGTAGGTTAATTAATCTTCTGGCTCTTGTGGATTGTCAGAGTTCTGTCTTTTTATTAAGAAAATTTATGCCACTTTATTCATATAATCTCTTGTCTCTTTTTCTATCTCCAGTCTCCATACAGCATGGTGTATTCTAGGTGAACTGACTTTACCTGGCTGAACATGGGGGACATGTATTGTTAATATGAAATAGACCGGAAACGGCAGCTGCAGGAATATCTCTTCATCTCACACAGTTGTGGAAGACATAGCAAGTTTCAGGATGAATGGGTTGTGAAGAGCCAGAGACAGGACAGTCATGGAAAACAGGTAACTGGACTTCTTGCAGGTTGTACACAAAATGAACAGCTGGTTTTGTCTTTGAAGTAACAGTGGGTAGAATTAGTCTTTTTTCTTACCTCTGTAGGGACACAAGGCAAGTTTTCACATGTTTTGGATTTAAATGATTTTAAATGTGACTTAAAAAACATGTTTTTTATAATTATCCAATTAAAATTGTAATGTGCATTGCAGTTTTATTGTCATTAAATGACTTGATCCACACATCTCATTTGTAAAAAATGCATTTCTTTAGTTTTAGCCATTAGTCTTAAATGCACAAAACATATACATATGGATACTTCAATTAAAACGTTGTTCATGACATGTGCTTTAAACATATTGGCTGATTGAAATTCATGTTCTTTGGTTGGATGAAGCACTCGGTTTTATTAGCTTCTGATCATCAGTGGTCAATTGGTTGAATGTTTTGTTTAATGAATGTTTATCTTTTTTCTAGTTCACACAAATGATTTGAAAGTTGTTGTACATTGTTAAGTGTCTCTGTAGTGGCCTGCTTGATGTGGTCAGTTTAGGATGAAATGTATTGGACCCAAAGTGGAGCAGTGGTCATTACTTCCCTGGGATGACCCATTGTCATGACAGTAACTGGACTGCTTGCAGGTGCTACACTAAACTAATGGTTAATATTGTTTTACAAGCCATGTGACAATATATAATTGGTCTCCTAATCTTCCTCTGTAGAGAAAGAAACCAGTTGTCATATTTTTGTTTCCTTTAAGTTAGAGTAGTTTTGTCATGATTTAGATTTTTTGTTAGTAATTACTCCTCAGAAAATGTCTGTTAAGTACCCACAGCCAATTGATATAATTATACCAGATTTTTACAATTGTTAGGCATTTTGTGTGCAAATTTCACAAAAATTCCAGCAGATTTGGCAGATTTTTGCTTATTTAACTGTGTTCAATCTGAGAATGTGCTGGTCTCGGCAGTCACAATTGTGTCCAGCAGCCTCCAAAAGACAAGGTCATTTTTAACTTATCACAGTTCAGTCACCACAACAATGATGTCTACCATATAAGGTGGGCACTTGGCAGTGTAACATAGTTTTAATATTTTTCCCAACTGGCTCTGGTAGAATGTCACGTTTTTGTCTTTTCTTTGTCTTAAGATAAATTGTTGACATGAGTGTAGGGAATACCCTCCCTCTTAATCACTAATCACGAAGAATTAAAACAGGTCAATCACCAACCACAAAAAATTGAAAGCTATCACCATTCATCAAGATAGAAAATTGTCGTACTTGCAGGAATACAAAGAATTTATAACATTACCGGAATGATTTATTTCGTGTGTTGAATCACAGGAATCGTCTGCTTAGAGATATTCAGCCATTCTCATTGGTCAGGATTCCCGCGACAGAGACTAAGGGGATGATAAACGAATTGAATTGGAAACTAGCGAACTGCTCACATTTCCACTTTTCGACCTTCCTTGTTTGAAGAGTTTGTTGAATTTATATGAGTGATCGCCTTACAATCATGATGCAAAGTTGGGGACATTCTAGAACAAATTCCTGTAATGCTAATTAAATGTTTTCACGAATCACGTAGATTTGGAAGGGTAAATCAGGAATCACTTTGATGAATTTATACCAACAAAGCAGTTCTTGAATCACGTTTCACGCAGAATATTGGGCTCAAATAATGCATCATGCTCGAAAAATAAGGCCAATCACGCGTAACGCAAAAGGTATTCCCTGCAGACTGTCAGGTTTTTGTCTTTTCTTTGTGTTAAGATAATTTGTGTTCCTTCACTTATACATTGTCATGTCTCTTTTTCCAGCTCCAGTCTCCATACAGCATGGTGTCTTCTAGGTGAACTGACTTTACCTGGCTGAACATGGGGGGCATGTATTTTATAAGAAGCAGACATAAAAAGGCAGCAACAGGAACATCTTCATCTCACCCAGTTGTGCAAGACATGGGATGTGGCAAGTTTTAGGATGAATGAACAGCCAGAGACAGGACAGCCATTGTAAACAGGTGACTGGACCTCTTGCTGATAGCAGACAAAATATGTTTTTTTTTTTAAATACAAATAACGATAGGTAATTTGTTTCCCCTCTTTCCTTTGTGTAGAGACACAAACACCAATTGTAACATTTTTTTTTTTGGGGGGGGGGGGGGTGAATGATTATTTCAATGTTGAAAGCATGATTATTATAAATAAAATTAATGTTTCACTGCTTTAATTGTAATGTAAATTTAAGTTTTATAGTTGTTAAGTATTTTTTTCATCACACCTGTCATTTGTGAAGAATTTGAACCAATTCATCTTGTATGCACAAAACACATAAAATGAATACTTATATCTTTATATGATCACCATTACATATGAGCAGTATCAAGATATAAATACCATGTTTGGTGATACCAAAATGCTCTTGTATTTTACAAAAGCATCCTATATTTGAATTACTTATCATTGAATTGTTTCTGATAATAGTTTGCACTATGATGCACGAAGAATTTTTAAGGATATTACAGAGATGATTCACATGCATTGCAAACAGTAACATTTATCAGTGACATTTATGTTTTTAGCAAATACACTTCTGGAATTGTGTAAAGAGCTGCTGGCAGACCAAGAGGTCAGTTTTATACTAAGTGAGAGAGAGTGCTGCCAGAACCACCCAGAACAAGACTTCCAAACACGGCAGATCCTGTGGAGCCAGTTATATGGAACAGTACAATTACACAACAAATGTGGGTTCCAGGTAACACAAAGAATCAATTTCCCCCATATGTATGGAAACTATAGAGGAAGGGTATATAAAGCAAGAAGATTGTGTTGGACAATACTCTATCACTGAAGATGAATAGACACTTTGGAAATGTTTAAAAGTGAATTGATATTTCATCTCAGTTGTGATGTTATAATAATTTTCCCCATATGCATGCANCTGCTTGCAGGTGCTACACTAAACTAATGGTTAATATTGTTTTACATGCCATGTGACAATATATAATTGGTCTCCTAATCTTCCTCTGTAGAGAAAGAAACCAGTTGTCATATTTTTGTTTCCTTTAAGTTAGAGTAGTTTTGTCATGATTTAGATTTTTTGTTAGTAATTACTCCTCAGAAAATGTCTGTTAAGTACCCACAGCCAATTGATATAATTATCCCAGATTTTTACAATTGTTAGGCATTTTGTGTGCAAATTTCACAAAAATTCCAGCAGATTTGGCAGATTTTTGCTTATTTAAATGTGTTCAATCTGAGAATGTGCTGGTCTCAGCAGTCACAATTGTGTCCAGTAGCCTCCAAAAGACAAGGTTATTTTTAACTTATCACAGTTCAATCACCACAACAATGATGTCTACCATATAAGGTGGGCACTTGACAGTGTACCATAGTTTTAATATTTTTCCCAACTGGCTCTGGTGGACTGTCAGGTTTTTGTCTTTTCTTTGTATTAAGATAATTTGTGTTCCTTCACTTATATTGTCATGTCTCTTTTTCCAGCTCCAGTCTCCATACAACATGGTGTCTTCTAGGTGAACTGACTTTACCTGGCTGAACATGGGGGACATGTATTTTATAAGAAGCAGACATAAAAAGACGGCAACAGAAACATCTTCATCTCACCCAGTTGTGGAAGACACGGGACGTGGCACGTTTTAGGATGAATGAACAGCCAGAGACAGGACAGCCATTGTAAGCAGGTGACTGGACCTCTTGCAGATAGCAGACAAAATATATGGTTGTTTTTTATACAAATAAAGATAGGTAATTTGTTTCCCCTCTTTCCTTGTAAAGACACAAATACCAATTGTAACATTATTATTTTTTTTTTTGTGGGGGTTGAAATGATTATTTCAATGTTGAGAGCATTATTATTATGAATAAAATTAATGTTTCATTGCTTTAATTGTAATGTAAATTTAAGTTTTATAGTTGTTAAGTACTCTTTTAATCACACCTGTTATTTGTGAAGAATTTGAACCAATTCATCTTGTATGCACAAAACACATAAAATGAATACTTATATTTTAATGTGATCACCATTACATACGAGCAGTATCAAGATATAAATATCAAGTATGGTGATACAAAAATGTTCTTGTGCATTTTACAAAAGCATCCTGTATTTGAATTACTTATCATTGAATTGTTTCTGATAATGTACAAATTTTTAACATGCATTGCAAACAGTAACACTCATTTCATCTATATTTTTAGCAAATACACTTCTGGAATTGTGTAAAGAGCTGCTGGCAGACCAAGAGGTCAGTTTTATACTGAGTGAGAGAGAGTGCTGCCAGAACCACCCAGAACAAGACTTCCAAACACAGCAGATCCTGTGGAGCCAGTTATATGGAACAGTACAATTACACAACAAATGTGGGTTCCAGGTAACACAAAGAATCAATTTCCCCCATATACATGGAAACTATAGAGGCAGGGTATATAAAGCAAGGAGAGATTGTGTTAGACAATACTCTATCACTGAAGACAAATAGACACAATGGAAATGTTTAAAAGTGAGTTGATATTTCAGCTCAGTTGTGATGTGTTATAATAATTTTCCTCATATGCATGGAAACTGTTACAGTACTAGTAGAGGTAGTATATACAGTGAGATTGTGGTAGACAATATGCCATAGCTGAAGAGACCAAGAGGTCATTGAAAATGTTTAGATGTGAATTTATATTTCAGGTCAGATATGATGTGTTATAAATGGTCTCTGTTATTGCGAGTGCATTAAGTTATAATTGCAAATTTTATCACATATTTATTATATACAGACACTCAGTCTGTCTATATTCTGATCACTGTGTCTGTCCAGTGTCATTGCCATAGTCAGCACTTTGTGACACATCTGTTGTTTGCCCTAAAACTGATAAACTGTATTTTTGTTTTGAATTCCTCTAGAAAATCAGCATGATTGGATTATTTTATGATATTGTTAGCAGTTTGATATGATGCTACAGTATTTCCTGAGTATATCAAATTAAAGCAGCAATGTAAATGTGTTTGTGCATCAGGAGTGGTTTTAGTGTATCTGCCTGTTTCAATGTGGAGTTTGTGTGAAAACAACTAAGGCTTTTTCTTTTTTCATCATCTTGAACAACGTCCAGATATTTTTTCTTTTTTAAATGTATTTTTGAATTGGCAGTAGATGCTGGATTTAGATTTGTCCACAAGTTAACTGTGCAAGTTTTGTACGAAGCCACTGATGATGTGGAAGGAATTTTTTGTGAGGATTCTGTTTTAACCATACATCTCCAAATCCGTTTCGAATAGAGAAGTTATCATCTTTCAGATTTGACAAGCTTTTTGTTGAGAGTAATTTGTAATATTGTAATTCATCTGTAGGTTTGCTTGTTTAAGTAGGTTGTTATCATCCAAGTGTTATATTTTAAGCCAAAATTTTATTAATTGTATTTTATACTTTATGTGAGCAAGAATTCTTCCAGTCTCTCCTCTGCCTGCATACTTTGATGATAAAAGTTGTTTACAAAACCTGAGGTTAAGTTTTTACAATTTTTACTGTTAGAGTAGTATAGCCTCATAACTCTGATCTGTATGTTCATGACTCCATAATGCCCCAGCTTTGGACAGATGTTATTAAGTCTGTAATTTTCATTGTTTCTTGAGCACAAACATTTGGTTTTATGGTCTCATTGCCTGAGTAAAATGGTCACGGGATATTTTATTTGATTTTGAAATCCTTTGGNGAATCTTTGGTATATTAGATCTTAGTATCATGCAAGGTGGTATGTAACATCTGTGCCGTAATGATAGGCAATAATCCAGAAGACCAGGAGAAACATGAATAACTTAAACAATAAATATCACTTTACTACTACATGAACTTAGTTATTTTGTTGGGGAATAGGTTACTACTGCAAATCTGCTGCAGAAACATTGCTAAAATGATCATCATGTTTCTGTCTACTTCACTTCTTCTGCGTAAACTTAGTCATTTTGTTGGCGGATAAGTTGCTACTTCAAATCGGCTGCAAAAATGATCAGCACGTTTCCATCTATTTCACTTCTTTGATGTGGACTTAGTCAGACTTAGTCAGTCTGTTGGTGAACAGCTTTTTGTTTTCCAATGGCTCCTTATCATTTTCTCATGCTCATCATTCAATTTTGTCTTACCAACCTCGGAGACTTTCCAATAATGAACAGAATTGGCCTATGCAATTCATTTAAATACTGTTGTCCCTTTGAAGGAAACCGGTAAAAGCCTTGTAAAAATGATTGTACCAAATAACAGATGATGGCAATAATATGATATTATCAAGGTACTTATATATTCTCCATATTGACATCAAGCTGCTTTCTAACGTCAATCATGCAGAAAAGTAAAAAGAATACTTTGCCAACTAAGGTTAGCACTACTATTTATTGTATAAATCCCAGTTAGTTTACATGTACTTATACCTGGATATGCTCACAAATGGAGTTTTTCAACAAGTGAAAAACGTGCTCATAATACTTAATACAAAATACGCTAACAAAGTGAATAAAAAAACGTATGGTAGCTGTTATTGTGAAACAAGGCAGCAAATAACTATGCACAAAAGAGGCTACTGTCAATTCTGATGCAAAAGTACATTATGTTAAACTGCAAATTGAACATCAAATTTTAATTATGCTCAAAAGGTAATACCAATGTAAGTAAAATGTGTAACAAGCATAAGGCTTCAGGCCCATGGGAGTTCAAGTTCACACTTTGAAAATATATAACTTCCAGAAAAAGAAGCCAATGAGACTGCTTTTCCAACTCGGCCTGCATTTTAGTCCTGTATTTCTTTTTTGAA
>NW_019775640.1:236623-259809 GCF_001039355.2 Lingula anatina | reverse complement strand
TTTAATAATAAAGTATATGTATCACGGATTTTCAGAAAATATGACTAGCATGGGTCTGTAAGCCCGTGGAACTTCAAAGTCACACCCTGAAAATGCCAATATGTGAAAAATTTAATTTTCACAAAGAACTGTTTAACTGGCAGTAAGAATTACCAAACAGACTGCATTGCCTACTGAAGCTGTATTTTAGTCCCACGTTTCTTTCCTGTAAGTTTGAGAACAGTAAGTGACATGGTTTTTCTTAAATGGTCATCATGGGAGCAGTGCCCAAAAAAATTTTTTTTTTTTGAAATTTTGATGCAATATTACATAATGTTTAACAGCATAATGACCATCAATTTTTAATAATAAAATATAAGCATCATGTATATTCAGAAAATGTGACTAGTAAAGGTCTTCAGGCCCATGGAACTTCAAAGTCACAACTTGAAAATGCCAAAATGTAAACAAGACAGCACTGTTCTGAAATTTTTTTTTTTTTTTTTCAAACACATCTGTGTCTGTACATAAAAAGTAAGAAAATTGTTGAAATACCAATAATATTTTTTATTGGCATCTTTGTGTTTCCAAATTTTTTTACAATGTAGTATGTGGTGTAATATTGATATATCAATGTTATGAATCACTGTAAAAAAGATAAACATAATGGAATTATGACTACTTGCCAGGTTATGTGTTTCTATATATTTTATGTGACTTTTTTTATTGCATTATTTTGATATTATTTAGATCGTTGAATAACATCTAAAATAAGAACATTGTTTTGTTATTTTTTTTTAAATTAATGTCGCAGTAACTTTTTAAGAAGGATGAAAAAGATAATCTGGTTTTGGATTTTCTGCTCTTTTTATTTAGACTCAGCTGTTGTACTAACTGCGTTACAGACTCTGGGCATTTTGCTAAGTGAAAATTGAAAGGTTTATAGTATTCATATATCTGTTAAAAATGAAAAAGTGTAAGCAAGATGGCAATTTAGCTGTAGACAAATACTCACATTACTAATGGGTGAAGTAATTTCATTGCATTTATTTTAAAGATATCAAAATAAAGAAAGAAGACACTATAACAAACTAATATATAACTATTTGGCTTCGTTCACACGCAAAATTTAAAAAAATCTACTGGTGGTATCTAGCGATCACGATCTGTGATTTGTTTATTCAGTGGCACCATGGGGTATGCAGGACACAGATTGTGATCAGTAGATACGCGCTAGTGGATTTTGGAATATGGATTTTGCATGTGTTGCCTTAAAATGTAAAGTTACACTGTAAAGTTAACACTGTAAGATCAAAGAAATGCCTTGAACAAACTACTTAATAACTGCACTACTGTGGAAAGGCAATTTTCATATACTGAACTACATGAAAAATTGGTTGAACAATTTGCAGAAGTAATGATTTAAACTTAAAACTTGTGACGACTTTAAGATAATATCATATGTACATATAGTAGCAAGAATGACTCACGTTTTACTTTAACATCAAAAGTATAACAATAACTTAACTATGAAAAAGTTAAAAAACTAAGATATATATTAATAAAATAAATGAAACATTTTTTTACAATGTAAGTTAAAAGAAATGCCTTCAAGAAACTCCTCAATACATGTGGACTAATGAGAAAGGCAATTTTAATACTCTGAACTAGATAAAAAAATCTTGAACAATTAGCAGAAGAACTGATTGAAACTTAAAACCCTGAAGNCGTAGGTTGTTAAGTCCCAAAGTATGAATGGTACATGTTGTAATATAGCAATGATAATATTTGTGGAGGGTGTTTATGTTTTACTACGGAACTGTTCATGATTCCGTAATGTCCCAGCTTTGGACAGGTGCTACTTTATCTGTGATTTTCATTGTTTCTTGAACACAAATATTTGGTTTTATGGTCTTGTTGCCTGCTGGCTGCTGTAAAGATGAAGACTGATGTCAACACATTTGAGTTATATTCAGAAAGATAAAAACAGTTATTCCTTTCAGTGAAGTATTTTATTTGTCTGAGTTACATGACATACTTTATGGAAACTAAAAGTGACTTCTGTGTCATCACCATAAATACAATTTGGCATAAATAAATATTCTGTGATTTTTATGTACAGACACAACGTGACTGCTATAGATTCTCCAGGGTGGATGACTGGATCCTTTCACACTTGAGATACACTTTAATTGATTGCAGTCAGTCTGCACATTCAATCCAGTACTGGTTTCTGTCGTACATGCATACCTTCTCCTCAGTAACTCAGCCATTTAAGCTAATTGCAATGATTGCACTTAGCAAGAATCTCCCCAGATGTGTCTATCTGACAGATTACAGCTCTATAGAATACCACCCTTAGAGCAGTTGCAACACTGCCAATGTGTGCTGTAGATTCTCCAGGGCAGATGACTGGATCCCTTCACACTTGAGATAGAACCATTGCAGGCAGTCTTCACATTCAATCCAGTCCTGGTTTCTGTTGTAGACCTGCCTACAATGACAATATATTGGAAATTTAGACAATTTTGGTCTTGTATGGTGGCGGTTCTCTGATCTATATGGGAACATTTCCAGTCTTCCCCTTTCAAAACACTTGCTGAGATGTTCCCCTTTGCTCCTAAATGAAGTTCTTGGGTCTTGTTCCAAAGCACAGAGCCGTTGCATTAGCAATGGCAGAAAGACCACAGTCATTTCTGCTAGTTTGCTCCTAATGTCTATATGCTCCTAAACAATTTCCTTGGATTGAGCAAATTGCAATGAGGCAACGATCTCAGCAATCTTACCCTTCAATCTGGGGCCAGGTCTGGAATTTGAACACAATTGCTATTATTGCTATTCATGTTGGAAAGAGTAAGCCTGCAATAATGATGAAGTGGGAGTGGATAAGAAATAACCATTTATAACAAAGTCTAGGGCACAAGTACCATGAAAGCCCTCAATCTACCTTTGGGAACATATCTGATAAAATTCCATGGGTTATTTCATCTTTAGTCAACCAGGCATGTCTTTGACATAACATTGTTTTAGAAGAAATGTCATACCTACTGCATGAAAGTTTTTTTCTCCGTTTAAGTGACAAGGAAGGGACGTTACCTTTTCTTTTCATACCTATCAAAATAAAGAAAGAAGACACTATAACAAACTATTATATAACTATTTGGCTTCGTTCACACGCAAAATTTAAAAAAATCTACTGGTGGTATCTAGCGATCACGATCTGTGATTTGTTTATTCAGTGGCACCATGGGGTATGCAGGACACAGATTGTGATCAGTAGATACTGCTAATGGATTTTGGAATATGGATTTTGCATGTGTTGCCTTAAAATGTAAAGTTACATATTTAACACTGTAAGATCAAAGAAATGCCTTTAACAAACTCCTTAATAACTGCACTACTGTGGAAAGGCAATTTTCATATACTGAACTACATGAAAAATAGGTTGAACAATTTGCAGAAGTAATGATTTAAACTTAAAACTTGTGACGACTTTAAGATAATATCATATGTACATAGTAGCAAGGCTGACTCACATTTTACTTTAACATCAAAAGTATAACAATAACTAAACTATGAAAAAGTTATAAAACTAAGATATATAATAATGAAAAAAATGAAACATTTTTTTACAATGTAAGTTAAAAGAAATGCCTTCAAGAAACTCCTCAATATATGTGGACTAATGTAGAAAGGCAATTTTAATACTCTGAACTAGATAAAAAAATCTTGAACAATTAGCAAAAGAACTGATTGAAACTTAAAACCCTGAACGAGTTTTAGATAATATCATATGTAATAGACATTATCTAAAGTACACTTACAACTAAAGTAAGGCAAAATTATAATTAACAAAAAAAAAGAAAAAAAAAAGAAGAGAAAAACATCAGACCAAAAAATAATGTACAGCTTGTATATTATACATTTATCAGCATTACATAAATGACTCTTAGAATAAAAAAGAAAAAAAAAACTACTGTAAATATTAACTGATTGTGCTGATTTTACTTAGCAACCCAGTTCTTTTTGTGCTGAAAAAAAAAAAAGAATAAGTATGGTGTTTGAGACCCCATAGACACAAAAAAGATCTTTGAAATAACATTTTTAACCATAGAAGGGATCGAATTTATATAACTGAAAATTTTGTTGTTAATATTTTTATTATAGGAACAGAAATTATAAGAAATTATTGACACATGAAAGTATTTCATGTCAAATTTGATCATGTGCTTAAGTAATAAATTTTGAACTGTAAAAATTTGTGGCGAAGTTTACCAAAAAGGCAACCAAGTGTTATATGACAGTTTTGTTCATTTGCTTAGAGCTGATTTTTGGTTGAAGAAATATAATGTTATTCAGCAGTTATATTACAATGAAAAGGAAAGCAAGCTTACCATAATGCTATTTCAAACAGAGGTACCTGGCTCTGGTATGGTGGGCTGGCTGAGAGAGGTACCTGGCTCTGGCATGGTGGGCTGGCTTATGTCTGAAGGTTTTATATCTGTGTAATTAATGAAAAGCTGATATAAGTTTCAGTTAAATGCATAATAGTAACAAGAGGTACTGTCAGTTGTTATATGCTAAGATAATGTTTGTGTCATATCAATGAACATTGAAGATAAAAAAATGGAAAACTCTGAGTGAGGCTTTAAAATCATTATGTGGCGGTACATGATCATAGTTTGAAAATTTTGAAAAAATGTAGGATTTTATGTATAGTTTAACAGTTTTTTTCACAGCACTGTGAAGGAAGCAGAGGACTGGATCAATAGCTGTGTATGTATGCACATATTGCATTGTTGTTTCAGTTAGCATCTCATATTAAGTTATTAAAATAAGGAAAGTTATTAATTTTGATTATAGTATTAATAGTATATGGTATGGCATGATGGGAGTCAAAAATTTTAGCAATTACCCTGTATTGCTACATCTGTCATTTGTCCTTCAGTTATTGCACATGTAATATTCATTGGTAGGGTTGTGCTGATTTCATCCTCTGAAGGGTGTGGCCATATTTTTCTTGCTTCTTCCAAAGACATATGTAATTCTTGTTCTTCTTCAGTAAAGAAAAGGAAGCCTTGAGTTGTCTGGTCATGACTGATCCCCAATAACTTGATGGCTTTCTCTATGCAGACACTTTCTTGAATCTGGAATAATAATGAAATAAGTAAAAATATTCTTAATCATAACAGAGAAAGCTATTATATGTAAGTTAATAATGGTTTTTAGTGGTCTCAGTAATAATGTTTTTCTGTGAAGCATGATATGTATATGTTGGTGACCTGTGTGTGGACTTTTGTTTTAAAAGTGAACAATGTAATTGACGATTATTAGAATAATCTTATAGAATAAGCTTATTAGAGACACAAATATAACAGGCAGTCATAAAACAAGTAAAGTATTTCATATTCAAGGAAAAATTTTAATACAACTGTAACATGCTAGAACCCTTTAATGAAGCGCATTATGTGTGTCTTTGTACTTACAACTTTATTGGTGACATCTAACAATGCCTCTCTATGGTTGACCACGTCTTCCAGAACTTCATCATTTACAGAAATGGCTTCAATACTTTCACCATCTTTGGCATTCATCTAAAAATAGAAATCACAATTGAAATTAAAAAACCCTCTTTAAAATTCATCATGTTATTTTTGTGAACATGGGAGCAATGCTTCATGCTTCCCACTTCATTTAAGGTAAAGACAGGATCAGTATCATGACTAGCAGACAGCCTGTTAAGTAAAATAATCAGAAGAATGAAAAATAGGTAGGTAAATAAAATATTTGTAGTGCAGCCATTTAAGCATATATAGAAATAACTGATAATCTAAAAGAGGTCCACATGATTTAAAAGATCAAATAGGTTTGATATAAATGGCAAGACTGAAGCACATCATATCTAATACACATTTTGGCTACACATAGACTGCTTTTCAAACACAATTTCTGTGATGAAACAAACCTATTACTGAGATGTCAGAAAATAATTATAAAAATGTCCCAATATTTATGTTGTCTACTAAATCATTAAATTACCTCTCTCAGAGACCAAGGGTGCCTCCCAAACATTAGAAAAAAAAAAGGGTGAACTTTGTGGACTCTTGCTTTTGTGTCCTGATCGAATACACCACATCCTCCAAATAAGTATCCCAGTCGTTCTGGTGTTCATTAATGAGCTTGCTCAATCGAGTCTTCAGTGTCTGGTTTGTCCTCTCATCCAGACCATTGGTCTGAGGATGATAGGCACTTGTCACAGACCTCTCTATGCGGCAAACCTCTGTATTTATTTCAGCCACAAACTCTCTTCCTTGATCTGACAGGAGCCTTTTTGGTGCTCTCCACCTGACAATTCAAAATGAAATGGCATTAAAACCAACCAAAAACATGATTATCATACGAACCATTCCAATAGGACAATATTATGATATGGGACTTAGTATTCAGAATTTAACACCACTCGTATTTCAGAGGGTGAGGACTATAGTTTACTTGTTGTTACTTAAAAATGGGGTCTACTTTATCATTTACTTACGTGCCAAACATTAAATAGTAAGGGCTGTGCTTTGTGCTTTCTTGTTGGGAAGTGTTGTATGAAAATACACAGCCTGGTAGCACCTGGTAGTACATTGTAATATCAGTATATGCATATCACTAACACTCCATTCACAGTAATATAAATCCAAAGGTTGTAAAAGAATAGTAATATCTGTAAATTTTACTCATTGTCACTGTGCATATGTTTAATAATTGTCTGCTTTTCTTTTTCATTTTCTACCACGGTGCGCCATAGTCTGTAAGTTAATTGGTTGCTTTTTCAAACGTTGCCTCAATCAGCCAAGAATGTGATCACATTTATCTGCGGACAAACTAAGCCTTTGGTGTATTGTAAGGAAACAAATGTTAGCTTTCCTATATGTTGATCTTTTGTGAACACCTCAAATTTCAATTGGCAGTGTTCATCGCCGAGAGACATGGTCTCCATAGCTCCTCGTTCATTACAGATGTATACAATTTCTGGACGCTGTTTTTGATATATAGTCTTGTCTTTGTGAGCAGATTGGTCTTTTGTTATATTGCGCTGTCCTTAAGTCCCCCATGTTCCTCGTTGGGTCAAGGCGTTCTTCTTTAGAATATATCTTGCCCATTAACAGAACGCAAAAATTACTTGGCCCCTTAGATTTTACTTTTAACTGTAACAATTCTTGTGTGGTTGGAACAGGATATGAGAGGAATTACTTATCCTGCCTGAAAATTTCAAACTTGGCCATTTAGTCATCTGCTGCACCAGAGCCTGCACAGTACCATCCTTTACTTGTTCAATTAGCTCTGGTAATTTTTGTTGAATGCACACCACTGTGACTATTTGTAATTCTACCTGCTGGGTTCCATGAAATAGTTTTCTCAGGTCACCATTTAAGCTTTCGTAAAAAAATCAAACAAATCTTCGACTTCGAGACAAAATGCAATAAACAGTGTGCATTAAAAGTACAATTTCTCTTCCCATATAGTTTGTCTAGGCCTATGTTAAATTTTATAAAATGGTACCTTGCTTTTTCCAAATTATTCTTCATTATGCAAGGCGAAGTAATATTTAAAAAATTCTTACTTGTTTCTTTGATGCATTTCTAGGTTGTACTAGTATTTTATCTAGGACTTCTTATAAAAAAACAGGAATGCAAAATGTTTTTTTATTTTTGCTAACAAAAAATGATTTGTGTTAAAATATTTGTAATAAAAATTATTATGTGAATGTAAAAAAAAAAATGGGTCTTAAGATTACTGATATTAATAAAGTACCTTCCAGTTCCTCTCTCGGATAACTGGCTTCTGCTTCTCCTGGCATGACTGTATCGTATTCCCCCAAGCTGAAAAATTTAGTTTATCTTCAGATTTGAATATTAGTTTCAGCATCCTACTTTATATTCTAGAAACAGTGTCTTGATGCATAGTGATGGTATTAGTGTTAAAAGGTATTTAAATAAGTCTATATAAGAAGAAAGAGTAACCAAAATATATAATTTTTAAAGAGTAAATAATATATATTAATAAAGTCAATTTATTTCTGTACTCTGCAGCCACTAGAGGTTCATTACCTATGATGATTACAGGAAATTGTTAATGTCAGTTATATTTAAAACTTTTGTTCTAAAGGGGACAGTTCTTATGGGCAGGGACCACTCACTGTCTTCCCGATACTGTTTCTTCATTGTTTTTCTGTGTGTTTTGTCTTTGAACATAAATCTATCCATTTCCTACGTACACTTGTGTTGCCTCGGTGAACTTTGGACACACTGTTGACGCTATAAGCAGGAAGACCGAGATCGATGTATGTTCCGTTATTCATCAATAGCCCTTTAACTTCACATTAAAAACAAAAAATCTGGCAGTTAATGTAGGTTTTTCCTTGAATTTCTGTCACATAGTGAGTAATCACTACTCAATTTTAATCATGTCATTCCAAATTTTAAAAAAAGAATGTAGGAATAGGATCAATAATTACAATGCATTGACAAAGTAACTAATATAATCAACTTATTTATTTGTTATTGCCTTCCATATTTCTTCTTTCAGTCTGTTAGTTATAACATTAACACTGCTGAATTTTGAAAAAAGAAAATGTCGCTTTTGGCAGATACCCTGTCCACTAAAATTTTGAGCTCTTCGGTTGTAATTTTGGAATACTTGTCATTTCGATTTTGTTGTTGGAATGAGCCAATTTCTCCTTGAAACCCAGCAATGGCAGTCTCACCAATAATTGACACAACCTGAAACAAAAGTACCTATAATAATCATTTTATATATATATATATATATATTCATATTCAAACACAAAGCCATCTGCATAAGGTATGTTCTGACTATATACATTGAATTTTTTAAATAAAATGCTAACATTATTTTACCTTTTCTTGGATGGGAGTCAACATTATTTGAGAGACCCCACCACCATCAGTCTTTTGAATCTTCCTCCTTTCTGCCTCCTTTTTGGAGCAGCTGGAAAAATCCGACCACTTCTTCCTTATAACTTTTACGTCTTTTCTCCCAAGACCTACATTGTTGACTCTGAAAATCAATAAGATATAACTAATTTTTTTCTGTGATAAGTAAACAAAAATTTAATGTTTCCAATTCTCTTCAATATGCTATGCATAATGATGTAATTCCCTATGTTTATAAAGACGTTATTATGTGGAAGATAGAATTATAAGATTAAAATATCAATATTCAAGTCATCTGTTCTAGTGCTTTTGATTTAAAAAATTGGGCGCAAACCTTCTGGTAATTTCCTGCCATACCTTCATATTTGCCTCATTGGTTTTTCAAACAAAAATTTCTAACAGATTTTTCCCATCATGATCAGCAAGTTAAACAATGATGTCTTCATTAGACAAATCAATATCTCCACACTTCATTTAACATATAATTCAATTTCAATTTTAAAAAAGGTTCCCAAATTTGTAGTAGAATCATGTGTTTCATCAAAATTCTTGGCTTCAGCCATGGATTTACATGTTGCCCCAAAATGAAACAAGTTAATTGGCTCTTTTAAATCTGCATCACAATAGACTTTAAGTAAAAAATGTTAAAGTTTTTTAGTGTGTGAAATTCTCCAAGGTAAGGAAGTAGCCAATGAAATTCACCTTTAAATTCTTGTACATATTTTTTGAGGTTGAATATATACAGCTAGGCTTTTTAATCTGTTCTCACCACCGTGATCGTGTCTACGAACACGGTTACTCTTCACCGTGACCAAGCCTACCGCCCACTTTTTGAACAATGGAAGTAGGAGGATCGTTTAACAATGGATATCTAGCCAGTCACGTGGCAGGAGAGCGTGTCCCGATCTCTCAACCTGGCAGGGGGCAACCGTCTTATTCAGGAAGCGTGTGCATTTAGGCGTGATGTCATTAATAGCCGCTAATTGCTGTCCGGTAAATATTGCACCGCTTCTTATTACTTCAAAAATCAAAGCATCTACTTACTGTACTTCGTCAGTTAAAAGGGAATATATAAAGCGGGTTTAGCAGAAAATACAATTAACAGCATATTCACTTAAATAAACAAGTGTAAACACAAACCAACGCTCAATTTGAAGAGAATAAATAAAAAATGATAGTATGACCGTTTTGATTTGTTTGGGTGTAAGTTAATTGTATAGAAATGGCGTGAGTACTAAACAGAACAGGAAGAAGCAGAAAAACTTATGTTTCAATGCTATTTCGGCAAAAGGCTTTTTATATTTTGATTTACTTGTAGGACTGGTTTAGTGAGAAATAAAAAAACAAAGAATACATAGAAAATAATCAATTTATCCATTTTATTCTGTACATAGACTGAGGTAGTACTTTATGATGGTGGTTACACCATAAACTGTTATTTAATAAATGTTCATATTACCTAGTCATTGTAATTTATTTTTGTTTTGATTAAAGGGATTATAACATTTTACTGCCATATGCCATTATCAATAGTAGTTCTTCCTTACACTGCACTAAACACTTAAAACTCATCTTAGCCTCTGGGAACGAGTAATTAATGCTGTATACGACCAAAAAGGATTAAAAAACTGTCTAATTTTAAATTACAATGGAAGTATAATCACCTAAGTGAATATAACAATTTAAACAAACATCAAAAGAGTAACTTTGAGCGAAAAAAATGTTTTGGCATTTAGTAGGATGGTGGTAGAAAGTAGCTAGTGACCCCAGGAAAATTAATTTTGGTGAAAATTTAAGAGTTATCGTTGTATTAATTGTTGTGATGTTTCCGCCTCAAATTCCTATTGCCCGTATTCATGGCAGTTGTGCATTTTGACTAAAATCCTGGTAATCTCTCCTCGTCAGGATAGAATTTTTTAACAGAGCACTCTATGTACAACATTCTCTCTTTGCACATGGGCTCCTTCACCATATCTGCTCTCCTGCACCCCAGTATGTTGCGCGTCGGATCAATCCTCTCCTCAGCTGAGAAAATCGTAGACATCAGTTTTACACAGAAGTTTGTGCAACTGCTTGCTGTTGTTTTCATGTTTAATAGTTTTCTGTCTGATAGCTGGTATGTTTGCGGTACTGGTGCTAGCATGTTGTTGAAAGGGTGTTAAAGGTTGTAATAGAGTAGGAAATGGGAGAGGTGTAGCAGGAGTGGCAAAGACAGAGCCTGGGGTACTGTGCACGGGTGACAGGTGCCAGTTTGGACTCGATGGGGGAGAGTTATGTGCAGGTGAAGGAGAAATGTATGAACCCCATATATTTCTCATGTTGCTGCTGCTTACAGAACAGTCGCCCGTTTGGACCAGTTACTGAGATTGGCACTCACCAATTCGTTTAAGCGGTCGCATTTGGCCACTGGCGACCGCCCATTTCCCTCCCTTACATATTTATTTCTGATTACATCCTATTGATTGACAAGATAATCTAGACATGACTTATATCTCTTTGCCTGTACATCTGACTGAATGTTTTATAATGCCATGAAAGCAAGTTGCCAAGTGTCTGAGGTAACATATGTTATATGAATACAAAAGGAATTTTAAAAAATAGTTCTGCATTTAGAAAACCTACATACCTGTTCTGTTCCACTCATATCTGTTGAGCCGTCCATCACAATACTATAAACTTTGTTCTCAATTTTTTTTGGTACTGTTTCTCATATCATCAGCAATACATTCAACAAACTTTGTGCAGGAGGTTCTATTTAGGTGAGATGTCCCCAGTTTTGTCCCTTTGGCAATATCTAAATTGCAAAGCCATCTGAAAGATAGTCAAAAGTATATTTGGTAAATTGTTTTTATCCTCACAACAAATGAGAATGAAAGTTTAAAAATAAACCATAATGAAGAACATATAAGAAAATATTCCCTTACTGCGACTACAATCACCTATTAGAGAAGAGTCTACTTACATTGTCCAGATTAGAGATTGATGGCCTAATTGAGATATACTGATCGAGAAATTGTAATTTCTCTAGAAGCCATCTCGTTTTTTTGGAAATGCCCTTCCTTGCACTTCCACTTGGTTTTGGCTTCTTTGCTTTGGTGTAACTATTACCAAGTGACTTATCTTTGCTTTCACCCAAGAAGCTGAAAATGTAAAGAGTATAACATTTAGTTAAAAAAGGAGGGAACTAGGTATTTTATATTTTTAGGGACAGGTAGGCCTAAAAAGGCCTGTTTGAGAAAATCCTCTTTTTTAATTAATTTATACTCTCTTATAGGCCTATCTCTTTAAAATTTAAACAGTGGCATTGCCGTTGTCATAATTTAACCAGATTGACATTAATATGCTTGAAAATCATTCATTGTTTTACGTGCACGTTGAAACCATGCCTAATGCTTTAAACGAGAGCGTGGTTGAATTTTAATTTTTTTCAAACATTAAGAACTTGAAAAAGACATCAGACATGCTGAAGCCTAGCAGTTTCCTCACTGGTTTGTTCCAGATGAGATGCAATCTTCTCAACAGCAAGATCGCGTTTTTCTTTGTCCTTGAAGTCCGATGATCTAATATCATATAAGCAGGGATGCTCTTGCCATATGTCTTGCTTAATGCTCAGCTGTTCCATGAGTATTTTGCTGTAGAAGTCCAGTCTTTTTGATGCTCCCATACTGCCCATTAAGCAATCACCTGTATTTGGAAGTAAGCATCTACAATAACCCATAAACAATCATCCAATGTAGACAGCAATTAAAAAAAAACTAATAATGAAAAGAAATAATTATTTTCGATTTATCAACTGTATATTTATAATCCAGGTTCCCAGATAAAATGCCACCGGTGGCCCATTGGTGGAAAGTCCAGCTAATAGCATTTTCATGGGAGCAGCGGCCATCAGATGCCAAAACTGAAAACTCTCTCTAATTCTGGAACCGTTAATGCTAGAGACCTCTTGTTTTATGCATTTGATAGAGCATGTCAAGCCCAACACTGGAGGTGGTCTCCATTTTTTTGTTTTCCATATGGTTTACGAGTTACGCTATATCAAGGAGTACATTGTGGTGGTGAAAACAAAAAGGGCAATACGGTAATATGCATAAAATTTCAAACATCTGGAATATAATTATAACATAAGACATAGCGAGGCAGACAACTTCTGGTCACAAATGACATTGTTTCTTTTCATCATGAACAGAACTTTGCAACTTTTCTATCTGTTACATCTCCAAAACTGGCCCATAGTTACTATTGAAATTGAGTAGGAAGTCATATACTGATAATTTAGCTGTGACTTTAAATTGACCTTTGACCTGTTTTTCATCATGAACTGAACTTTGCAACTTTTTCGTCCCTTATATCTCCAAAACTGACAGAGATACGCCCATAATTACTATTGAACTTGAATGAGAAGTCATATGTTAATTGGCAATCTAAATATGACCTTGAAATTGATCTTTACACTGGCAAACAATGTTAGTTTTAAAAATATTAGACATGCATGTCTACCACTTCCTTGGTAGAATATCCTCCCAGTGTGGCAAGGTGGTTTGACTATTGAAATAAATATAAAACCTTCTTAATTAGTATAGCAGATTTATACATCCAACAAATGATGTGTTCAGATTAAAATATATTAATCATTTATCAAATAACCACTTTTTTAAAAAAAAATCAGCCTAATTATTTATTCCAAGGTAGCTTCAGCACAACAATCACTACATTAATCATGCTATTATTTTTTTAAACTTACCAGTAATTTCATTTTATGCTTATCTTTAAGTATGTTTTCAACCCTTGCCACATCTTCTCTAGTCTCCATAAGAAATGCAAACTCGTCAATTGAGACAGTTTTTTAGCAATTAAAGGGATAATAACTCTTCGTTTCGGCAAAAAAATGAATTTTCCTGGAGTAAACAACAATTTTCCCATACTTACCAATGGTTAATGAATCCATTTATACATTCAGAGTTAGTCCCTGGTTTTTTTCTAAAAAGTTTGGTTTTTTGTTAAAATCTCTTAAGAGATTTTAACAGAGTATAGCCATCAATGGAGGTCACGTGGTCTAAAGACAAGCTCAGATATCAGAAAAAATAGCTATAACTGCCGTTTTTGTGGTAAAGCAGAATATATTATATTTCTATGAGTCATTCTCAATGTTTTTATTGTGAAATATGGATCCCATACGAAGAGTTATTATCCCTTTAATTAACTAGCTCTATTCACAACAATTGTAAAACTCCATGAAAATAAACATAGTACATATATGTTTTCCCTGAAAAAAATGAATCTTTAGAACTATTAGCTTAGAATTAATCAGTTGCTAAAAGTTTCTTCTCTAACAGTTGGATCTCTAATAACAGTTTCTTTTCAGTGAGTTTGGCATTTATTGCCTCCTACTTGAGGACTTCCTTTTGGAGTTTATCCACCTCTTGTTCTGTTTTTTCTACAAGGAAGGAAAGAGATACCATATGATACACTGTAATGTTACTTATGCAAAAGTTCAAGCATTTTATTAAACAATTTGTATTTTTACTTAATATATCAGATGAAGACAGGTACTTTGGGTACAAGCACAGTAAAATATTGTGTATAAATGAAATCTGTATTGACCCTTCAATATGACTTACCTGTTGTTGAGATGGCATGCTTCCTCCTCCTCTTCGGGATTTGGACTTAATCTGCTGGAACTTCTGCCTGTCTTCTGGTCTGACTTGTGTAGTTTATGCTACGGGAATGGTGGAGGATCTGTAAATAGTTGTAAAATTATATAATATTTACCTGTAATAAAAGAATACATACATTGTATAACACTACTAGTATATTTTACTTAATTTTTTTCTTTTTTATTTTTAATGGCTATCCATAATCTTATAAAAACATCAAGGAAGCTAGTTTCTTTTTGAATATTTTATGACATTATTTTTTTTTATTATTATTATTTTTATTTATTTTTTTTGAAAATAAGTACATAAACATACTTTGGCAATCTAAACCGTCTACACATAGCAATGATTCAAGATCAACAGTAACCAAGTCATCTGTGTTGGCACTTGTTTGTAAATGGCACTCATTGGGAATTATAGCCACTGAAAAGAACAGAGAAAATCCACATTCACTATTTCCCCGTCTTCCTCCTTTACTTCTCTCCTGCTCACTTTACTGGTTGGTTGCTCTTCCTATCCCTCCGAGGAACTTAGGTGTTCGTCTCGTTCAGGGGTTGGTTCTACTTTCAAATTTCTTCCAGTTGACCTGGGGCTGGAGAAAGGGGACGAGTGAGGGTCACCTCCTCCCCAGGTGTTACGTCCACCAGCAGAGGGGGCTTCTCCAAGATGTCTAGGACTGCTGGACACTTCTACTCATCCTTCCTCAGAGCATGCTTGCATTAATAATGCTCTGCCAACATACAGTTTTCTACAAATTTTAAACTGCAGTGGCAATTTAAGTAGTTCCTCTCATGACGCTTCCGGTTGCTTCTATCTGTAAACATCTTCCTACAGTACAGACAGCCTGGCATGTCTAAGAGAGAAAGTAAGAGTAGGTTACTGGAAAGCTGACCTAGCAAATCTGCTGGAATGTAAGGGGGGGGGGGGGATATTAGAAACAAACAACAGAAAACGGTAAATCCGGATTACATTAATTTGCATGACTCAGGTAAGTCTCTTGGTCGAGACTGAGCTACAAGTGTCAATTGGACCCATGGACTCTGGAGTTAGTGACAAAACTTTTAAATTATCGTAGTGCACAACTTCGGGTTTATGCTTGTGGCTAAGCTTTATTGGGTATACTCTGTATGAAATTTGATCTACCACCCATATGGTCCTGTCCATTTTGGCTGTAGTTTTGGATTCACACCCTTCTTTTTGTTGAACACAATGTACCATATTTTTTTTCCTACTTTGTATACTTGCCAATGTACTCGGGAATCATAGTTACTCTTCTGTACAACAGCACTCTTCTTGAGCTTCTCTCTCACTCGTTTCCAGACACTACTCAAGTTTTCACGCAATTGCAAAGCATAATCGGTTTGTAAAGCAGGTGAACCCGGAGGTTCCTCAATCATTGCGTGTACCAGTAAATCAATTTCTTGACCTAACACCATTAGATTTGAGGTTTCGCTGGTGCTGTTGTGTCATGAGCTGCAGTAGGCCATAAAGAATAAGGAGATCTTAAACCAAGGGGGGTATCGTTACAATATCATCTCCCTATCTTTATTTGGGGAAAATACTTGTTCCTGACATAATGTCCTGAAATCTTTTGTTGGAACTTGGAGATGATTTGTCTCAATGAAGTCAAGGTTTGTGTACCAGGCTCCAACCATTTCTTTTTCCTCCCTGACATCAGGAGATAGGGTCCATGTTCCTGTAGCCATCCACAGACATCCACTGGTATTCATTCTGAACATGGTGCATGCCCCCCCCCCTCCTTTTTTTATTATTTTTTCCTCCCTGACATCAGGAGATAGGGTCCATGTTCCTGTAGCCATCCACAGACATCCACTGGTATTCATTCTGAACATGGTGCATGCCCCCCCCCCTCCTTTTTTTATTATTTTTTCCTCCCTGACATCAGGAGATAGGGTCCATGTTCCTGTAGCCATCCACAGACATCCACTGNGAGATAGGGGCCCTGTTCCTTTTGCCCCCCCCAAACATCCCCCGGTGTTCATTCTGAAAATGGGGGACCCCCCCCCCCCCCCCCATTTTGAGTAAAAAAAAAAACACATAAATTATTTATTTATTTATTTTTTGCATGTATTTCGGTGACTGTCTTACCAAAATACCAAACCATGTTTTTGTTTTAAATCAAATTTGCAGAGGCTTTGTTTAGTAAAAAAAGGCTGCATGAATAAAAAAATTAGCAGGATTTGATTATTTTTACCAATACATGTGCACAGTTTTATAAGTATTGAAAGAAGCTATTATATAACTAATGGTAAAACTGGTGAAGTTGAAAACCCATAGGCCTTGGACCATATTTGTATATATTTGGTGCAGAAAAAAATCTATTAAACTCTGTTGTTGCAACATGTTTTGTGTCTGTATATTTTGCCAGCTTTGCTGTCTAGTCTTATGTTAGTGCTCATCTTATGGTTTGCCCAAAGATAATTAAGTATAAAAGATGTCTGCAGCAATTTTGTATTAGTAATATGCAGAGAATTGTTTTAATATTATTTCTTTAAAATAAAGATTTTAGCAACTTTTTTACAATAAGTACCGTATATTGAAGCTTTTATACTAGTATGTACAGTATACTACTGTTGTGATCTCATTGTAGTCTTTATAAAAGATGATTTATAATTATTGCTTTTGTTGCTTACTTTGTAATATTGTAACTTTTGTTAATTGTACCACCAGCGTAGGCGCTGGCGGTACACATGGTTTTAGTCCCGACCCGCATGTTCCGCCGGCTCCTCTGGCTCTGCCGCCATCTCACCGNAGTAATATGCAGAGAATTGTTTTAAAATAAAGATTTTAGCAACTTTTTTGCAATAAGTATATAGAAGCTTTTATACTAATATGTACAGTACACTACTGTTGTGATCTCATTGTAGTCTTAATGTAAAAGATGATTTATAATTATTGTTTTTGTTGCTTACTTTGTAATATTGTAACTTTTGTTAATTTTTTACATGAAATCGAATCAAAAGACAAGGCATTTTCTTATCTTAGATATCCAAAGTTATTTATTGGGTTAGCTTGCCTAAAGTAGTGCTAATGAACTAATAGTGGATAAAGCAAGTCAGAATGATGACTGAATCATCACATTGTTAATGCCTGTTATAAGTACTGGTACCTAGTAAATTCCCACCTGGTAATTCTGGAGCTGTTTGTAATCAAAGAAAATGTTTATTTATTTAATAAACCTCATTAGTGCAGAATTTTATTTAAGAGAAACTGGGTTGAACTTGTAGAGAGGCATAGATAAAGAGAAGGGAGAAAGAGAAATTAAGTAGTAAGAAAATTTCAGACTCCTATAACTGTTGTTATATTTTCTCTCTCATGCCTCATTGGCTACATTCAGAACAGTGGACTAATGGATCCCCAGATCAAATATGGCCACCTTCTAAAAAGCTTATCACTTAAAATTAAAATTCCTGATAAGACACAAAATAGATTATGATGTGACTATTTTATTCATCAGTGCATTGGAGATCATAGTTGTATATGTGTCTGTAGTCTCATATGGAAATCACTGAACACAATGTGGACATGATATACAGTGATGATCATAGTTATATATGTGTCTGTAGTCTCATATGGAAATCACTGAACACACTGTGGACATGATATACAGTGATAAGAGAATGGACATGTTAAAAGCAGCAAACTACAGTCTCTTTGCAGTAAATTTCAGGCTTTTGTTTCCTTAAAGGGATAATAACTCTTCGTATGAGATCTATATTTCACAATAAAAACATTGTGAATAACTCATAGAAATATAATATATTCTGTTTAATGACAAAAACAGCAGTTATAGCTATTATTCGGATAGAAGCTTGTCTTCAGATCACGTGACCTCCATTGATGGCTATACTCTGTTATAATCTCTTAAGAGATTTAAACAAAAACCAAACTTTTTAGAAAAAAAACAGGGACTAACTTTGAATGTAAAAATGGATTCATTAACCATTGGTTAGTGTGGGAAAATTGTTGTTTACTCCAGGAAATTTCATTTTTTGGCCAAAACGAAGAGTTATCCCTTTAATGTGAAATATGTACAGAGTATATAGAAATTTACATGGGAACATTTTTAGTGCACAAATGTAATTAAAAGTACTATAAAGATGCTTATAAATACAGTGTTTATAAGTCTTTGAAAATTAAATTGAAAGTCTACAGTGCAGTTTTTGTCATTATTTATCATACTTATATTATTTTAGGTAATTATATGATTTCATCAACTTTATTCATAAATTTCAATTTAAATGCACTTCTTGAAAATGTATTTGACCTTTGTTTTTCTGAGAATTATCATTTCAACATTATAAATGTACCAACCAACTTTTAATTACAAATAAATATTGAAAATTATTATTTATTGTTGTTGTTTTATTTACATGACTGTGTAAGAATATTGAGGTCTAAGAACTCAGTCCCAATAAAAATAAGAGTGCATTCAGTGCTTTATCTGTCTAGGTAGATCAATTCAGGGGGACTCTTGCTGAATACAATCAGATTAAGAGATTAGCATACCACCCCCTAGCTTTGAGTAGAAAATCGAAAACAAGCATGTTATAAACAAAAGGAGGCGAGCCAATCCAATTGCATTCAGCAAGAGTCCCTGTGGAGTTGGATTGATTTACATAGACCAATAGTGTCATTGTGAATGAGTCCTAAATTGAGGCACTAGTAGATATGTCAGTGGCAATACTAAGATGAATAAATATAAAATGATAAGAAGAAAGTGTAGTGATAGTTTCTAATATGATTCTTTTACTTCCAAAAGTGTTTTATGCGGTTCAAAGTGATAACATTGGTAAAATTAAAGAATCGGGGACCACTGAAAGACAAAGTATATTGCAAACTTTTTGAGAGGTAAAAAACTAGGCCATGCAGGCCCGTAGCCAGGGGGGGTTCGAAAGAACCGCCCCTTTTGCTGGGAAAAGGTCCACTCTGGGTAAGATTTGATCTAGGTACATGAATTTTTTATGGGAAAAGGTCCACTTTTTCAGAAAAAGAACCCCCCTTTTGAAATTGCTGGCTACGGGCCTGCNTGCGCTTACTCCAGCTGGTGGTACAATATCCAGAGGCGGTATCGCCTCTCTGATCCTCTAGTTTTATTTATTTTTGATGCGCCCTTGGGACGCACTGCTATTGAAAAAATGCGTCATTAAAAATATGTGCGCGCCAATGGCGCAAAAACGCAGCCTCGAGAGATCCCTGTATCTGGAAGGCAGTGATAATGCATGTACCAATACAGAAATTAATTGAATAATTAATACATGTATCAAAGTAATCATCTTTTGTAAACATCTACTTTGAGTTGAGTGAAAATGCATTGATCCTTATTCCCACACAACAGAATAAAAAACATACTAGCTGTTTTCATTCATGTATTTGTAAATAAAATGGACAGGTACCTGATGCTGGCTTGCTTAATCTGAGGAACCCCTTTAGAGGCAACTGCAAACTACTCCTGTTTCACATGTTCAAAAATGTGGGTAAATGTTCTATGGTGAAATAAAATAAAATTATAAGGTTTGGTATGTGTAAAAAAATATTTTGTCTGTTATTATAACACAAAGAAAGAGCAGGTTTCATATTAGCAATATAATTACAGTTAGCAATGAAATTATAACTTACCTGTATAATAACACATACCCCTTAGAATTGTTTCAGAAGATCACCACAGTCACATGCCAGTTCTTGCCCAGTTGGCCAAACCGGTACCTCTCTGCTTTTCTTTAAATTAAAAAAATAAGCACATATCTTTAATGCAATCTTTTCAAAAAGTTTTTTAAAATCCAAATCTTCTCTAAACATTTCAATCATCATATGTATCAGTGATGGTTTTTACAAGGTTTATATTTATATTCACTTCCAAATTTTCAATTTTTTTACATCAAACACTCTGTATATAAACATATATATGTACAGTACTGTATATAAACATATATATGTGTATGGTTATAATTGAAGGACACCTGTCAAATTAACCTTAAAGCATCTCAGCAAATATGATGTGAAACAAACATTCATGTTGGCACATATAAAGACTTGTATAAACTTAACATGTATAAACTTAACCAAAATATTTGCCAGCAATAGTTAACACACCAAATCAATTAATGTCATCCAAAAGACTAATAATGCTGAATTATATAGTTTTAATTAATATTTGGTTTGGCACTTACAAGGACTGATCTTTAAGATGAGAACAAGTAATAGTAATACTCACCCTCCTTCACAGTAGCTTAATGCGTCGATATTCTGCACTGAGGTATTCTTTATTTGCTTTTAAATTAAAAGGTGAAGATTTATCTGCTAGTTTGACAACTTGACTTCCATCTGGATAGGCAAGTGTCCACTTGGCATTCTTGTCAAATCTGCAGCATTTGCGGTTGCTGGTTCAACAGTTATATTAACTGTTCCACCAATTTTTCTTTTGTTTCTGGCAGAGATTGGCACAAAAAAAACACCAGTGTTCTCTCCAATCCCTACAGCCAACTAAAAAAATTAAGTGCAATATGTGATTAGGAAAAAAATGGTACACACACGTCTCACAACAGAAATTGTTGCAGCTTTTTATATATAAATAGAAATTAAGGGATAGTACACCACAATCCTGCCAAATCTGAAGGGTTTTTGGCATTTACAACATAAAATTCTTCCTCGCCAAATTGTCTGTATTAAGTTCTTGTATATACTTTCATGATCCCAAGAAATTATGATGTTAATTAATGACCATCAATACACATTACTATGCTAGCATATTTTAATGAATCACATTAATTGGTCAAAATATATTCTCCTCCTCTGCAATATTTAAATTTTATTAACATGAACAGTATTTATGGACAACCTAAGTTAAAAACTGAATGACTCAGGGCAGTGCTGTTAACATGACTTACAGTTTCAGATTTTGTTTCAAAAGATGATCTGCAGCTGGGACCTGCTTCAGCTGCTGGCAAGGCAGGACGTCTTTCAGATCTAAAGAAAGTCAGCCTCTTTTGCTCTCTCTCACTCTGCCCTTAACCCTGTAAACACACCTGAAAAGGTTTCTGAAAGAAAATGCAGATACATATGTTACTGAAAAGGTTACTTTTACTGAAAAAGAACTATGTAATGAAGTCACCTTTGCTCATTAATTGTTAACCAGCTATGTTACTAGAGTGGAAAATTACTCCTTTTCACAAGATTGTTTCAGAATTTTGAAAAATAATGACTATATAAGTATCAATAATTTACATGCAGGAGACAGGTTTAGATTGATGTTATATTAATGTATCCACCAACAATTATATAAAATCATATAGGAAGGATTTTTCTACAAACAGCCTCAAAAAAGTTGGTGATAATAATGCTGTATATCATTATGTAATAATGCATAAAAATTGTATTAGAAGTATCTATTAATCTTACAGAATCATGCACGTGATTCAAATAAATAAAGGTGGGTGGGGTCCTGGGAGGAGATTGTCGCAAAGAGAGGTTATCCTTGAGGGGGACGCTTTCATAGAATCAACATGATCCAAGATCATCCAACTGGATATATGAAATAATGACACAATGAAACAATGCACTGCTTCATCTGTCAAAACAATATAATGTTTTGCTAGATAGTTTACTTTGGTAGAACCCTGCTGGTATGATAAAAAGAGGTCCATAAGGGAATGTGCATGAGATAATAAACTTTGTACATTTAGCCTTGTACACACACTTCCCTATATTCAAGTAGGATAAATAAGTTCTAAAAGTAAATTTGAAACTTGTGGTTAGTTCAGAAGAGATACTAAGTGTTACTATTTTCAGGCCTTTCAGTTAATGAACAAACATTGACAATGTACGTATTGATATACAATAATACTGATTGACTCTGTTTTAAAACTGCTGATTGCTGCTTACCTTTCTTGCAGAAACAGAATCAGAGTGTCATGAAGAATGCCCTGGTACACTTCACTGTTCATTGTGCCAGTGAATGTAACTATTGGTGTTCATTGTGCCAGTGAATGTAACTATTGGTGTTGCCCTTTTTTGTAAAATGCCTGATATATATAATATGATATCAGTCCATGATTAGTTTACATGTACATGTACTATCCCAGCGGGCAAATCAACATTGAATCAATGTTGAATCAACGTTGATGGTCAACGTTGAAACTATGTTGATATGACGTTGACTATGAAAGTTGACTCAACGTTGAACCATCAAGGTTGAATCAACCTTGAGGTATCAATGTTGAATCAACGTTGACAGTCAACGTTGAAACTATGTTGATATGACATTGACTATGGAAGTTGAATCAACATTGAACCATCAAGGTTGAATCAACCTTGAGGTATCAATGTTGAATCAACGTTGACGGTCAACGTTGAAACTATGTTGATATGACGTTGACTATGAAAGTTGAATCAACGTTGAACCATCAAGGTTGAATCAACCTTGAGGTATCAATGTTGAATCAACGTTGACGGTCAACGTTGAAACTATGTTGATATGACGTTGACTATGAAAGTTGACTCAACGTTGAACCATCAAGGTTGAATCAACCTTGAGGTATCAATGTTGAATCAACGTTGACGGTCAACGTTGAAACTATGTTGATATGAC
>NW_019775640.1:185126-216989 GCF_001039355.2 Lingula anatina | reverse complement strand
TTGAATAGGAAGTCATATACTGGCAATCTTACTGTGACCTTGAAATTGACCTTTGACCTACTTTTCACCATGAACTGAACTTTGCAAATTTTGGTTTCCTTTTATCTCCAAAACTGGCTGAGATAGGTCCGTAGTTACTATTGGACTTGAATAGGAAGTCATATACTGGCAATCTATATGTGACCTTCAAATTGACCTTTGACCTACTTATAATCATGAACTGAACTCTGCTAATTTCTTTCTCTTTTAACTCCAAACCTGGCAGAGATAGGTCCATAGTTACTATTGAAGTTGAATAGGAAGTCATATACTGGCAATTTACTGTGACCTTGAAATTGACCTTTGACCTACCTTACGATGAACTTAACTTTGATTGTACCATTTTAAGTTATATATATTTTTTGCGTATTTTGAAAATTCTTGTTGATTGCATTTTTATAGCTTGTCAAGCATAAGACTGGTGGCTGTGTCCCTTATTTTGTGTATGTGGGGGTCTATACGAATGCGCTTGCTCCAGCTGGTGGTACAATATTCGGAGGCGGTATCGCCTCTCTGATCCTCTAGTTCTGATCGGATTTGGGGGCATTCCATCATTGATATCAAATTAGTACTTGAATTTTTCAGCAGTGGACCATTGTATGGAATTCTAAAACCTTCAGTGAGGCCTTCTGTCAAAAGTGTGTAATGATATTCTTGTATATCTTTTTCTAATACAGAGGAACAAATAGGTGTCATATTATCTGTTTCTATTTCTAGTGAAAACTTATTTTCATCTATAATGTATTGCATCTGACCCTCAAGTATTTGTGATCGCGTTTTATTTACATTGATATCTCCCCATTTTTGCATATGGAAATGTATGAGGGAAGCATGGTCCTGAATCACAAAACTTATAAATACTGATATTTTGGTAATTCTTCTGGATCCGGAGTTTAGTTTTTGCAGCTCATTCAATTGCCGTGCTGAATATTTTGAATATTCTGCAGAAACATGAAAGTCCCATGGGTAAAGTTTTGTCGAAATAAAAGTTGTTCTCTATAGCGAAGCCAAGGAGGAAGCGAAAATCAGGGTGAATTGGTATTAGTCGAAATGCGCTTTCGATGTCCGTTTTGACCATGAATGCTCCTGGTTTTAGTGATCGAATGATGGTGATGGCATCCTTGATGGTGTTGTAATCAACTGAAGAGTCTCTGCTGCTGATGCCGTCGTTTACTGACAGGTTTTTGGGGTGTGAGAGATGGTGGATAAATCAAAATTTCCCCAGCATCTTTTTAGGCACCACACCGACTGGTGATATGGTATAGAAAGGATATGACGGTTGTTTGAAGGGGCCTGCAATACGTCCTGCCTGTAACTCAATGTTGATTTTGTCTTGGGAGTGCCCGAGGGCACTCATAGGCTGATGTGAGATTTTTTGTAGTGGATGGGGGCAGGGGCCCATGAAATGGAATTCAGAATCCCTCTCTGAAACCTTGTACTAGATAAGTATGGATTGTTGTATTGTAACCCGATAATATGTTGAAAAGTTCTTGGGGTTTACAGGGGTGACATTGTCTGACAGTTTAATTGCTGCCTGTTTGTTGTGACAGAGGTATGTGTCCAGTTCATGATCTTTTGGTTCTGTTTCCAAAGGGGTGTTTTCCAGGTTATTTTGGGGGTTGGAAGTTGGCAAGGCCCAAGAACCTTGATCTGTGTTCCCAAGCATACCCCGAATTGCTATTGTTGGTATCTGATCCCAAAGTGGGATGATTTTTGGTTTCTGAAGCATCGTATGTAGGGGTGAAAACGGGCACAGGTATAGCATCTTCCGCAAATCTGTTGGATACGAAAGGACTGAGGTTTGTTCATGAGGCTAATTTCCGTCATGAGAATGGGATCCGTCTCATTCCACTTGTAGTTTAAGGCCTTGAAATTTTTTAATTAAACAAGACTTACCTGTAAGTTGAAGTTTGATTATAATTCTATTCACTCATCAGCAGCATAGAGATAAATCAAGATTGCGCATGCGCTCTGGGAACGTCATTATTTAAAGCAGGAAAACCATGTGAAAAGATGTTGTCAGGGTGGGATCTGAGGTGGGCGATTGATCTCTATGCTGCTGATGAGTAGCTTTGAATTTACTTACAAAATTGGGTTTTTTCATCAATATCAAAAAATCAGTCATAACACCAACAAAAGTTCTTGACCATTTGGGGTAAACAATGTTCAAAAGTGTCCCCTGTGAGGAAAAAATCATCCAAATAATTGCTAGAAACAAAACCCTTAGATCTCAGTTCTGCAAGCACAGGTTTCAATAATTTTGTAAACAGAAAAGGAGCAGATGACAATCCATTAGCTAGGCACTGAAACTGATACAAGGTGTTTTCAAATTCAAACTTCATGTATTTTTGTGCATCTTTACTGACAGGCACTGTATAGTATGCATCTGATAGATCTATAGAAGCCATGTAACAGTTAGGAGTCATAAGTTGTGTGCAAGTATGAATACTGTCCATTTTGAAATGCCTGTACCTGACGTGTTTGTTCAGAGTTTTCAAATTTAAAATTACCCGGTGACTCCCATCGTTTTTGGGCCTAAGAAAGATGGGTGAAATATACTGACCCATTTCTGGTTTACTAATAGAAATTACACCTTTCTCTAATAGTTTTCCCAGTTCAATCCTTATCTGAGCAGATTCAGAGAAAAAAACAGGGTGTTACACTATTTTGTGAAGGGATTTTTTCGAAATCAATGTCACAGCCAGACACTATGTTCAGAATGTTAGAATCAGATGTAATATTTCCCCATTCTTGTAGAAATTTTTTAATATTGCCAGCCTGAAAAAGCTTCAAGCTCACCTGATCTAGTACCACTGATGTTTTTGCTGTTTCTGTGGGTACTGTGGCTTTGGTTTGTACCTTTGTACCTGCTGCTTTCCCCGGTTGCTCTGATACCCTGCCTTCTTGTGTGGAGACAGGTAGCTTGGCCCTAAAAAAGGGTTACCAGTACCATGTTTGAGCTTGTAGCGAGGGGCAGCCTGTGAATGTAGTCTCTTGTAGCTAGGATAATGTCCTTTTCCTAAAATACTGGTGCTTGGTTTTACCACACTGTTGGTTACTTTGTTAATGTCTTTTAACTCTGTAACTCTTTGAGACAAGTTTGAACCAAAAAGTTTACCCTCAACTGGTGCACTGTCCCCACACAGAGCCTGTGCGAGTGCAGGATCAATGGTAGGACGAAAAAGAACTCTCCGCCTGAGATCAATTTCATGGGAGGTGTCTCCCAGAATAGCTAATGCCTCTGAAAGTAGATCTTTTGTTTCCTCAATAGACGGAGGGTCAGCTTCACCTTCCTCAGCTTTAATAAATTTATCCATGGATTTTGCTAAGATAGTCATACCTTTAAGAAGGGATTTCTGGAAATTCTGTAGGATCACATCCCCCGTCCTAGTTTCCCTGTCCGTTTTGTTGAACACACCTTGATTAACAAGTACCACATCTAGGCGCAGGCAGTTTATTGGTGGCAAAAACAGAACGTTTTTCATAGTGATTTCTTTCTCAGTTTTGTCAATCCCATTCATCAAATAACCGGAAATTTTCTCTGCTAAAGCGCTGTCTTTTTTGTCAGACATAACATTCTTTTTTACAACAAACCTGTCGCAGGTTTTAAGTTTCGTTTCGGAGTTGCTCTGGCATGACTGGGCGCCGCCATTTTGGTTGCGTAAAACGTCCCCATTTCCGGTTTTGACTGCGCCGGCTACGTGAGGTCTGTCACACAATTCTATACCCTGAGTATCAGGCTTGTGTTTTTTCCTATGGGGTTCTAGATCTGGCAGATCTTCCTGTAATTCCCCATCAGACAATACTTGTAACTCACTGTCATTTCTGCCCCCATCGGAGTCAGAGTCATTATCTTGTAAATGGTAACATCTTGCCTCATCATACGCGGCCTTCATCTCGGCTACAACAGGCGTCAGTTTTGCCATTGCTGCATTGATATTTTTTAACTGATCTGTAATCTCTGTCAGTTCAGATTTAGATTTGCTCCTAGCTGCCGAGCTGTTTGACCTTTCGGTCTTCCTTTTGTCTGAACTTGCCTTCTTGTGAGAGAAGTCTTTTATAGGACTCTCAGTGGCACTTTCGTTCATCGAGTTCAATAGAATTTCACCCACCAAGTCGCCTTTCGCGACTACAACAGGTGGATTTAGCGTGCTGTCTGAAGTTGCACGTGTTGCCCTATTGGCCGTTTCAGCCATGGCTCAGATAAAAAAAAAAAATTTGTGTCACGCAGTATAAGAGTGTTCAGTTGACACTTGAGGTGCGCCTGTCGAGGCACAGTACCACCCCAGTTAGAATGTAAATAAGGTATAAATGTCTTCCTGACAAAAAATATACGTAATAAACCGTCAAAAACTTAGAGCGTCTCTTCCCACGTGTATGACGTCCTCAAAGATGACCACGCAATGACGTTCCCAGAGCGCATGCGCAATCTCGGTTGATCGATAATGCTGGATGAGTGAATAGAATTACAGCGAAAGCGTTCATCGTAAGCTCTCCAGTTCAGGGTCCTTGATGCCCACATTTCCAAAATCCTACTGCCGTAAATAATAAGGTTATGACTTTGGTCTGTATATTTTGGATTATGCACATTTTTTCCTAATTTGGAAAAGAGTGAAGGCTTGTTGCCACTGGCCGAAAGTGATGTCCTTTGGTTTCTTCTGGTCTTTAGTGAGGCCCAATGATTTTAAGAGGTTGGTTTCTGGTAGATCATCAGCTGCTTCATGGTCGGTCGTGGTGGAAGTGTTCGAAGTGCACGGTATAAGCTCTTTGACGGGGACATATTGTTGATTCCATATTTTATGGCATATAGTTTTTGTTAGATGTGCCGAAAGGAGATTGGATGCAACCTTACCTTGCAAGTCTTCAAAATCCGCTTGCGTTTCTTGTGGTGGGATGTGCGCCGTTGCCTGTACTGTAGTTGGATGGTTGAACGGAAGGTGAGAGTGTGTCCATGGTTGCCAAGTTGGAGGGACAGCCATAGGGGCCAAGTGCCCTAGGCTGTGACGAAAAGACAATGGCTGGAAAGGGTGACCATAGGGTGGAAACACGTGTGATGGGGTGGGTGCAAATCCGTACACATTACTTCCTGTATGTGACATCTGACCTGTGGCGTCGGGACGACCATTGGGGAATAGAGTGTAAATTCGCTCGCGCTGTGGGGTGGCTCCTTGTGCTGGAATGGCGTGTCCAGTAGTGCTGGCCCCTGCTGTTGGTCTCAGGTCTAGCGGGCTCGTAGATGGGCCCGAGTCCTCCCTGATGCATGGTTGAAGTTGATGGTCAGTGAGGTGGTTGACCTAGGTCTGCTGAGGAGGGTCTCCCTTCTGGAAGACCTGGAGGTCTGGTACTCATTTTGTAATTTCTGGAGTTCTGAAAGAGAGGAAAAGGTATATATATGGTGACTCCCTTGGCAGAGATGAAAGCCCTGCCAGCTTTTATATATATATATATATATATATATATATATATATATAATAGATTTATCTATATATGTTCTATATAACTATGTATGCAAGGAAAGGTATGCTTATATTCATGCTGGGTTGTGATGATTGGACTTACTCTTTTTTTTCATGCAAGAGTGCGTCCCTGACGGAGCGGAAGTACTTTGTGGTGCCCCAGTGGTTTAGATGGGTGCCATCTATGTTGAGCATTTGTTTGCCATGGAGAGTTGCCCCGATGTGGCGCCAGTACCTGGCCTTATTCATGTCCTTGAGTTTATGTTTTAGAAGGCGATTGGTCTCGTCTATGGACATGTTGAAAGTAAACTCTTGTTGTTTAGTTGTTATTCTGCCTCTTGGTGATCGACAGCGGTAAAACAGCTGGCACCAGATAAAATGAAGGGAGGGATTTATGCGGTGGCATTCTCATACTAGCCGCATTGCTTGGGTCGTGACTTCAATCGGTGAAATCCCGGTGGCGAGATTGGTCTCTCCTAGCTGGCAGATGATTATGTTGCTCGCGCGGATGTGGTGTCTCAAGGGGGAGTGGGGAGCTCGCAGTTGCTGGAGAAAGCTGTATATGTTGGTGCCACGTTGACCACTGAAAGTTTCCTGGAGATCCAAATCAAAACTGTTGTCCTCCTGTGAGTATTCCTGTAGTCTTGATATAAAGCTGTGTCCCATTAATTGTAGTCCCATTAATTCTGCATTAATTGTAGAATTCAGCATGCTGGAAGGAAGGAACATGCTGGCTGGAGAACATGTTTAATGTAGCGGTTAAGTAGTGAAATATAGGTGATAATAAATAATGAAAAGTGGGGAAGCTATAATGGCTACCATGCAGGAACATGCTGAGGGTATAGGTAAGTGGACGGAATATAAATAGCCTGCGCTTAATAATAATAAGGTTGGCGGTGTTCGCCCTAGGTGCAAGGCTGGTGTAAAGAAAGATGTAGGATATGTTGTGATACCCAAAATCGTATTTATGAAGGCATATATACCCCCTTTTTAGACGGAGGTCGAGGGTGCGGTTGTTGCGCCAGAGATGTATCCTTCCGCTGTGTATGTTTTGGAGTACATGTATAATGAAGCATATGGCGTAGTAAGGACTATACGAGCTGTGTAAAACAAGATTAAATAAATGGATGCAGAAAGTGTGGTGTAGTACACGTGCATTTGGCAACTGCCGTTGGGCCAGGTGCAAGGTAATTATGCCGTGCCCGGATGCACTATATGAAAAAGCGCCATATTGAAAATGAAGTACCTGTAGCAGGAGACGGTCGCTCGTGTACTTACTTTTTGTGCATAGCCAAATAGAGCTCCAGTAATAGATAGTATGTAAGGTAAACAGTATGATAAATGTGAATGCCAGCGAAGGTAACTTGCGAGAAAAGACTAATTTTTTGAAGTTTAGTGGTGAGGCATGCGCATGTTTGACCTTTGCTCTTTTTTGTTTACAAGCGAGCGAAACTGGCGCAAGTGCACGTCGCAGCTACTAATATAATACAGACTGCTAAAGTACCGTACTGGTACGTGTGTACAATGAACGATAATAAAAAAGGTCCTACCTTGCTTTCTTAAGCAGGTTTGTTGTCTAGTCCTACCAGTCTTGTTTCCCTGCTGTCCTACTGAGTGGCCAAAGGCTGTCTGGTTGTAAGACAGTAAAAGTTGTGGTTACTTACCCTTGTGGACCAGTAGTGACCTGCCAATGGACAATGTGATGTAATGCTCACCCTTTGAAATGTGCATGTGCAGCCATGAAGTCTGGTGTCCAGATGTTAGATTAAGTTCAGAAGGGAGACTCCCAGTGATATAGCCAGCAAGTACTTGGTTATAAAAGTAATTATAGTTTGCAAGGATAATTCTGGATTAACAACTGGTTTGGATCACAGGCAGTTCCCTTTACACTTGCTGATTCCTGATTAAAGATCCCACTCAAGCCGTCCATTTTATCCATGAGGGATTTGGCCATGTGGTCAATGGACTTCACAATCTTGTCCATTGCCTGAGACATGGCAAGAAACTGATCATTTGGCACAGAACCACTGCTAGTGCCAGCTTCCTCCATCATAATGACTGGGTAGTATCTGAAACTTGGGGCACAGAGTTATTAAACCTGATGATTAGTGCTTGAATATGGGCCCACTGTTATTAAACCTTATTCACCCTGCTGCAGATCTTCCTTTTGTAGTCTTCCGCCAAATGTTGCGTCCGTGCTGTCTCTTGATATCACGTGACTTGATGTTTGTGTATTGAGAGACCAGAACACAATGTATGCATTGTTGACTCCAATGTTAATAATGACACACAAGGTAGTATGAGTGACCCCCAGCGTCACTGCTTGATTCTTCTTTGACATAATTCTTCTTTGGCATAATCGTCCTCAACAATGTCTACTTCCTCTGATGAATCATTAACTTGCATATTGCTGAACCACAGGCAAAATTATAGACACTGCCTTAGTAAGAGTATCAATTTGGGCTTGTGGGTCACGCAGCGAAGTTGTCGCGTACTCATAAACAAGCTGTTGTGTCACAGCGACTTCACTAATAGCTGCATCACATGATGCACTTTCCAGCCCTTTAGCTCGTGAAAAATTTTCTTTGGCTTTGATTGCCTGCATTGGCATCTCCTGTTCGGGCCTTGCTTTGTCTTTAGATCTAGTAGTGGTACTTGTACCCTTATTTGCTGCTGGAGGCCTTTTTGAGGGCACAAATTTGCTAGCACTTGCCCTCTCACTTTTGGTTAACGTTTCTGCGCTCTTTTGGGCCTCAGTCTTGTTTTGTCCATTTCTCCAATAATTGTACTGACAAGATCAGTTTTGATTGCATGTCAGTCATGGTTATAGAGGCAAAGACTTACCTATGGTCTTCTTCTTCCCACAGCGCACATCTCTTGCATGCTCATTGCGATTGTGTAGATTTCCTGTAAAATATCAACACTATCTTGTCTGACTTACTTAGGGTCTTTGTTTAGTCATGGTGAACAAAACAATGAAATATATAGCACCTGCAGTGTTTGTTGGACAGTCAAAAAGTGAACCGAAATGGTGCAGAGGTTAGATCATTTTCTTCTCAATAAAGATCAATAAGTTTGCAGCAACAAAAGTTGTGTTCAAAGACTTCTAGAAGTAAGCTGTACGCCGACTTCTAGGACCCTTCATGCATCTCATGTGATCTCATATTTATTTTCCTTAAAATTTTTTTTTTATGTTCATATTTCTGATCTTGGTAGGTAAACAGTTTCATTATATCATCTCTGTTTTACAGGATTGTTTATTTTTGTAAAAGTGACATAGATAGATGATATATTTCCATAATATACAAAATGTGCATATAAATATATGTGTATAAATTTCCAGCGAAACAGAACTGGGAAAACATATATTATGTGACCCTGTTTTAAGCTAAATCATTCCTTGTTCATTTTTGATGCAGACACTGTTCTGAACGTTTGTCAGCTTTGCTGATTTATATTTATGTACATTTTAGTGCAAAGTTTCTTAGATCAAAGATCATTTTTGTCATTACAAGAAACCAATAGTTTACCACCTCAAATGTGATTTTTAGTCTTATGTAATAGCATGGAAATAGTTGTAATAAATTGTTTTCTCTTTCACCTATGCTGTGTTTAATGTATACATAGTTCATCACATTAAAGAAAAATATAGAGAGAAAATCAACCAAGATGTTTTAAAGAGCAAAATGATTTATATAGAGTACAAGACCAAATAAAATAACAGTTCAAGCAATGATTACATGAATACACCCAATATATGTAGTATGTCATATGAATAAACATCTCTAAGTAGAATAAGACTGACAATTCAGTATATGTTTAATAATTAAAAGAACAACTTCAATTAAAAACCAATGAATGATTGAAATGCATTTTTCTTTTACTTCTGTACTGTATAAAACAAATGTGCCCACAATGTTTTATGTACCTTTTGTTTTCAATATCCCCTTTTATTATACTGACTGGCTGTTATCTATTTATCTTTATATGCTTTGAAAGCTGAAGAGAAGCATGCTCCAACTCAGACTTGCATCAAACTGATTCAAAAATACCTTACATCTAAAAAATGAATTAACAATCAAACTGCCTCTGTTCTTACTGATAAAGTGACAAATTGTTAGCATGGAAATACTGAACTAAAAAAAATCTCTGTCAATATCCCATCACTCATGTTTCAAAAGTACTGTGTACACACATTTTCCAAAAAAGTTTGTAGTTCAGAGGAAAAGGCTAACAAAATGTCAAATGCCTGCAGACATCACCGGCACATGTAAGTGGACTGCAGATCTTATTTGAGCCATTTGCTATCCAGGGGCCACTGGGCTATAGCGTATTACAATGTTAAATAATTTATCATTTTTTTTTTAACAAAATGCAATTTGTCTCACATCCCTTTTTTATTAGCCCAACTCTTAAAATGTGTCTCAGCTGCTGTAAAATGATGCAAAAACATAATGATTTTAAAATCAATTACGAATGAGTTTACAATCCATGACTTAAAAATAAGCGTGAAAATATGAATGTCTTACATACTAAGTACCTATACAATACATGACACAAAGTATAATTGCACAATAAAGATAAAATAAAAGTGTGCTTACTTTGAAAACTAGTGTAAGTTTGTGTCAACTGTCATGAAAGTCTTCAGAATTGTTCACTTTATTAATTTGATCCCTTTACATTTTTGTCCATTTAAATACTAAGTTCTAGTTACCAGCTGTTTAAAAGTTGCCTGTGACCTTAAAAGCACATATTAACATTGACAGAAAATGCAGTTGTAATATTGATAAGTAACCAAAGAATGCAGTTTTTCACACTATTTATGAGACACTATGGTTCTTAGATGAAAAAAGTTGCACTGTTTAGGAAAATAAAAGAAATCACCACATATATGAACCCATAATGTTTTTAATCTACACCAAACACTAGAGGATTTATCGTAATTGTTGTGAGACATGAGAGTCCCTGATACTGTTTTCACAAGGGTTTTTTGACAACAATTGTTGCACAACTGTGATGAATAAAAAAATCTTTCAAACCAAATTTTTTGACAAACACTTCTTGCAAAGAAGTTCCTTTTATAATACAGTTACTGCTGATAGCGCAGCACCTCATTAAAAAATAGAGTTAAGATGTAAAAAGAGTTTAAATAGTATAGCTATTCTCTACTTGCAATCTACTGTCACGTTTTTAGGCTGTCAGTCTGCCTCAGGAACTCTTCAGAAGTTAAACTGTCACAAATTCTATACAGAGGTGTCAGCTCTTCATGTCTGGGTAGCACCATTTTGTTATTAGCCACAAATCACTTGTTCTTGGAGTCGTAGGACAAACCTGGTGTCAGATGGAGATAAAATTTGACATTGAGAAAACAATTTGCTCAGAACTAGGACCCACCTACTAGTATCTACTAGTAAAATGACATAACTGAGAACAAAATTTAGAACTCCTGCTTTCATCAAAGAAAATAAATAAAATGTATTTATAACTTGCCTGCTGTCATTTTACTCAGTTTTAAATTGATGAACTTTTTGGGTTAACATACCCTTTTGTTCCAAATTTTTCAACTCTGCCGCTTCATTGCGTAATTTCAGGTGTAAGATCAGCTGCATTAAATCTTCTCTGCAAATGAAAACTATCAGAATTAAAACAGAATTTCAAGAAAAATAAAGAATATCCTCTTTTTATGTCTTATGTGGATAAAAGGATAGATAATTTTTTCTGGCAAATACTACTACTACTAGAAATAAAAATGTCAAAATGCTTGCAAAAATATCATTTGGCTAAAATAAATGAGAATTTTTTTCTATAATTTTCTGACTTTATTAAGAATTGTTGATCTTTTCATCTTTGTGGCTAGAACACATTTCATGTTCATGTGAGCCTTGTGTAAGATGCTTATAGTACTTTGAATATATTCAAGATATTTTTACTCAGTTACATTACCTGTGTTCTGGGTTTTGAATACCCATTCTCCCAAGTTTCATATCACTGAGTCTAATCAATGCTCTTCCTTAAAGAAAAAATAAAAGAAATAACACAAATCTAAAAGAAATGTGAACATGAAATGTGTGTGGAACTCAAATAAATTTGTCAAAACAGATTAATCAAGAGTACTATTTTCAATAAATTTTCCACTTTTGCATATTCAACACAAATGGACTTGAAAACTGGTTTATGTTAAATGCCTATTTTATATTTTTCTTTGTCAATGTAACAAAGTTTGTAAATGATACCTGATATTTCATGGTCCAAAAACAGCTGCCCATAAAGCTGATAATAATTGCCTCCATGTTTCCTCAACCATTTATTAACATCTGCTTTGCCCCAGAAATAAAGGGGCTTAGGACCCTTGCCTTTGGTGGATTTTTTGCTGGCAGGTTCCTTTTGTCTTGATTTTATGACTGTCTACAAAACGGCGTCAAGATAATTGCAATCATTAATGAATAAAAAAAACAAAAGATATACACATAATGAATTACAGTATGAAAACAAAACATTCGAATTATACAGACTTTAAGCCACTTGCAATCACATTACTCTAACAAGCATTAAACTCCTGTATTAAATCCAGTGAGGGTATTTCCCATGTGGCTATACATCCTTTAGAAAATAGTGATTACCTTGGATGAAGCAGTCACATTCTTCACATAGTGAGGCCTAGAGAGAACCGACTCTGTGGCCTCCATCTGGCTGAGCAGGTGGTTGTCAAGAACACATACTGACCCGGCCTAGCAGGAATTTCTGTGAAATTATTTTTAAGATAGGGTGACATGATGTACAGTGGCAAAGTACATGTACAGTGTACTAAGTTAAAAAGTTAAATTCAGCAAAATTAATTCATGGCTTGCATTTACACATGTGGACTAAGTAATCTGAAAGGTGGGCCTAAAGCTTTTGTTTCTCTATTTCATATGACTCATAAGAACGCAGTTAAATAAAACTGAATATATATACTCAGTACACTGTATATTATGCACAGGCAAATAAATATGTTAATTGCCTCAAGGACAAATCCAATGATGCATAAAATTGAAAAATAATCTGACTTTTGTTACTCTATCATCAAATTAAACTTCTATGGAATAATCAACTTGAACCATGTAAAACCCAAGATGTTCAGATGGTTAAATTGACACCAAAGCTCTTATATTATCTATATTATTATTATGAGGCAAATATAAATACTGAAAATTAAATATAAATTATAATAAAAAAAATCAACGTCATTGCCCCCCATCTTATATACCGTGTAATCAAAATTGTAATTGGACAGTAGTTAACAGAGCCTTTGTACGTATAATGATACTTAAAGTCCAAGAAATTTTTATCATAATCACAAAACTTACTCATTTATTACAGGTGCCATCCGTTGTTGATGTCAACTTCCTCTTGACCTAGATACGGAAGGAGATAATGCGAGACTTAGAAATGGGTCGAAATGATTCCGAAAATATTTTATCAAGTAGAAATACAATACATGGTTGTTGGTAATCGCTAACCCGCTCCTGACACTCTCTGACTATGACAATAATCAGAAATATGCGACACGTTTGCAATTTATCCATGGGTCTATGAACGAGAATGTAAGTAAGCTGCCATGTGACCAACAAGTCTCGACGTGCACTAGCGCCATTTTCGAAAGTGATAGAAACGAGATCACAGAGGCTATTTGTGCGAGGAATCTTACCATTCTAGCAGTTTGAAACACCAGCCTGTGAGTTGTCTGTGGTTTGATTTGGCAAAAGATCCTGAACTGATATTGAGCACAATGTCATAATAGGTGAGAGGCAAATGTTTGATTTTCATTGCCAGAAATCTTCGAACATTTATTTACTGAATCACCCTACAGCAAGGCTCGGGATGCTTTACATGACGAATACACCTCCACACTTTTTACTTCGTTTTATTTAATGGCATAGGTTGAGCCGGAGGGGTAATCTTTTGATCGTTGAAATATTATAAGCATAGCATTTACATTTCTACTTCTAGGGAGAAGGGTTTTGACAGAACCAAGATCAAGTCAAGATGGAGACTTTAACACCAGCATTTATTTCACACGGTCGTAGGTCCATTAGCACCCCCAATTCCACCTTTGCCTCCATCAACTTGAAGAGCACTTTGGAGAGGAACATCAGCAGCTCAAGTGTGTCTCTTTTATGTAATAACAGCACTGACGAAAACAGTCTCCCAGCAAAAAGTTCTAGTAGTGTCTTAAAAGGTGAGGGGAGACTCCAGATTTTCCCTGATATTTCTAATGACTAGGGCTTCGTTCACATGCAATGTCTATTTTCTAAATTCTATTTTCTATTCGCGGCATGTCTTATGATCACGGTCTGTGCCCTGAATATCCCGCGGCGTAATTACTGGCCAAGGCGAGCCAGTTACTATAAGTTACTGGCAGCGCGAGTATAGTAACTGGCTCGCGCTGCCAGTAATTACGCCGCGGGATATTCAGGGCACAGACCATGATCATAAGATACCGCAAATAGAAAATAGAATTTAGAAAATAGACATTGCATGTGAATGAAGCCTAGAACTGAAGTAACAGCCAAAAATTAGAAAAAAATTGAAATAAATAATGCATTGTCTAATTAGACAACTAATGCATTGTCTAGGAATAGCTTATGTTTCCAGAAAATGAAAATTTCAGAATTTGTGCCATTGACTTACTATATTTCCAATTTGTATAAATCCTAATTTATTTTTACTCCCTGTGCACAACCACCTGCATACAATGCACAAGATACATGTAAATAAAAAAATGCCAGAAATGGCCATGAATATCTAACACAATAATAATAATAGAGAGAAATTAAAATATATTTTCAGATGTTGTAGCATATGTTGAAGTCCGTACAAATTCAGATAACAGAAGCCAAGCTATAGGCAAGGAACTGGAAGCTTTAGGTGCCACAGTTGTCAAGAAGTTCACCAATGAAGTGACACATGTTATCTTCAAGGATGGCAAGAAAAGTACCAGAGACAGGGCAAAAAAGAAGGGCCTTCATTTAGTTACAGTCCTGTGGGTGGACAGGTTTGTTCAACTGACAGAAAATAGTAATGTTCTAGTAAATTTTGTACATGTGTTTAAATTTTTAATGGTTAATTAATCAAGAATGTTTTTACTGAAATGGAAACCTACTTTTTTTTAGAGTATTTTTAAATTTTGTTATCATTTAAAAATGTACATAGTTGTTAATTTTATGTTGATTGTTAACATTTATTTGTTTAATATTACACCAGGAAATTTATTTTTGATGTTGATTCTGTTTCCAGTTGCAAAAAACAACAGGTGAAGGTCCCTGAATCTCAGTATCCTGTGGCAGCAGAAGATAAAACACCCATTCTTATTGGCAGATATAGGGTAAGAATACAGTGTTCCAAAATTTACGGGGAAGTGTTGAGAAATTCTACAAGTCCAGACAAATGTTAAAATAAAGTGCATATTTGTCAAGTCTGTCCATAAAGCACAGTGGACTTACAAAGTGTCTGTACCAATATTATATGTATAATTTGCTCAATTGCAGAAAGCCAAGTCTATGCAACCTACAGATTTCGATGATGATGTTGCAAATAGTGCAGAGAGAGGGGAAAAGAGGAGGAAGAGGATTGCTTTGGCAAACAAATGGAAAAATGCTGGTTTGGCAGACTTCAATACACCTGGATCTAAACCGCTTATTTTGGCTGCAGAAACTCAGCCACAGAGTCCAGTAAGTCTTTTTTCTACCTTTTTAAAATATTTTTCTTTTAAGATTTAAAAGCGGAAGCAGTAAATTATCACATGAATGTAAAGTTTCAGATACTGATTACTTCAATTAGTTATTGAAATGTGCCCTTTGTTAATATGTGCTGGTGGTACACACCCAGGAGGCAGTATCACCTCTCTGATCTTCTAGTATGAAATGTGCACCTTGTCATTCTATGTGGAATATATTGATTTCTAGTGTTTGTCAGATGACCCCTCCCCTAATGTTACCATACCTGACACCCCACCAAGCATGAGGGCAAGGCAGGAATCTCTGCAGGAGACCACAGAAAAGAAGCACAGCAGACAGAGCACTGGCTCTATTGGTTTGTACAAATATTGTTATTTTATTTGTCCAAACTGGTACATGAATTTTCACCTAATGCTATTGATATTGTACTTTGTTTAAAGTCATAATAACTCTTCGTTTTGGCCAAAAATTGGATTTTCCTGGAAAAAACGGCAATTTTCCCGTACTTACCAATGGCCAACGACCCCATTCCTGCATTCAAAGTTAATCCAGGGTTTTTTTCCTAAACGTACGGTTTTTTGTTAAAATCTCTTAAGAGATTTTAACTGACGGAGCTCTCTCTGACATTGCAAAGTCACTGGTGACCTACTAAAAACCGCGGGAAAAGCAGACAACAACAACACCATATAAGATTCATGAGATATATTCGTCTTTTTGTTAAAAATGCATTTATATCCACAATGTGTGCCATTCTGGGCTTTTCGTTATCCGACGCACTGTACAAAAACTCGCAACTTACGTCTGAGGGCTTCCCGCCATGTTATTTTGGTCTCGAATGAACGCGAGAATCCGCGTGACACCATTACGTCATTAGCAACGAATGCACTTGTCGACTGGAAAAAAGGCATCGAAAGCCCTATTGACAAGCACAGATTTTAGTTTTCCTACAATAGAGGCCGTTTTAGTAGTAAAATACAATAGAATATATTTCCATGCGTTGTTTACAATGTATTTCATGCGGATTTTTGAATCTCAAAGGAAGAGTTATTATTGCTTTAAGGAAAATAGTTAACATTTTAAAATATTTTTGCTATTAATCAGCAATGTGCTGAAAAAAGCTGCCTTTTGAAATCCTCATGGTTAAATAAGATATATTATTAACTATGTTTTAGAAATAAATATAATGGCAGAAAGTTTGGAAGACCATCTCGAGACAGCAAGGTGATTGATTTAAGTCTGACAGCTGTTTACAGTGGTAAATATGTCTTGTTGACATGTTCTCATTGATGTCAAAAATTTCAGTTGATGTACCTTCAGAGGAGGACTCACCAGTGTGTAGTGGTGTGAGAACAACACCTCTGCAAAGAAGATTATTTGGTAAGACAGGATGAGAGACTAGGTTGCCTTCCTAATAAAGACACCTGCACACACTTTTCTGAATTTATTTTTTGAAAGTTGTCAATCAGTTTTATTTATTTTTCGATTTTGTGTCTGTATGATTGCTAGACAATGAAACTTCCAATGTTCGATAATTGTATGAGTTTGTTAAGATTCTTACATGATTATGTTACTTTCTTAATGATGCCTATAATTGGAAAAATTCTATATTTATATATTTTAGATAATATTCAAAGACAGCAATCCCCAGAGGCAGCTACCAATGCTGTCAAGAATTTGAATGATCTTTTCAAGCCAGGAATAGCAGCTAGGAAGAGAAAGTTGATGACGTTGAAAGAATTATCACCTGCATCAGTATTAGTAGCACCCACAAAAGCATCTGGCCAACTGCCCAGCATAATAGGTGGGAATGAGAGAAAGAAAGGACAAAAGAGAAAAAGTGCATCGGTGGAAGAAATTGGTTCATCTTTGGAAAATCCCAAAGGTAAAAGACGAAAGGAAGTTAAAGACAGTGATACCTTACACACAGACACATCAGATGAAAGCCCTGTGGAAACTGAAAATGAACCCAGTGGCAGTGGAATGCCCAGCAAGAGCAAAGTCACTGTGCTCAGTGATGTTGCTTGGTGTGAGGCAGATACAAAGGGGAAATCTAAGACAGCAAGGCGGAAGTCATGTGGGAGCATCCTGAGCAGTTCTGCAACTTCCCAGGTCACAGAATCTGAGGTAGACAGCAAACAGAAAGCAAAGAGCTCCAGGAGAAAATCGTGCTTAGACAACAAGGCTGGTTCTGTGGCTTTCCTTGAAGCTGGTCCTCAGTCTGATTGTGATGGAAAAACTAAAACTAAGGTTTCTAGGAGAAAATCTTGCTTGACCACCTTGACTACCACTTCTACAGAACACTGTGACACAGATACACAATCTGGAGCCCTTGCCTCAAAACCCAAGACTTCGAGGAGGAAGTCGTGTGGTGGATCCTTATCCACTTTGCCTGCTCTTGAGGACCATGATACAACATCTAATGAAACTAGTCGTTCAAAACCTAAAAAGTCTTCTGTTGGCACTGTGTCTGGGCCAGCAGCTCATCTGGACTCAAAACAGAAACGAACCCCTGGGATGTCCTGCATAGAAGAGTTATCTGACACTGACAGCAATGTCCCCATTAAAAATGTCTGTGTGGGGAATAGAGAGGAAAACACAAGTCATGCCCAACAAGACACTGGATACAGCACAAATACAGATTCATTGTTAAGATCAAGTCAAAACAGTAGTATCTCTTCAGACTCATTTTCCAAACTTGCTAAAAGCCGTAGAAGCATTGATGAATTTGCTGAACATGGAAAGCTTTCCCAGTCTTTGAAAAAGGCTGTCAGATCTGCAAATGTGAACAGTTCAGATAGTGATGATACAATTGCAAGTATCGCAAGTAAGTCCGAGCCTAAGAAAAAGATTACAAGGAAAAAGAAAGAATTTTCAATTAAGAATCCATCTCCAGTGCCAAGGAGATCCATGGTCACTACAAGTTTACATAACAGGTAAGTTTTTTACAGATACAAATTAGAGTGAATGTAAAGTGAGAAATTGAATTAATAGTATATGACAAATTCAAGTGAATTTAAAGTGAGAAGTAGAATTATTATTGGATGACTTTCCTTTGATGGTAGAATGAATATTGGTTCTGTTAGTTATAAATATCAAATAAATAGCCGTTTGTACTTCAATTTCAGTGAACAAGAGATTGTACATGCAGTAGTGAAGAAACTGGGCGGTTTTCATATGCTTGATACTGTTGACGACAGTACCAGTCACATTGTCTGTGGTGAAAGCCGGCGGACACTGAATATTCTACGTGGGATTGCAAGAGGATGCTGGGTGCTTTCTCTAGAATGGGTGAGACACTGTCTTTTTGCAACAATTTTCAACAGGAAAATATTCTTTCATTAGTTTCTCAGATACAAGCTCTGTCAGAATTGAGTTGTGCATGTAAATGATCCCTTTCAAATACTATTTTAACAATATGAAAAATAAAAATGCAAGAAGAAAAAATGGTAAACGGTATTTATTCTGTTATTTAAAGAAGAGAGATTTGAATTTATCTTGAAGTGTTTATCCTCAGGTGCTCAAGTCTCTTGAAGCAGGTCAGTGGTTGGATGAAGAACCATTTGAGGCACATGATTTCTTTCCAGCAGCACAGGTAAGAAAATGTATGATAACTTATGTGTAAGAGATTGTAGCTCTGGTTACATACAAAAGCTGCTGTGGGATATGGCATGTGAAATATGAAAGATGGACTTTAAAGTGGTATATAGGGTCATATTTTAAGTGTCCACACACTGCCAGAGACTGTCATCTCCGGTATTGGACTTAACAACCATACTCCGTGCTGTGATATCGGGATACAGGGTCCAACTCAAAGCACAAAGCGTGATTCCATAGTTTTTGTCTGATGGTGCCAATGATGATAATTGTTTTCACAACCACTTCTCAACATTTTTTTTCAGTTTAGCAGACTTGAACGATATGCAGCGGGACCGTCTTATCAGCAAGATATTTTTTCTGCTGTTGGGGAGATTTATGTATCAGAAAACACTTCTCCATCTCAGCAGCATTTGATTTCATTAATTCAGTTGTGTGGTGGAAAGGTAAGTTAAACACTTTAATACAGCCAAGACCCCTCACACCTTATTATATTAAATCCACCAAGTAGTTAACTGTGCTTAAGGATCACAAGTGCATTAGGAAAATTGAATTACTTCCAGAAATCCATTTTTGTTAACTATTTGTTAACTTTTAAGCTTTTAGCACTGAAACACATACCTTTTAAGTAACTTTTGTTTTCACATCTAGAAGGTGTTGTTAGAGCTGTGTTTGGAAGTAGTAGAATTATTTCATGGTGGATTTCATCGTCAGCTAATTTTTCTCCAGACAACCACATGTTCTAGAAAAGCAGCAGTGTGTGTAGGACCAGCAAGAAGAACTGAAGCCACTTTGGTGACAGAACAGTGGGTCTTGGGTAAGGCCAAGCCAGAGAGAGTTTTTATTTTTTTAGCATCCAACCTTTTTTTTTCATATGTATGGGACCATTCAGATGGCGAAGAGGCAAGTGCTAGCTAGGCTGTGACCTAAATATGGCGGACTTATATGAAAGGAAGACTGCTTATTCCTGTAATGGTCTCTCTGCCTCTCACACGCCTCCCCACGCGTTGTCCCTGCAGGGGCACATTAATCAAATCTCAGCTAAATTCAACCGATTGAGATTCAATGCATGGGGAGGCATGTGAGAGGCGGATAGACCATGACAGGATTAAGTGGCCTTCCTTTCATGTAAGTCCGCCATATTTAGGTTGTGGCCTAGCTAGCACTAGGCTCTTCTCATCTGAATGGGACCTGTGGTTTAAAGGTGTCATTAAAATTTTAATCTAACTCTAAATATCTTATAAAATCATGTGTAATATGTCCTATAAAAAGCCACGAGTTAATTGCTATTAATCCATAGTCATTTATTTCAGATTCCATAACTGCACACCTGCTGATGCCATTGAGTGATTATACTGCTAAGAAACAAAGCAGATCAACTAGTCCAGCCTTTTAAATATCAGCATTTCATGAAGCTGATTTGTTGACTGATTTCATGAAGCTGATTTGGATACTGAATACTGCCCATGCAGTATAAACTAAGAGCTAGTGAAATTTTAGACACCACCAATCTTATTACCGTACCTTTTCAAATGATATTCAGACTCTTCAAATGATTTTCTTATGCCAGAATGGATTGAACAATAAAACTGTAGATAAAGAAGAGCACATATCCCATCTATACCTATACTAAACATTTATCCCACAAACAAAAGGATAATGGCACTTTTATTTTGCTTACACACCCACCTGTATTTTAATTGCTTGAAGCGCCAGCCTAAAGGGATATGTCCACTACAACTACTCGGCATCCCCATTATGCAACATACAAGAGCAAATTATATTTTCTCCACACTACTCTTTTATGTTGCATACAGTGGACAACTTGTGTTGTAACTAGTACACATGGATCTACTATTTCTTTAATTAAATTTAATGAATGTGATAAGCAATCAAACATGAAGAAAATGAAAGATGGGATTAGTTTGGACATGATTGAGTAATGTGAACCGTCAGTATTATTCTGTTACAGTGGAAGCTTACATAAAGGGAAGCAATTAAATTTTTTTTTATATAAAATGTTTTTATATAGTTACAACTTACAAAAAATTGTTTACTGTCATTTTTGTTTAATCATAAATGGCAGTGCTTTAAACGTTTAATTTCTAAGAAATTATAAATCTGTTGCTTTAGATGATTTAATAATGTAATCATAAGAATTTTTATAATATATTTTAGTTTTATGTATTAAATTTACTGAACATTTGTGGCTGTTACGATAAGTAATCCATTGTTATCAGCATAAATTTAAAGTAGTCTCCAATTAAACAGCTAGATGTTCCAAATTGTATCAATTTACAGACTAGTTTTTTATTTAAAATCCCAATTTCTTTTTTTTAATGTATAGCACAACAATCGTAATAAAAGAAAATGAAATTAGTACAACATTGATACTTTATTTGTTCTTAATAAACTTGCATTAAAACTATTTCCAGCAGTCTTCATCAAGATATGGAATGTCAACAGGAATATAACCGGTATTAATATATGCATACAAAGTTTCTATATTCCACAACCTATACATTGAGCTAAAAGGTAAAAAATGTATATTAAATGGGAAAGAAATGTGAGCATTTGATATGCTTCTAGAACAAACTAATTTATACTAGTTTCAGCATGAAAATGTGTATGAAAACTGATTGAAAATGAAAAAAACTTCGGTACCAAGTAACCTTTTGGTGTAAAGACAGAAATAACGTATAACTGTACTTATCCTTTGTTCTTGTGTTCTTGACCAAAAAAGAATAATATAATGTAAATATATACAAAATATTCTGGTGAGATTCTACAAGTTGAGAGATATGATATCTAACAAGATAAAACCTGAAAAGTCTAAAACAGTCCAATATACCTAAAACAATCCAATAAAGCAACCGAAAGCTTGATCAAACTATTTCATGGACTTGTGGCAGAAGATTCTCCACATTACTGCTTTCTGTACAGGACTGTTGTTCATGAGAGCAGATCAAGTCTAGTGAACTTGCAGTGCGTAATAATAGTTGTACCCAACACAGATGAGAGACATTGCAAGAGTGATAGATGCACATATGCCAAGAGTTTGAATATTTAAAAGGCATTTTCTGTATGACTGATGCCTATGTAGAGTGAGCATTTTTCTCTAAGCCTTGTGGCCTATACATATCATTCTAATCTCTTTCATTGTACAAAAGATTTGAAAAAAAAGTGTAAAGCTTGCAGTACTCGTACAAAAATAATGTAAAAAAAGTCTGTAAACTGAAGAGATATTAGTGCTGGTTCAATATTGCTGTAACAGTTGTTTGCTATGAGTAACTTTTCTCTAAATATAAATGGCAAAGAGTTGCTTTTTTCTTATAATTTCTTATTAATGCTTTCCAGTCTGAAGCATAGTAGTAAAGTCTGTGTTAGTTGTACTCAGCAGCACATTTTATCTGTTTTTAGACACAACCTCTCTGAGCCATATAATGCAGTACCAGAAGATCTTTACTGCACATCTACCATACATGATTTTCTATACCATCTTCCAGCAGGTATTTCCGGTTAAAAGAAGATTTTTAATACTGTTTTCTACTTCATACAGGTTATTCCCAAGTATATCATACCCAGCACACTGACTAATATATCGACACAAATCTTAATTATCACAAGCAAAGACATGTTAAATTTAAGAAATGATATACAGCAAAGGTAACAAAAATATTAAACATGATAAAATATTATGCAGCATACATTACATATAATGGCATGCTTTATTTTACTATACTGCTCTTACAAGGCAGACAAAATATTATGTAGCCATTTGACTAAATTATCAATCACAATGCGCTCATATCAACCCAAAAGCCCCACTGATACATATCTGTTACATAAAAATCTCTTCAATTACAAGACACAAAGATCACATACAAAGCTCTGAAAACCAAATAAACCCTGAAAACCAAATACACTGGCCATGGAGTCTTAAGGTTGTGCAGTTTTGAACAGTTACTTAAAATGACTTGAGACTGAGATGAATTCTGCACCCTAAAGGGAAACAAATATAGCAAAACAATTATCCTGGAAGTTGTCTAACATTAAAAGTGTTGGTTAAGGATGCACTGCTCCGTAACCGTCAGTTGGCATCTCTTCTTTAGCAGGAGATTCCTCTGAGGGGCTTTGATCTTTCAAGATTGGGTTTCTCTCTTGTGACCTAGGCTGAACTGTTGATCTTGAGTAGGTGGATAACAACCAGTCTGAAAACAATTAAATTATACTGGATACCATTTCAACAGTTTTTTTTACATAAAAAGGTTTTTCATGAAGTAAGATTTTACTCTTGTTATGATAGACTTAAATTTTGTAAAAAAAAAAAAAAAAAAAAAAATATCCCCCAGTGTAAGGCCTGCTAGGGCTTATGATAACCAACTCATATTTCCAGTACTTTCTTAAAAAAAAATTAACTGTTATAATGGTCTAATGACTGTTGAGATCCTCATTGATATTTACCATTTAAATATGAAATAAAAAAAACAAGTTATAACTGCTATTATATTCACCTGGTAGTATGGCAGCCAGTTTTGGTTTTGGCTCATTGCTAGGAGATGGAGGTGGTCCTTTTCCTGACGTGATGAAAAATACGCCAATAAAACATAGAGTGCACCTAAAAAAACACAAATAAAGTGTGACACATGATATTCATCAATCATTTTTGGGTTGCTAATAAGCATGCTTTCCCATCTCATTTTTTATTGTTCTGGTAGAAATTTTACCGTTTTTTTTTTTCAGAGAGCTTTTGATGGAGAATAGTAGGTTGAACTTCAGAAAATACACTTTTCACTTATACTAGTACAAAACTATTATTGTTTTTTGTAAAACATTTCTGTCGCTAACTTACCCAAACATGAACATAAAGATGTCCAAACCATTCATACCCCAAAACTCTCTGTAGAAAACGATACCTGAAAAAAAGTAAAAATCCATCACAATAAAACTCAACAAACTAATGCTGTTTTTATTTTCACTGAAGTTCTTTATAATTTCAAAATCTTTTAGTTGAAATAAAAAAAGATTCAAAAAAGTAACCTATGCCTGACAATCAACCATGCACTACTTATAACAAGAAAGTAGAGATCTACTTTCTTGATAAAAATAACAATGTAACAGGACTTCAATTTTTAACGACACAAAAAACAAATTATATAATAACCAAAGCAAATCATTTTTGGAACAGATAGCAGTAAAATGACCACATGTATAGTGCTGAGAAAGCAGTGACATAATGGCATGATTAGTAATCTTGGAGCTGTCCTCCGACCAGAAACAGAACAAGATAATATCACGTCAATCAATATCTGGAACATCTCAAGTCTTTCCAAGATGCCAAGAGATATCTTTGATAATGAACTGAAATGATGAAAGCATATCCACAAAATCTATACAGAAGGAAACTAATTGAAAACTGCATGTGAATGTATTCCCCGTTGGTTTAAGAAGCCAATAAAGAAAGACAGAATTCCAGCAGAAAGAGTTTTTTCTCTTGGTCTTTACAGGAAAACTTATTACAGTCTTCTTGAAAGTGATTTGTTTTCTGAATTGTCATAGTGCTAGAACATACTGGGTGACCAGGACCAAGGTTAACATCTATCAGAATGCTGTACATTAATCTCTTTAGCTATAGGCTACAGCTGACAAATATAAGAAATATATTTTTCAAGATCAAAAAAGAAAAGAAACAGAATTCACCTGATAATATAGCACTTATGGTGAAAAAGGCAAAGTAGGTTGGTACCACAACTGTAGCTTCAAACAACTTCATGGCACTGTTCAAATATCTAGAAAAGAAGAAATACAATATGGCAACTCAGTAGAGCAACATCCAGCCATATACATACATGCTTATATACATACATTTATTCTCACCACTTTATTCTTGCAAAAGATTTCTGAAGTAAAACCTTCAAATGTATACACATCAATCCCAATATTAATCCTAATTATAGGCATGTCTGATCATCATTTAAACACACAGACAGACACATACACACAGGGGTTAAGTCCAAAGATTTGAGTAATTTCAGTAAAAAAAATAAAAGGATAAAAATGAAGCACTTACTTGACCTGCAATATAGCTGTGACCACTAATATTACCACCATCACATAGAGAACAGGTTGATCAAACTGGGAGTAGCCCATGAATGTTATATGAATTAAACCAGACACTCCCTTAGCTGAGATGACAGTAAAGGAGGCTGAAAACAATACAATACAAACAGATTATTATACCAAGGTGCACAATATTTCCTAATCAAAACAAATTAGCTAGATATTGTGCAAAAAAATCTTTTTTGCTAAATACATTTAATACAAATACCACAAAATCATTCCTTTTTTTGTTACTATCAGTCTGTCTACTCTCCAGCAACTGGGTGATGACGCCTTTTTTTTTTTTTTTTTTATAAAAAAATTCACTCTGGACACACGCTTTTTACCAGAGACCAGATGGATATGAACATCATTTTACTTTTGCGAAAATTTTCACAGTACAGAAAAAAGCAGAGAAATAGCCCAAGAAATGAATGTGAATAGCTAGCCATAAATCTAATTTCTCCAGGTATGAGACACCCTGTGTCCAGTAAGTGGAGAGGATGCTTACCCAGCATGGCACAGATTAACAGGAACACCAACACACTGTCAATCTGGAACTTGTACAGTAACACCAACAACACAATCAATGCAAGGAACTCTATGATCTAAAACAAACAATAGGAACAAACGTAAGATATCAGGAATAATGTGTCCCTTAGCTACATGCTTACTTAATATTGAAATTTCATCTACCAACACTAAATTCAATAAATTTAAAAACTTAAAACTTAATTTAATAAAGAGAGTTTTTAATTTGTTAGCAATGAAAATTCCTTTTTTTCAAGAAATTAAAAAAAAAAAACATTTATTATCAAATCAGAAACTTCTGACAATGATGTTAAATAATGAAATCTGCTATTACTTATGCCTATCATCATCATCATCATCATCATCATCATCACATGAACATTAAGATAAACTATTTGGAACTGACATTCCAAACAAAATACTTACAATATACACCAAAAATGCAATCTGCTTTAATGCTTCGTTTATTTCTGGTCCAGTGAGCACCTTCTCATGCTGCACAAAACAACACATAAAAATGCTTTTTAGTTTTCAAGAAAATATATAAATCATCAGCTACAACACAGAAATGTGACATGAATCGTGTCCTGCAGGTATTTATGTTGAAGTAATTCAAGCCAGTATATTTTCACTGAAAAAGGCTACAAAAATCTATATTACAAATACTGCCTTCATTTATTTTCACTGAATATAAAGTCATTGAAATTGATTTGTCATAATACATTAATTAAAATTAGAATTAAAAAATTAACATTATCTGAGTATACTAGTAACTGTTTTATCAAACATATATATCCAAGCAAAGAAAGTATGATGCATTTTCAGCATATTTCATCCACACCAATATATAATATGTATAAAGTTTTAAAAACATGTCCAATAAAATAAAATATAAATATATAAAACAACAGCTGAGTGATAAATCATTCTGTCCGTATTAATGGAAGCCTTATGGCTTAATGGTTTTTACTCACTTTAGGAGAAAAGTTGACCAGCAGGAAAGCACCAACAATTGAGAGAGCACAACCTGAAGCATTGAAATATCAGTGCAAGTCAAGCCAATACAATGACTTGAGCAGCAAAAAATAAAATTACTGCAACTGCAAATTACAGATGCTGAAGTAATAATATATTGGTGCTGAAAACCAACCTCGTTTAAATGAATTTTATCAAATTATATAGAATAAGCATGCCCAAATATGTTAAAAAACCAAATACAAGCAAATCCAACCATGAAATTAACATAGGTGAAAGACTTTAAAACAAATGATACTATAATTCCTCATCTCTCAAATAAAATAAAAAATCAGAAAGAATCTTCAATGCATATATGTCCGTGCACACTTTTTTTATCAAACAGGAGAGAATATCCAGTTTTTATTACAATGAATCACTTACCAAACAAATCTTGTGGTCTCAACTTTTCTTTCAGAAATACCACTGCTATGAACATATTAGCTGAAAACAGGCAGATATATTTTTCCACATTATATTTAGTTGTAAACCTTTTGTTAATACATGCAAATTGTAACTGTGTTTTTATAAGGAGTAGTAATCAACATATTAAGAATCACTTAACATCTTCAAAAGCTTTTAATGACTGGGTTGAAATATACAAAGCCATACACTTTCTTCATAAGGTGTTGGCTATGGCAGTGAAAAAAGTATTTCATATCAACAGCCCTGGATAAAATAAAATGAAAAAAGCACAGACCACAAGTATGAAATATCAAGACATCTTCAAAAACAACCTTGGGGACATCAACCACGAAATTCAGGCACCATTAATTCTGAATGTCATCCAAGGACATCAAAGCTTGTTGTGATAACAGCGTACCTATGACTGTTGTCGTCCCTAGAGGTGCCACGAGGGATGCTGGAGCATATCCATAGGCAGAGAAATTCCCAATTTCTCCAAAAACCATCAATATGATCCCAATCCACCATAATGGATCTTTGGTGTAATGAAAACTTTCATTCTCTTGACTGATTCTTTCCTCATTTTTCATATGAGTGTATTTCTACAAAGAGACAAAAAGATAATGATGTCTGAATGACAAGATGATCACTTGCAATTTACAACCCCAGAAGGAATCAGGAAATCATCAATTTTGAGAATCAAGGCATGTGGGTAATGCAAAAGTTTAGTGAAGTGGTCTTAAATCCTTCATATATTTGTACAGTCAACCCTTGCTTTCAGATCCTGCTTATGCAGTGTAACATAAATGAAAAAAAAAAAGATCTACAAATTGTAAAAATTCTACGTAACTTTGCAAAACCCTATCTTTTTTTCCGGAAAATTACAAGAAATTATGAGTAAAACTTTCAGTAAAACAAAACATTCTATCAAGTACTAGTATATGATCTTACCTGAACATTGAGAGAGACACTGATCAATAAGTTTCCACCTATGCAGAGAAGACATCCTATCAAAACATTCTGGAACAACAAAGAAAGAATTTACCAATAAGTGTGACCATGGTGAAGCTCTTTTAACTTTTCTTAAATCCCTCTAATAAATGTCTTTCTTTTCTTTCAAAAATTTTGTTAAAAACTTTTGTTACCTTTACTGGGGTAGCGCTAGCAATTTTTTTTTCCCTTAGCCAAATCACCACATTTTTGCCAATTATTTATCCACATGGTTATAACTTGACTAAAACAAGTCAAATCAAGCCCTTTTTGTTTAGCCAATTTAAGTAAGTTTTAGAATTTGGCTAAATCGGCGAGTGTTAGCGCCACCCCAGCTTTATTTTATGTAAAAATTATGGTACCTATATTTTATGTAAAAGTTATTTGATGATAACTCATTCATCTTGGATCAAACAAGTACATACCACTTAAACCTTCACCAGTCTTCACATAATTTTCCAATATATGTCCTATGTTTTTTTTTTCAAAGTAACCTTAACTATAGTATGTTGAGTAGACATTGATATTACTATGAATATTGTGGCAGGATAACATAGGACTAAGGTTGTGTAATGTCAGTGAATTATAAATATATATCTCATCTGCATAGACTGATGGATGAATAATGGTATTTTGATAGCATGGGACACACTGGATTATGGCTATCCAGATAAAGATTTTTTTAGCATAAGCCTCTATACCAACATATGCAATTTCATTTCCTTGAAATTCAACTGGTTTTTTAAAAATTATATGAAGATTAAAATGAGGAAAATGGCATTTAGCAGTCCGCCCTTCTGTAGCATTTTGGATCAACAGATCATTAAAAACCAAATTAAAAAGATTTCAGCTTATCAAAACACTAACTTGATTAACATTAAAGTTCACAATACTGAGCTCTTTTCATTCCAACATCAACAACTTACACATTTACCAGTGCTCAACATTTTATGGGAGGTGCTATAGGTAATAATAAATATTATAAGATGACAATGTCAAATACATTGTCTTTATACAGGACATTATATACAGGGCATATTATGAGAAAAAAAATTTAGGTTAGGTATTATGCACTTATCAACTACATTACTATGTAAGACTCAGAATCCTGTTCTTTTTTAAAATCTGTTTTAATGGTCATGTTCAAAATATAAAGCCCATGCTTTTGCTGAAAGAAAACTTGGTTTCACATGCTGTTAGTGATAAATCCTGCTACTGTAATGATGCTTTATGTTCAGTGTTCTAGCAGTAATACTTCCATAGGTTGTTCTCACAAAAATTAGACAATAACAAATTTGCAACCAAAATACATTGCTCGTTGTGCACTGGTTTCAAGGTTCAAATCTAAGTATCTGTGTTGTAGACAAGAACATTAATTCTTATTATTAATGGAAACAAGACACCTGATGAGCCTAAGGCATGGGCCCTACAGCATTTCCCTCTGTCCATGTGACATGTTTACTTGTAATGTCTTATCACATGCATGCAAAGCCAGACTGTACTAGGAATAGAATATTTTGTTTGCACACTTAACAGGTGTAAAGTCTTTCAATAACACTTTGCAACAATGAAATTTTTTGTAAAAAAAAAAAAAAAAAAAAAAAAAAAAAAAAATGGTATACATATTCTTCAATTGTATTCATCTTGACAATTCATAAAATACAGTTGTCCAACCATAGGAAACCCTAAACTTCAAAAAAGTAGAACATGAAGACAAATAATCCAGGGCGAATCTCACTATACATGTGACAAAGTCATGTGACATCCCCTGACCACATCTATCTGTTGAAGATGACCACCAAAATCATGTGACACTCAGTAGTACACATCGCTTAACTGACCACAACACGTGACACATGGTACTGTATGACAGTTACAGTTTCTTTGTCTTAGTCCTAGTCCGAATCAATACATGAATGTGTAATGAATTATAATATTCATTTTTGGTGGTTAGATATATGGAGTATTTACTTTTCTTTAAAATTTCCCACACGATTTGACCTGGTCACTTCACCCTTTATAAAGAACAAAGTGTGGTGTTTTTGTTGGGTAAAATGCCTCAGAAAAATATATGTATCAATACAGTTACAAATATTTGTAAATATATGTTAGACACACGGGTAAGATTGGCCTGTCAATCCACACTGCCCATTGCACTGATTCCAAAATCAAATTCTGACTTACAAAGATTTTTTGTCAGCAAGTGCATTTTATAGAAGAAGTAGTATATTACAATAAAAATATGCTTTGGCAACCAAACATTAATGAATTATTCCTTATTCATTCTGGCAATTTCTGGGTGATCTGTCAGTGTCATCTCATAAATAATTCATTCAGCAAGTCTTGCTAGTTTCAGTAGCCCAGTTATTGATCAGTGAAAGCTACACTAATAAATTATACTAAACCTGGTATGTTAACGGTGGTTCTGTGGGTCCCTCTGTTGGGAAGACTGTAGAATTGGGGTCTGACATCTTGTGAGCAACCTCACCGGGACGACGGGTTACTACAACGACTACTGTCCATCCACCTCTGCACGTAGATATACATCAGACTAAAATGTAGGTCATATAAATGAGAAAACCATATGCTATCCACCGATACTAATAAAAACCGGTTGCTTAAAATCAATCTATTTACTATTTCTTGATCAGAAGTAAAAAAAAGACAAATTATTTAAAAGAATTAACCGTGAGTTTTATGTATCTGAAAACAATGTATACCTTGCTTTGATAGCTGGATATTAATCCATTAAACAGTGTGAATTAGTCGATCCCCACATACGTTATATTGTATCGACCTTACTTATTGCCCATTCTTCGAATGCAACCCACAAAACGCAGCGACGGAGTCATTCCTTCAGTGAAATACTTATTGATTGCATGCACTGTGCTTGTAGTACTGGTGGCCGTGATTTGGTGTTGTATGGGAGGGAATTCTCCTTCTGCAATGGCTACCCCAGCAGTTGTTGTTCAGTCTTCGATAAAGCAAACTGCTACGGTAAGTTCGTGAGTTATTTTTCTCCTGAAGCTTGGTGTCTCGGTACTATACAGTATCCAGTGAAGTGAACGTGATGAAACATAACAACATCGCAGTGAAGTGCAATTCTGAGTATGAGCAATGTGGCTGTTTGAATTTTTTTCATGAAAAAAAAATAATAATTTAGATTTAATTGAGAACTGTTTTTAGTTTTTGCCTCGGGCGTTTTAAGTAGTGTCAGCTCATGTGTCCTGCCAAAAAATTAATGTAAATTTGTGCCAGTACTAGAAGGTTTTAGCACGAAACCCATAGTGAGATGATGAGCACTCCATTTAAGAATTTTGATAGGTATACGCTGTGCTAACGCATTAAAACAAAAGCTGCAGAAGGTGTAAAATGAAGACAAGTTTCCGGACCAGCTGTGGGAGGACCTGCAGGTTTTTTGTAGTACGTGTGTTCTCCATGTTTGGTACAATATAATATTCTTTGTTAATCAGAACAGCACTTATAAGTTATAAGAAGTTTGCAAATAAGTCACTTGCAGCTAATTGGACTTATATGTAGTTGCAAATGACGAGAAACAGTTAATTCACTGTATTGAAGCAGTGGAGGAAATCAAGTGTTTGAACTTGTAATTTCATCATTTTAAATGCCATAGAAATTTCATCTAAGCAGATATCCACAAAGGATCCTTCCTATGATAATTAAATGGATAGTCTTAAAGTGAGCAGTGAAATAGTGTCCATCTTGCCTCAATTGCATGTTATTTATTGACACCAGGGCACAAATGCTGGCAAGCCAGGTCAATTACTTTCCGTGATATCAGTTGTTACCCACTCATGCCAGAAGGCAATTTTGGTTTTTATGAATAATTATACTAGTGAACATGAACATAGTAGCACAGTGTTCTGGTAGGTTATAAAATGAGCAAAACCAAGAAATTTATTATTGTTAGAAAAATGAATTGACATAATTTGGAGTAAAAATTTACATTGCAATTACAGCAAAACAATTTTTATGTACATGGTTATTGCACCACAATA
>NW_019775640.1:127620-184502 GCF_001039355.2 Lingula anatina | reverse complement strand
GGATATTAATCCATTAAACAGTGTAAATTAGTCGATCCCCACATACGTTATATTGTATCGACCTTACTTATTGCCCATTCTTCGAATGCAACCCACAAAACGCAGCGACGGAGTCATTCCTTCAGTGAAATACTTATTGATTGCATGCACTGTGCTTGTAGTACTGGTGGCCGTGATTTGGTGTTGTATGGGAGGGAATTCTCCTTCTGCAATGGCTACCCCAGCAGTTGTTGTTCAGTCTTCGATAAAGCAAACTGCTACGGTAAGTTCGTGAGTTATTTTTCTCCTGAAGCTTGTTGTCTCGGTACTATACAGTATCCAGTGAAGTGAACGTGATGAAACATAACAACATCGCAGTGAAGTGCAATTCTGAGTATGAGCAATGTGGCTGTTTGAATTTTTTTCATGAAAAAAAAATAATAATTTAGATTTAATTGAGAACTGTTTTTAGTTTTTGCCTCGGGCGTTTTAAGTAGTGTCAGCTCATGTGTCCTGCCAAAAAATTAATGTAAATTTGTGCCAGTACTAGAAGGTTTTAGCACGAAACCCATAGTGAGATGATGAGCACTCCATTTAAGAATTTTGATAGGTATACGCTGTGCTAACGCATTAAAACAAAAGCTGCAGAAGGTGTAAAATGAAGACAAGTTTCCGGACCAGCTGTGGGAGGACCTGCAGGTTTTTTGTAGTACGTGTGTTCTCCATGTTTGGTACAATATAATATTCTTTGTTAATCAGAACAGCACTTATAAGTTATAAGAAGTTTGCAAATAAGTCACTTGCAGCTAATTGGACTTATATGTAGTTGCAAATGACGAGAAACAGTTAATTCACTGTATTGAAGCAGTGGAGGAAATCAAGTGTTTGAACTTGTAATTTCATCATTTTAAATGCCATAGAAATTTCATCTAAGCAGATATCCACAAAGGATCCTTCCTATGATAATTAAATGGATAGTCTTAAAGTGAGCAGTGAAATAGTGTCCATCTTGCCTCAATTGCATGTTATTTATTGACACCAGGGCACAAATGCTGGCAAGCCAGGTCAATTACTTTCCGTGATATCAGTTGTTACCCACTCATGCCAGAAGGCAATTTTGGTTTTTATGAATAATTATACTAGTGAACATGAACATAGTAGCACAGTGTTCTGGTAGGTTATAAAATGAGCAAAACCAAGAAATTTATTATTGTTAGAAAAATGAATTGACATAATTTGGAGTAAAAATTTACATTGCAATTACAGCAAAACAATTTTTATGTACATGGTTATTGCACCACAATAATTTTCATATGGCAGCATTACAAAATGTTAATTTTCTTTTTTCACAACTGTTATGTTCCTAGGTGTCATACTTGTGCGAATTAAAAAAAAAAAATTCAAAATAGAATTCTAGCCCTCAGTGCAGTCAATGCTTCTTAAATTTTAGATAGGTTATCATAGAAGGTTTTTATACAAAGTTGAATGAATTTAATTAATTTTGAATTAAAAGGTGTATTATTTTTGTTTCTGTTCAGTATTTATATTAACCACTGCCTGACACTGAGAACCAAGCTAAAGAATTATGTATCTTGATCTGCTAGTGTAGTGCATGGAAATTGCAATTTGTCATTTCCTCCATTAATCAGGACGTTGTTATTTCTAGTACCATTACCCTCTTGACCTGATTGCTTTATTTTCCCTGCTTCATATTGTTGGGCTGCCTCACTGTATTTTACTTTGCTGTACAAACTATTGTTGTGGAGGATGCAATCACGGCCTCCACAATGAGTGGAGAAGTGTATCACTTGGCCATAAGGGGTGGTTCTGCTGATATGTTGGTGATTGTGGATATGATGGTCATTAGCTAATATAAAAGTGTAAGAAAGTGCTTTTTTTGTGCTTACAATTTGAGAAGAGACTCTCATAGGCTACATCCACTATGTTTTGAATACTATCTTGAAATTAAGATCACATAAACGTTTAAAGGCACTCAAGACTAGTTATTGGCACTATAGACCAGACTGAAGTGTTTTTCAAAAAAAAGTTGTCAAATTTTGTTGGTTTCCATTGGAAGTCACCAGTAGCTCAAACTTTTTTGAGTCGCAATGCAAGGTTTTGATTTATTTTTATTGAAATGTTTAAAGCATTGCATATTTTAAATCATGTGTTTGTTATTTATCATTTTGCTTTATTTCGATATGGAAAACATTTCTCCTTTGTTTCTGAGATATATGATACAGTTTTAGTAATTTTAATTGTCTATGGTTACAAGGATTTCTAGTTATTAACATTCAAGTGATTATACTTTCAAAATATTTTATGAAACAGCTACATTTCACTCATCAAAAGAGCCTCATCTGGCTGATGGCCCAAAGACTGTTGGGCCTTCCTAGACTTGTGAAGCATCCTTACTTGGGTTGCAATTGGCGGAATGACCTGGACAGTTAAAGATAAGGGCCAGCTGGTATCCCTGGTCCCTATTCATAGAGTTTTTCTTATATAATTATTGATTTGTAATTTACCCCAGACAAATAAAGGGTCAAAACCAAAATTACAGTAAATTATATTACATTGTAAGACCACAAAAATGCCAGACCACTTTAGAACCACCTTTTCCCATGATAACTTAAATCTGTTGTTAAAATTGCACCAGTCTTATTTTTAGCAAGACCTTGTAACCCCTGGTGAAAACAAACATTGCTGTTGATAAATGGATATTGTTCAATTACACTTCACTTCAGTTCGATTTAATTGTTTTGTATTCTGAATATAGCTATGATAAGGCTTGTTTTCACCTACAAAGGTGTAAACTGTGGTTTATAACCTCAGTATATACATGACATAGCATTCTCTCTCCATACATGTATTATCTACATAAACCAGACCACTAGTTGTTCAACCCCTGTGGATGCACAGACCAAGAATTAAAATGGAAAGTACTTTTTGCACAAAACCTGTAAAATTGAAACAATCAGGATCCATCTTTATGGTATTAAACTGTGATTTTTCTTGGGGTAAAAGAAAGTCAGGTGGGGTTACTGTAAATAGCAATTGAAGCCAGTGAGTTGGATATACTGTATAATTTTTTTAATAATCTGGATGGGGCATGTATAGACATTTATCCCAGTGCTTTTCTAAAGCATTTCTGATGAGAAAGTACACAGCAGAATTTTCAAAAACAATTTGAGTTTCATTTGTCAATAGCTATTGAAAAAATTAACTGAGAATTACCAGTCAGTATAGCGTATGATGAATAAGAATTCTTTTGTCTTGAATCTTGTTATTTACTTTGTAGATTTCTTAGTGTGCTTATGTTATAAATAACAAAATAATTAAATTACTACTCCTGTTCAAAAACAGCATTTGTAAGACAAGTGAAAATCAATAACATATCTTCACAGGTTATAGAGGGATGCCCAGTAAGTACCAGAAAATTGTAGAACATATCAGAAAATGTGTTATTCCTAAACCTCAAATTCAGAATACTATGATTCTATTTATTGCATTATTTTAATGTTTGTTTGTTGTTTTCAGGTTATATTTCTACATGGGCTTGGTGACACTGGGTATGTAAAATTATGTGCTGCGTGTTCTTTCTGTACATTGGGGGGGAATTACTAGTAAAGTTGATGAGCAGAGTAAAGATATTTAATCCCTTGTGTTTATACTTTCATCAATTCATCTGATAAGATACACCATGCTAGTGCAGTGAATAATATTGTGTCTAATTATGTTCTTGATTTGAGCCTTGTAACATTTTTTAAAAAGATTTTGTGTTAATCTAGACTTCAAAAAAGATTCTAAAGGAGTCGTGTGTGTGTGTGTGTGTGTGTGTGTGTTATCTTAGACTTGAAACTATAGCCATGTAATATCTTACCCCCCCCCTTTTTTTAAACTTTTTTATTATCAGAAATTCTCAGGGCATTCCATTTTCTCAACTCCCCTTTCAAGATAAAGAAGATGCAGATTTTAGATTTAGACTATCAGTGGTCCCTAAAATAGTATATTTAATAATTAAAGGGAAAACAACTTTGCATTTTGGTAAAAAATAATGGGGTAAACAATGATTTTTCCATACTTAACAATGGTGAATGAATCCATTCCAACATTCAAAGAAAGTTTTTTTTTTTTTTTTTTTTGGGGGGGGGGGTAATCTTCCTTTAAGAGATTATTACAGAGGTATAGCTACCTATGGAAGTCCATATGGTCTGATGACAAGCAAAATTCCAGAATAATTGCGATAACTGCAGTTTTGTTGGTAAAATGGAATTTATTATATTTCTTTGAGTTGTTTACAATGTATTTATTGTAATAATGAATATCTTTTGGACAGTTGTTATCTCTTTAAAGTTGGAGCTTTAGTGAGAAAACATCCAATTTGAATGTCTGGTGTTACATAACTACTTTGCCCCTACCCGACCCTAAATGGGGGCCCAGCAGCAGAGAAGTATGAGACCATTCCCAGAGACTATCGAACTATCTCTGAGGGGATTCTTGCTTAATTGCAATTAACTTGGGCAGCTAAGATCTCTGTCACGCCTGCTGAGGCTAATAGGGGGTAATTAACTATCGTTTAGCAGCTTTAGTGGGCGTGCCAGACGTCTAAGCCACTTGGGCTGAAAGCAATTTAGCGAGGGACCCCATGGAGATGGACCGATCCTGTAAGATCGATCTAGGGATAGAAACCCAGTCTAATTGCGGGGTTGGGTGTAATCACTCAGCTGGTCATCTGGAGTAAGTCTGAGGAGGAAGTTGTCAAGTTTTAGCTGGATGTGGATTAGGTAAGATTGACAGGGATGTGTACAACTGCGCACCTAGGAGTAAAATGGCCCCCCTCCCCCCACTGACAAATATAAAGAGTATGGCTGAAGAGGAATGTGTGCTGGAAGTGGCACAAGGTGCAATACAATATTTTGGTAATAGACAACTAATGCACCCTGTGGTATGAGAGTAGATTAAGGCTCCGTTCACATGGAAAATCTATTTTCGGTATCTTGTGATCATGGTCTGTGCCCTGGATACCCGCGGCGTAATTACTGGCAGCACGAGCGAGTTACTTCCAAAGCTGTAATTAATTTTCGGCTGCGCTCGGAGGAGATTCTGATACCTTGACGCACTTTCATGGACTTGAAAACTTATAAATTATTTGCCAGACACAGTTGATTAAACTATTTTACCTCGCTTTACAGTCTCATCTTTATATGTAATTTCTTTCCTTTTGTAAAAATTCAGTTACTTTTTTGAATGGGAAATTACTTTGCAAGTGCAAAGAAATTGTATAATTGAAGAAAAAGCTTACGAAAAAAATGACTGTGACATTCTTTCTTATGGATTAATATAATTTTGTCATCAGAAAACCCCAGGCACAATTCCCAAAAGATAATGAAAGTTACTTGCCAAATATGAATTGAAATTGACAGTTTCATCTTTATACATAATTTGTTTCCTTTTGTAAAAATTCAGTTACTAGAATGAATGTAAATTACTTTGCGAGTGCAAAGAAGTGTATAATGGAAGAAATAGTGTAAGAAAAAAAAAGATTGTGACATACTTTTTAAGCCCTGTTAAAACGCTCAACAATTTCACACAACATTAGTTGAGCAATGATAACACACACTGCTGTCACCTTGAACGAGTGTGATAAAATCGGCATATTATTAAGAAACCGGATGCATTAACCTTAAAACAACAAAAAAAAAAACTTTAGACTGCCATACTATTCTACCATAATACAAAAACCTGAAAGTGGCCAAAGCATTAAAAACCAATGTTGCAAAATCTATAAACCTTGACTTTTGTGAGCAAAATGGCTTCATTTTAAAAAAGTGAAAGATCTTACAGCTCTGACAGTGTTAGAGCTTGTAGTTGTTGAGGAAAACTAGGGCAAGAATAATAAAAAAAGGAAAACAAGAGCATGGATGAAAATAAGCCATTGTGGGAAATGATATGAATCTACTTGAGCCTCTTCAGTTTGCTAAGTGTGAAAAGAGGGGTCTAGTGCCCTTGTGTAGGCTGAACATTGTTGGATGGGGTGTTAAAATGCTCTCAACAACAGTAAATGTTGAGTCAACCCACTGAGCATTTTTGACTTTGTGTTCAAACTCCCCCGAACATTACTGAACACTGCTGAACATCATTGGACATCACTCAAGGTGTTAAAATCCTTTCAATATTTTATCATCATCAATTCCTTTTTACGACATCTGGTGTCTAGGGCTCTGTTCTCACAACTTTTAGATCGATCTATCACCGCGGGGAGTCTCACTAGATTACTGTCAGATAATCCGCCTTAAGTGTCCGTCCCCGCCTACTACAAGCTATAAGGGGTAATTAACTTTCGTGTCCGCCCGGCTGACAGCTATTTAGCGTGAACCCCCAGGGAGTTAGGTCGATCCAATGTAGGTCGATCTAATCTATGAGAATGGGGTGTAGGGCACCAACAAAAATCTTCCACTGCTCTTTGTCAAAAATCTAGGTGTTGAATGGTTCCCCAGCCTTCTCTTAGTTGTTTCAGCTTTGCTTTGATGGTCCTTGTCCATGTTGTCTTAGATCTTCCTCTTTTTCCATGTCCCTCAGTGTCCAGTACGTAGCTACTTTTGTGGTGGAACTTGGGTCCTTTCTCAACACATGGCCAATCCCTTTCAATATTTGCCCTCGTCAAATGTAGAGTGATGTTCAGTGAAATGTTGAGAGCATTTTAATTGGACTTTATTGATAAAATATATTTTTTCGACATAAAATCCTGGGCACAATTTTCAAAAGATCAAATAAGTTACCTTTTTTATTTTTCCCCCAGCTGAATTTTTCATCTGAGATTGATCTTTTTCATTTTTATTTGTTATGCACAGCTTTATTTTTTAACATGCACTTGTTTCCTAGATGAAACTTCTGCAGATATGAGATGGTTTTTATTTTCTAAAAAACTTCTCTACTTTTATATTTTTCTGATAATTTGCTTTTTATTTTTATTTTTTAGTCATGGATGGTCAGAAATTTTTGCAAGACAAGCCAGAATACCATACATCAAGTATATATTACCTAATGCGTGAGTATCAACTTAATAATACAAATTTAGTTATAATATCAAGTGTAATTGGTCAGTATTAAGGTTAGATATACTGAATACCATGGTGTATGTGACGTCTAGTGTGGATTCATGAGAATTGAACACATATACTGCGTATCAACCTAGGGTGCACTGATGAAGATACAATATCCAGGTGAAGTTCTGAAATTCAGAAATAGATCACCTGCTGCGTGACTGTCAGATTAAAATGCACTAATGAATATAGAGTATACAAGGCTTGTTCCTTATGAACATTTGCAGCTTTGTGATTTTATTAGTGTCAGATGCAACAGCTAATGTTAACAATTGGAAAGTGATTGCAGATGATTTTGATAAGGTACAAGAATGACTTTTAATGAATAATGCTGGCTGCTTCAATTTTCTTAAGCAGGAATTGAATGTATTGCCTTGAACTTTATCGAAGCACTGCACACGAATACCTTTAAAAATTGTTGATTAACTCTTCTTGATTCAAGGCTTCTTCACCATCTGTCATTGTCACTGTACATCATGCAGTGGGGCATGACATAAAAATTACTCAAGTTTTTTTGCTTTGAGAAAACATTTGTTTTTTATTGGCAGGTGATTATTGCACTTTGCTAATAGATTTCCTTTGTTTTCAGCTATCACTGCATATATATATGGTGTTTTTGCTGCTGTGATTTTTTTCACTGTTTTTAATTTTAAAAATTTATTGATTAAGAGGAAAATACTGCTGCTGTATGTTACTGTGTTTTAAGGTATTAATAAATTGAAATAATTATCTGTTATGTATTTTCTTTCATCGCTTTGTTAATTAATAAAGTATACATCTAGAACTAATCTTGCAAGCTGCTTTTTAAATCATAATTTATTACAATTTGTTTTCTTAGATTGAATTAGGTAAGTCTAATGTGTGATTTTAATATGTTCATTGATCCATATATTTTGAAATAAATGTTTCCTTCATGTGGACTTTTGAATCAGTGAACCTTCAAACTATCAAAGTGCTCTCACTGTATGTACCTGTGAATAACACATCTTTCCATTGCCCTTTCAGTCCTATACAGCCAGTGACATTAAACGCAGGATTTAAAATGCCATCTTGGTGAGTATCTGATCCTTCTCGTAGGATTTCTTCAATACACCACGTGTTTGTTGTTTTCTTGGAACTTTGTAGTATTTTTATAACCCCCCAAAATAAAGGTTATAAATGTGGCACTTTGAATAAGATTGCCAAGTGCATGCAGTGCTCTAGTTTTCATTTTCAAATTTGCACCTTCGTAGCGACTTGGGTTATTGATTGCTTTTCACTTTTATCCATGGTGGTAATATTGAATCAATCTGCCCCAGTCTATGCTGGCATTTACCAGAAGTGATATATTGTCAAAATTCTCTCTTATTTCAGTCATATGTGCCATTTACAGAATTAAGCATTGATTATCTTGATGCAATTACGTATGTGAACATTGTTGATGTGTCTCTTCATTTTTCCATACATTGAAGCCAGAAAAGCATTTAAATTTCTGTGGTGCATTAAAAAAAGGAATAGTAACAAAATTTAATAAAAATGAAAATAAAAGAAAATCTTTTCAGAAAAGTTTGGTGTTTGGTGGAAATTAAACTAATAAGATGAAGAAAATATATATATATATATATATATATATATATATATATATATATATATATATATATATATATATATATATATATATATATATATATATATATATATATATATTAAAGATGTATTTGAAGAAGTTTCAAATAGCATAACTTAAATAAATACCGAATGGAATCATTTCATATTTTTTTATATAACCCTCATTTGTTTTTGACAACTCATCTGAATAATGGTGATATTGCACATGCAACATTAACATGCCATAGGCATTCATTACTGTGTCATTTGACAGACTTTTATGAACTGGAGGGACAAATAAGTAGTTCAAATTTACAACCAGAAATTTGAGGAAGGTGTAGTTTTAAAGCTATTTTATGGCTGATCATCTGACTGATTTGGTTTTCTCCTTGGCATTGTTTAAGTCATATAAGAACTAGTAGAAGTGACTTAAATGCCTAACAGGGAACCCATTCTCGCTTTTTAAATCTTAAATCCTAAACTGAGATCTACTTTCTTCTCAATTTTACTTTACCAGATAGATGGAAATGCTTTTCTAATGAGTGAATGTATTAAGTAAATGTCAAGTATGTTCTTGAAAAATCCAAGCATTAAATTTGTTGGAGTAGGCTTTATGCACCAGATATACTATGTTCACATTTAATAGAAAGTGGGTTTTCTCTATATCTGCAAGATAATCTGAAAAAATTAGGATAGTGCAATGGAAAGATGTTGCTGAACTACGTATCACACTCCCCTGCTAACATATAAGACTATATATCCAAGGTATTACATATATCTTTTCACAGTAGTTGCAACTGTGTGATTCAAGTGAAGTATCTTCAAATAATCAAAAGAATATTCTAAAAAGGTGTGTCAAATGTCAGGCATTCAAACATAACAGTCAGGCATCCATTAATCTTATTTCAATTTTTTTTCATTTTTGAAGAAATGTATGTAATGTATATTGATAGTTATAGCTTTGTATTTCAATTCAGCTACAAGTAAGTTTTAAGTTGCTTTTTTCAGGTTTGATATACGGGGGTTAAGTCCAGATAGTCCTGAGGATGCAGAGGGAATTAAGAAAGCAGCAGCTTCATGTAAGTCATCTTGAGACAAATGAGTAAATCTGTCAAAACTTTTCAGCAAAAATATATACAATCCTTGTTAATTGTCACTGACATTATAAAATTTATTTATATATCCAACAAGATCAGTTGCGAGGTCTATTATTTGTGTACAGGTGTATACTAGGTATCATTACAGGTGTGTTTTTCTCTTAGCTATTAATTCTAAATCCAGAAATTTTTGATCAATTTCCCACTGTAGTAACATAACGCTTTTAACATTTTAGTGGAAGAATTAATAGAAGCAGAAGAGAAGGCAGGTATTCCCAGTGATCGTATAGTAATTGGTGGTTTCTCCCAGGGAGGGGCTGTGGCCCTGTATGCCTCTCTGTCCCACAGAAAACCTCTGGCTGGTATCCTGGGACTTAGTGCTTGGCTGCCTTTACACAAGCAAATTCCTGGGGTATGTGTGTATTGTACCTGTGTTACAGACTTTTCCATATTGAACGTTATTGTTTCACCTGTAGTAGTATGCTTTGAGAGATTGTCAGCTTAATAACCAGGTTGTTTTGTAAGAGAATTAACTAAATAAAGTCTCAGCCTACGCTCTACATGGTCAATTATTTCTGGTTGGCACTTGTTTTTGTGCAGAGAGAGTGTGTGCTTCAGGTAGTATTTCTTCTCAAACTGTAAGAAGCAAGTTAAGTCCCTTGCAGCGTAATTACACAGAAAACCCTCTTATAACCGAAGGCTGCAGATGAAATGTTAAAATATAACACTCAGTATGTAAGGTTGTCAAGTCTGCAATTTAGACGTGAAGTGCATGATAGTTTTAGAATTTTACTGGATATGTTACCTTTTGTATAATTAAAAAAATATATATTTACATAATTATTATCATCAATATTAATCTATTCATTTCCATGAAAATTAAACAAGTTAAGGTTAGTAAATAGATTAGACAAATAAAAGTAAAACCTGCTGATCTCTGTAAACTTGTTTGATTTCAGTGCAGATTTGCTGTTGGTTACAGCTTCTAGGATGTCACATTGTAAGATGATTATTTTGTGGAGTAATGGCTTTTCATCATACCACAGTTAAGATGGATTGATATTCCTGTATCTGATAGACCAACAACATTGATATTAAATCCCAAAGTACTACACTCCATTATCAGTAAACGATCAGTTGATTTGCAGTGAATCCTATTTTCATGGCGTATTATTTAATCACTCTCTTTTCATGCACAGATATTGATCCATGACCGTACTGCTGCTCCTCTGTATTAAGTGGCTATCAAGGCAAATACCATCTTCTTATCATGTTACACTTTCAGCTGCAGCACCAGTAAAAATTATCTCTTAAAGGTATTCAGCTGCATCCCAAGACATTTTTTCAAGCATCCATTTTCAATTTATGGACAGATAACTGTAAAATTTAGAATGGCACAGCTGTATAGCTGTAGCACAAGTATTCGACTGCACCTAAGGACATTTATTCAAGAAATCATTTTTCCTATTTGGTCATGTAACTGAAAAATCTAGATAGACAAAGCTCTAGATCTTTTATGGGAGTCTATGACTTATGGTGCTCCTTGAAGTTGTAACCTTGAAAAACCCTTTTGTCATCTGCTCCCATATGTTGTTGTGTCTTTCACTTAGCACGCAGAGACACTATATTTATCTATGTATATCTATTCTGTGGAATTGACTATTTCAGTCTCTGAGATTGGCAGGTAATAAACTGCACCTCTCCAGCAGTTTGTGATAATTACCATTATATGTCATTCTAAAAGCAAATAAATAGGCTATTTCCTAAAGGATCTTAGTGCAGGATGTGAATAACATTAACAATTGATTGAACTACTCTTGTTAATTTCAAAGATGCTTTTCTATCATATGTCTTAAGGCCTCAAGATTTCAAAGCTGCACGATTTTATTGATGCATTTTTTTAATGACAATTCAACATAATACGTTTTACAGATTTTTTTTTCGGTTGTCTGCAATGTCTATTTAAGACAGCAAAGTCATAGAATTGCATCATAAATTGCATCTCATCAGATTTTTTTTTATTTTTTAAGTACAGATGTCACATTGCTGTTTTTATTATTATTGTCATATACAATAAAGACTATTTTGAAATTATTATTATAATTTGAGATTAAAATCTTGAGGACTTCAACATTTATTTATTGCTTGTTAGAATGGTTTAATTTTTTTAAGTCAATAAAGCATGTTTTTCAGTCTGATGAGATTGATTAATTTTTTATTGTAGGTTGTTAGTGAAGCCAATAAAAATATCAAGATATTGCAATGCCATGGAACAGCTGACCCAGTAGTTCCATTCAAATGGGGCCAGATGACCCATGAAGCACTGAAAACCATCACACCAAATGCTGACTTCAAGCAATATGCAGGTGTCATGCACAGCTCCAGTGAACAGGTGATTTCTTTTAAAAGTTTCAAGGTTCAGATATCATGAAGCTTCATAATAGTCTCACCCACAGGAAACAGTTACACAGTAAGAAATTTAAAAAAAATACATGGTAGCTCTATGTAGAGCCATAAGAGATCAAATATTACTGGTAAAATGAACAGAAAAAAAAATTAAAATATTATTCAGATGTAAGGTAAAAGAATGGGAATTGGGAAATTTGCTTTTTGATTGGAGGACATAATAAAAATGTAGCACATTACAGTTAGGAAAAGGTAATATACTTGCTGTACAACATGTTTAAGTTAAATTGCATTTAACAACAGGTTTTGAAGATAATTTGAGCATGTATATTTTGTAGATTTTTAAAGTCCTTAAAATGACCAATTTTCTTCAATTTTAAAGAATTTCTAGATAATTAGATATAATAAGTCAGTACATCAGAATATAGAATTCAGATGAAACAAGATGTTCCCATTGACATTTATGTGTAAAAAATCAATATACTGTTTAATGTAAAAAGGCTCATCCATCATGACCATCAGTTTAAATGTTGTAGTACTTCAATTACTGTAATTACATCAAATAAGAGTGATGATTTTTTAAGTTATTATTCTATAATTAGTTATAATTATTATTATTAGCTTTATCAATTAACTTATTTTTTATTGCTCTTCAACTAATTTGTAAAACATTCCAAATTGTATAGAGTGCAATATAAGATTATATTAGAAATATTTTGAAAGAAAATGTGCTGATAGTATAAGGTTTGTATTTAGACTCATGCATTGTGGTCAAGGAGAGAGTAACAGAGTAGCCTTGAAAGACATTTATGACTAGTTAATCTTTTCACATGGATCAATAAGTCCTTTTGGCTAAAAAGTATTCCAAATGTCACCAATGTGCTTACCAGTAGGTTGTTGTAGTAGTGATGCGTAGGTTTAACCTTCTTTATGATAATATCTGCAGTTAGGTTGACATATTCATAGCTTTTATACTATGAAGCTCATTTTTCATATTTCAAATTACCAAGCTTCAGGTCTGATGAGTTCTTTTTAATTCTCTAAATTTGCATGCTTATGGGAAAATGTGACAATAAAGGAGCTGGCCTGTGCTTCCGTGGAAATTCATGCTAATACGAGATAATTATGAATAAACTTCATTTAAAGAGAGTAACACATGTTAAGTGTATACACTTATCTTACACATGGCCCTCATATGGAGGTGAATAATTCCACGTTTGTGAAATTTTCAGGTGGACAAGCTCCATTGTCCATACAGCTTAAGTAAATGTCTGGAGAGTCTGATATACGCCACGGCATAATTTATTGTATTCTTATCAATTTTGACAAATTTTACATTTCTTTTGTAGGAAATGGAAGATGTGAAGTCCTTCCTGGAGAGTACATTGCCTCCAGTATGATCTTCTTGTGGACAGCATAGAGCATCGGACAATTGACACCAGATAAACATTATTGTGAACAGTTCCAGTAGAGATAATCAATATGAAACAAATTGAAACAGTATTTCACAATGACACACCAACAGTGACACCATGGTCAATAGCTAGACATTTATGTTTATGTAGACGTTTATTGTCAAAATTCTTGAAATATCACTAGAGTGCTGTACACACTCTAGATCTATCTTGATCAATGACCAGGGTGTGGAGGCCATTAAGTCCATGACATATGTGATACTTTGTCAGTACACTTTTGGCTATTTTGATGATTTCTTATTAGAATCATTGACACCAGTATTTTGAAGATCTTTTCATATCTAGTAGTATGCGTTAATGATACTGCTGTACCGATATACTTACTGGTATACAGATAGACAACTGCTCTGTGCAAGATATTCCCATGAAAAATTCACACTTAACAAATTTCCCTGGGGTAAACTGTATTTTTTCCAACTAACAAAGCTTTGATCCTCCTTGTCTGGCACTTGCCTTAAGTCTGTAACAATCTGGGGAAATTGAAGCCCTTAACCCTCTCTCGAGCATGGATTTTTCAAATTGGGTGATCACTTTGAGCATGGATTTCTGGGTTCTGCATGATCAAAAAATTTATCAAGACAGTTGTCAGGTGGCAGGGATCATCAGGTGATAAATTAGATTATTTGGCAGCATTCATTCATGGCATTTATCTTTTAAAATGGTTTAAAAACTATTACTTGTTTTTACAGAAGTTCCTCTAGAAATGGTTTGTGTCCTTTTAAGTTAAAGATGATTAACACCATATGCTTCATCCCTATATTAGCCCGACTATTTTGAGTCACCTAAACTGAGCCCTCACTCTTGACACAGCCACGCAATAAACTTCTACCCAAATAGTGGGAAGCAAACTTGCAAAAGCCAGTTAAACCACCTGTAGCATACTTGCATGTTGGGACCTCTCAAAGTGAACCAGTACAGCAGCATTTCTAAGCATACTGCTCGATGTGAAAAGTCCTTACCATAAAACATTTAAGCAAATTTAAGTAACTTGACAATATTACTTATCATTCAGAGGTCATTCCCAAACTCTTCTTGCAGACCATGTTAATTTGATAATTAACATTTTAAAATCATATTTTGTTGGTGTTTATGATGGGTGGTTAGTTGTTCAGTGTTGATGCTACAAAGTCAACAGCTAGGTACAGCAGGTTGCTGGAAACAAGATCCAGCTATGTATGGTTCTGTGAGTAGAAAAAATCCAATCATATATGGGGTAAGTAAGGTGACACATAACATGCATATAATGAGGGTGGATTGTATGTTAAACTAAAATGCAGCAATGCTGGTAAACTGTTTCAGTTTGTAGTATGTATTTTCAGTGGCCTACAATTATGGGACAGTTTAAAATATCAAACAGAATGTTATGGGATTTTAAAGTATTAGAAAGGTTTCAAATTAGAATCAGAGTAATACAGTAAGATATTAATGCGTTGTGCATATGGTTTCAGCAGATAAAACCCCAAGCTAGAGGAAAACAATCCATGTCGAGTTTCTTGAAATTCCACTTCAAGTAAAATTGTTCCTTTTTTTTTTTTTTTGAGAACACACAAAACAAGAAAATAATCATGGTAGATGTGTTTTAAATAATTCCATTTTATGTGCATCTTTAGTGATTTTTTCTTTAACTCCTCCTTCATCTTGAATCATCAATTCATTTCTTCATTAGCAGTGTTAATGATGACAGGGATATTTTACAATAGTGACAGCTGTCTCAAAATATATTTTGCCAACTTGGTCCACACCATGAAAACTTATGGCACAGAAAAAGTAAAAAATCTTAACTTTGCAGTACAAGTCTGAAATATTTAAACCCTACACTCAAATATATTTAGTAACTTCTGTTCAGTCAGCTGATTAAGTTTAAGTACTGCCATATAACTGTCAAACATCAAACAAGAAATCTGGTGCAGACTCATGAACAGTATCTCTGGTTTATTGTAAAATTTATGAAATAATTTATGATGAGCTAAATAAATACCTGTTACATGTGTTAGTTTTTTTCTTTTACTTAATTGGATGTTTATCAACATTTTATACGCTCATATGCCATACAAGGTTTTCTAGAAGATTGTGAAACTGACAGTATATCTTGTGTACTTGAAAACAAAAATACAACCCAAAGTGGTATTTTTCAGCAATGCAATCTTTATCCAGAAATGTAAGTTAAATAACAATATGTACTGAAAACTGTTAAAACAGATCCCTACATTTTACAGTTTTTTTTTACAGGTGTCACCAAATAGGAAAAAAAGAAAAGGAATACACTTTTCTCTCCTAAGCAGTATATTCCAAAGGAAACCATAGCACATTTTATTAATCGGTTTTCATACAAGAAAAACATACTTCTGCCCTTTACCAAAGTTATTATTGGGTGGTAATATGTCATCCATTTTAACAACAAATGAAGACTTCTGCCGATATTTTACTCTGTTTGCTAGATTTACACTGCTTTCATCATAAGGTTTCAGCAAAGTATTTTCATAAAAGCAAATCTATACTGATAAGATGCTGGAGACCTGACAAGTACTATGAAATCTTTTCCAGGATTCAGCTCCAGTGCATGCAGTATGCCTTGTAGAGCACAGAATCCTCTGCCTGTGCCTCTTCCACTGGTGTACGTGAAGCCACCTGTTTTCAAATAGCCAATTACCACACGACTAGATGTCACTGCCACATCCTTGGGTTCAATCAGGGTATCCTGAAAATTATGAACTTTCACTTTGTCTGCTGTTCCTTGCTGTGTTCCTTTTTGTTTGATTTTCTGTTTCTTCACTTTCCTGCTATTAGGGTCTTGTTTCCTCTGCTCCAGTGGTCCACCATATCTACTGTCTTTTGCCAGACTGTCCAAGTCGCCTTGTGTAGGAATGCAGATCATGGAGTGGTCAGCAGGGGCCCCTCTGCTTACAAGATTCAAGGTGACAGGAACTATTGCATTGTGCATCTGTGATAATGTCAGCAGCATTTCCTGACCATCTATGCCACCTGTGCTACTGATGTCAGTCTGTGGATTTAATGAAATTTTGTCACTATTGCTCATCTCCATATTAGAAGGGGAAGATTCTGTTTCCATGCTTGCTGCATGACAAATTCTATCAAGATACTTCAAGAGATTCCGAGTCCTTAAGACAACAAATTCTTCAATTTCCTCACTATCCATTGGTTCTAGAATCTCTGCAGAAATTTGGTTAGTATGTGTCTTTTGGTCTAAACACCTGTCCAACTTCCTGGAGTCCTGTGTGATGATATTGTGATCAATAAAAGGAGCACCTTGTTTCTTTATATTAGACCACTCTTGTACCAGTCTTAACCATGGATAACTGAAAGGACTGGCCACCCCTAACTTGATGTAGTTTGGCCTCTTTGCAGGTGGGTACCTCTTGTATTTGGCTTCAAGTTCCTCCCATTCTTTGCGTTCTTCAGCAGCTCCTGCCTGGGTATCTGGGTAATCGTAAGGAATCCTAAGGAGTCCTTGGTCTACTGCACTGCTGTTCAGCTCCCTTAGCCCACCAACTCGAGCCCCCTGGTAAACTAGGGCAATCCAGAAAGCCATGCCCCACCCAGAGGGTAGGATGAGGTCCCATCCACTGCCAAACCCAGGGGAAGTATGACTCTGTAAATAGTTAATGTGGCATACTTTGTACTGGAAGAACCTACCGTTATTTAACATACAAAATTTTTAATCACTTTTAAACAATGTTAATGCAGAATTATAATAGTCAGATATAAAAGGGTAAAAAAAATACTGCACCTGTGCTGGCCCAGGACCTGTCCTTTGAAAGCCTGGACTCTGAACTAGAAGAAGTGGTATTCTTGATTCGTCATCTCCCAGATCAAGAGTTGATCCTAAAATGATAACGCCACTTTATTATACTCAACTCTGTGTGACTTGACGTGATTTTTATCTCCATGTGAAAATTTATTATATGGCATTTACTTGAATTGTGAAATATAAGTGCAATTTTTCATTTCTCCAATTATAGATTTTAACAATTTCTTGTTAAACACAAATGTCCATTATATTATTTTTATCTACCTGGTACCAACATATTCCCTTTTCTTCTGTTCAGTTCACTTTGAGGAAGCTGAGTGAATTTCACTTCATCTCTCACCATTTGGGACCAAACTGGAGAACTGGAAACCTCTGGTGTGAAGGACACAGTATTTTCTCTACACCCTGAAATGAACATTTCAGTTGCTCTTAATTTCAAATATCTAAACATGCACTGATTTCATTGAAACATTAAGCAATAATTTAGTCTTTTTATAATGCACAAATTAACAATTCATCAGAGAGATTCAAAATTTAATTACAATCTAGCCCTCCCAGTTATACCTGTGCTCTCTACATCAGTACAATCAATTACTGACTTCTTGGGTGGAATAAGTATCCTAGGGTCTCCTACTGTCAGACTGAGAATGCCACCAGATGGCGCCTGTGCTGGTGTCTGCTTCCCACACAAAATCCTCCACATTTCCTCTTGCTGGGTGGCAACCTGACTGATCTTGGGATCAGAATAATACCTCTGCCACCATTTCTTCACAGTCACACCCCGCACTGTTGAATCATCATCAGGGGCACCTGCTGGGTTTTCTTTCTGTAACTTTGCTGGTTTCAAGACCTCTGCTAATACTGATGTTGACATAGGTCCAGACAGTCTGTACCTGAGTATGTTATCTTTTAAAGACTTCACTATCACTGAACTGGTAGCCTTCGAATGTTCTTGTTGTAACTGAGAAGTATGCTTCATCTCTTTACTGTATAATTCATCTTTCCCTGAGAGACCTGATTTCAAAGCAGCTTTGAATTCAGCAAATGCTTCATCCCAAAATGATGGATGTACCCACACCCACAGAGTCCTTGTGTCATCATCCAGTGAGCAGTCAGAAAGCTCAGAAACTGTGGTTGACCCAGAAAATTCACTGGTGATCAAAGTGACAGGTTTCCAGTGGAAAAAAACCTCTCCAATAGCATTGTCTGGATAGCTGCCTCCCTTGTATAGGATGGTTGATCCTTGCCTGGTCCCCTGTATGTACCTTATGTCACCAAAAATAGGCCCTGTCAATATATATATGACATAACTATATATGAGAATTTAAATGCAATTTTAGTTGCATAAAAATCTACCATAAAGGCTTGGGTTTTTTTCTTAAACTTTACAGTTGACTCCATTGATATCTATAACAAGCAATTACCAATTCAACTATGGCCAATGGTGAATACTGACTGAGTGAACTACAAATTACCTATTTCCGAACTTGTCAGTTTCTCTAATCCATGCAGAATATCTTTCAATGGCCCAGTTATCTCAATACACCCCAAATAAGATATATCCTGCAATTAACAAGTTTACTGTCAAGATATGTAGGTAATTTTTAAATATTTTTAAATATTTTTAAATCACAAAATGTAATAAGAAACCAAAGAAAGTGCATTACAGCCAAATATATCCGAATGGCAATTTCACACTTTTAATTGCTACAGAGTGAAATACAAACACATTTAACTTCTATTCATGTTTCTATTCATTTCAAACATTTTACTGCAATATTGTTTCCTATTTTCCAGAAACTGGCTCCAAATTTCTTGACCAATATTCTGTAAAAAATGAGGCTTGTGCTAGTGACAAAAAATCATCAATTTACCTGAAGCACTGCATACTTTGATGTAGCTCTATAAATAGCTCTCAGACTCTTGTCATTCGGGAAATGAGGAATCACGTAACCCCATTTTTCAATCATATGAAACCTTTTTGCATGCCAGATGTGTGTCTCAAGCCAATTCTGTTTTCTTTGTCTACGATTATATTCTGCCATCAGATTTTTTGGTCTTCTGCGGTGGTATCTTGATGGAGTTTTAGGCTTCTTTCCAGCACTTTCAATCTTGTATGAAAAGGTAAATGCAGTTAACAGTTATCTAGATGTTGCATTAGAGCAATCCTAATCTAAAACCACTCCTTTCTAAAATGAAAATATCTGTGACAAAATCAACAAAAAATATTTAACATATTAAGGCTGTTAGAATAAGCATTTATGCATACAAAAAATTAATATTATGAATCAGACAGCTACATTTACTGAGTTAAAGAAAACTAGTCTCCTTTTCAGTTTTTAAAATACAATAAAACTGCATGTAATACAATCAATGAAAATAAGAACAAAACCCTTCAGAAAGTGGCCACTAACCTCTGCCATAGCTTGCATTCTCAGGCGTCTTGGCAGTCTTTTGATATTATGACTAGCTGCACGTCTTCTCATGTGGCGGGGCATGTTTTGTCTTGGATTTCTTTTACTGGTCTTGGACATAACAGTTTTGGTCAATAGTTCTATTTCGCTGATCCTGCTTTTGGTAAATTCACTTATATTTATCTCTGTAAATTTGAAAATATCAAATTTAGGCTTATGGTTCCATTCAAAGTATATCTTACACAAAACCTATTTATCCCCAATTTTCGGGTTAATATATACAAACAAGCAAAATGAATACTCACCCCTGGGAGCCTGACTAAGAATGCTTGTTTCATCATCACTGTCTCTCTCTCCAATTTTCCTCTTTTTACCTTGGCCCTGCCTGATGGCAGCTGTGTTTATAATTTGGTGCTTGCTCTGAGATGACTGTGATATATCTTCTTCTTTCTGAAAAAAGGCACATTTAGTATTTGAAATTATGTTGAAGTACACGTAATAAATTAGGACCTTGAACATATTCTATTCCCTATAACATGACATGAACAATTCAATCCAAATAACGCCGAGAAATCAAGGCCTAATCTTGACCTACACTCTAATGAGCATACTCCAGTACTTTTCTTACAAATTAAGTATAAAATTAAGTATAGATAATCTTTTACAGCCAAGTTATAATAGTCAAGTACCGGCATGTAGAAATAAAAACATAGAGCTCATGACTGGGGCTTATTTATAAATAGCGCCACCTTAATAAATGTTTAAGTTAAGCACAATAAGTTCACCTTCTCTTCATAATCTTTCACTTGCTGTACCACAAGTTTCTCCATGTCATCCCCTCCTCCCTGAGGATAGTAGGTCTGCTTGTATTCCTCCAAGCCATCTGCATCATAGCCGTGATTTGCAAAACTGTCCATGTCAACTGGTTTTTTATCTTTAAATAAATGAACATATACGGTTATCCCAAATTTTGTATAATTAATTTAAGGGCGCTTGATGGTTCGCAGGTTCATTGATCTGAAGGGTTCATGCATTTATATTATATGTCAATATGGGGCCCGATATGTTTCATTTTCCCTCCGAACAGGCTCCCTGAAAATACTGTGTAATTTGGACACTCAGATTCTGGACCCATGATACATGATGGGTCCAAGCTCCATGTCAGACAAGTCACAAGCGTCACCTTATTCATTCAGCTGATTTGATAAAATTCTGCCGTTTACCGTACACAAAAGGGTTGCTGAAATATAAATTAAAATTTGCACCAAGGCTTCCGTTGACTTTTCCTTGGGCAACGTACTTACTATCAATTATAAAGCACAACTTTAAAGAGTAGTCCGGGAGTTCACGTGTAAACAAATGTAAGCTACCATCTTACATCTCGCAATCTCCCGTGTGGCTTTGAAAATTTTAAATGACACAGCTGCACCATGTCATTTGCATGGAATACAAGACTATATGAAACACAATGGAGTTAATAAATTGTTTCTATAAATACAGATAGCTCTCTATAATTTCCCTGTTTTTGATAAAATTAACCAAAAATAGACAGTTTAATCACGTGACACAAGGCACGCACTGGTTCGACAACAACATCATGGCTTCGTACGTTGCTCGCAAGGTAGTTTCAACGGCTTCAGCTCCAAAAGCTATAGGTCCCTATAGGTAACATGTCTTGCTTGTGCATAAAACGTCAATCTTTAAATTTAATAACGAAGAATAGCATGACATTTTGTCCAAAGTATATTTTCGAAGTTGGCATTGCCACGCTTAGAGTTCGATAGTTATTGCAAGGCGTGAGCTGTCCAATCAGATGGTGCCGTTCGAACACACCCACATCGAACGATTCCATATATACAGTAGTTTTAACATGTGCTCTCAATGCTAATAATAATTAAGAATTTAAGATGGCAATGAAAATGGAGTTTTTGACCTTCTCAGTTTTTACCCATGAATGATTTTCTTTCAGCCAAGCTGTTATTGCTGAAAACACGATGTATATGTCAGGACAAGTGGGAATGGACCCTGCTACTGGAGAGCTGGTGGAGGGAGGGGTGCTAAAGGAGACGGAACAAGTAAGGACAAAGCCAGGATCTAAATTCATATGACATCTTTACTTTAATAATATGTCAATCAGGGGACTTAAATTAACTTCGTTTTGGCATCTTCCCACAGGATCCTCATTGACCACCTGACAAGGAAATTGTAGCAATTTTCTGTTAATTATTAATTTTTACATTTCAGGCATTTAAAAACATAAACGCAGTACTTGAGGCAGCTGGCTGTAGCTTCAACAATAGTAAGTGTACAAAAAATAATATTTGCCTGAGAAATATGTTTGTTTATACTGTTTCTTCAATGTATTCAGGGAGTGGCTATATTTTCTTGGTTTTATATGAAATATCTACTGTGAAAAGTTTCATGAGATAACATTACTTTAACTTTTTTCCAGTTGTTAAAACCACTGTTTTCCTGGCAGACATCAGGGAGTATACAGCAGTAAATGAAGTCTATGCTAAATGTAAGAATTAAAAATTTATTGCATTTTATTCAAAATGGCTATGAAGGACTTTTAGCTACAGTACAATATCCTTAATATGTGTGTGTGTGTGTGTGTTTTTTTTTTTTTTTTTTCAATTTTTCCAAGAATTTGAAATGTCACTTTGATTATTTTTAACTGAGTATTTTTATATTACAGACTTCAGTGGTTCATTATTTTTAACTGAGTATTTTTATATTACAGACTTCAGTGGTTCATTCCCAGCAAGGTCTGCCTTCCAAGTTGCTGCACTTCCTAAAGTAAGTGCTCCTAGCACTGAAGGCATAAAACTTATAAAGCTTTTAAGAAAATTATCAAAGAATGTGTCTTAATGGACATATGGCTTAATGGAGTGAATGTGTATGTACTTGTGATGAATAATAAGTACCAGAAATGTGCAGTGATCACAAATAATCTCTGGTTAAATTTTAAAAATGCCTTTGTGCTCTTTTCTAAAAAGCTCTCCCTACAAAAGTATCATGGTATTCTGTTTTCTAGGGGGCCAGAATTGAAATAGAGTGCATTGCTAAGATTGGACACATGGTGGACCATCAGCCTAAGCTCTAATTCATTAAGATTGGGACCAGTCCTATCTTTTAGGACTTTTCATGTTTTGGTTTTATGTGGTGAACAGACAAACATGGATTATGATGATGACTACTGCCATTGAAACTATACCACAGTTATAATTAATTTGGCACAGTTTAAACTGAGAATTCAGTGTTTCGAACACAGCTGCTTAACTCCAGTTCATCAATATTGCAAATATTACAGATATTGTTATTTTGTTGTTTAGGCTTAAAGTATATAAATATTAATTGAAATCAATTTTATCATTAACATATTAAAATCTTGCTCATGCAGTAAGAACACTGATTAAAAGAACTTAAGGCATTCAATGTCGTATACTTGTTATATTATAAGCTGCCCATTTATTGCATTTGAAATAGCACAATAATGCACAATATCGATTTAAGTCATAGACTTAAAGTGTGTCACTTATTATGAAGGGAATGAATTAGATATATATGTATATATATATTTTGTTTTTGGTATTAAATTTTGTCTGCAAATATTATAAATCGGCTGTCAGAGTAAGCAATTTCTTATACAGAAAATAAAGTAACACTATTTTACATGCATGTTATTAACATTCTTGATGTTACTTTTTGTTTTGCCTCAAGATAAAATGCAATCCGTTAATCTTTCATTTCAACAAATTGATATATTTTCAAAAATCCACTTGATACTTGGTGAGCTTGGAAACAAGTGATTGTCTATGCATCAGCTTTCATAATAACATGATCAAGTTTTTTAAAAGTAAATATGAATGTTTGCTTGACTTAGTATACACATAAGCACAACTTTATCTTTGTAAGCCATGTACTAATTGTGTAGGTGAGTAGACTTGGAAAAGAAGAAAAAGATGCAGTGAAGTAAATGAAAAAAATTGTAAGGGTTACTTATTTATAATGACAGAAGGAATGCGAGGCAGGAGCACAGGGTACAAGGTATACTTGTCATTGTCATAGACAAAGTAGGAGAACAGCCTTTGCTTTTAAGTAAACAATGGCAAGTTGCAGTAGGGACAGTGTTGGGCCATCTTTCACTAAATTTGTTATAGACCATATTACATGTGTGATTAGTAAGGATATTTCACTTTTTTCATTAATTCTGCAATAATATGATGTGTATGAACTCTTACACAAATCACTGTTATTTACTGCATTGCATCATTTCTTTCCAAGTGCCTTTACCATTTAACCTTGACAGAGTCCTATAACAATACTGCATTGTTATTGTTGACTGCATCATTTAATGCAGCTGTAATATGATATAAAAAAGGAACAATTTAAACTTATGTTGGAAATAAATTAAGTTTATAAATTGACACATAATCTCATTGTATCAAAAATTACCTGTGACTGAAGGCAGAATATTAGTTTCAAATACTTTTTAGTATCGAAGACTTCAGGAATGTCTTATCAAGCTGGAACCACAGGGATCATAAATTCATGGAACTAAATATAGGAATGCCACAATTGAAAAAATTGTCAAGTTTTTGGAGAATTCCATCATGGCTGAAGCAGAGGGTGTTGTTAGAGGTGGTGTCATTTTTGTAGAGGAAGCTGTAGTTTCTGTTGACGAAATATTGTTGTGACCCATGGTTGTTGTCATGCCAGAAGTATGGGCTGCGGTTGTTGTCATGATGGAAGAACGGGTCGCAGTTGTTGTCATGATGGAAGTATGGGATGTGGTGTTCGGTATCACTGTTGTTGTAACGGGAATGGCCGAGGACATATTTGACATGTGAATGGTTGTTAAATTGATTGGCAATGCTGAAGTGATATTTTGAATTGGGATTACGGTTGTTACAGACTGATTGCACCCCATGTACAGAAGCCTATTGGGTGTCCCCGGGGTGACCTTCAACACATCCTTAGTTGATTCATCTATCAGCCATGTCTTCACCTGAGCTGGAGAAGGCATGGTAGCTTGGGTTGCTAGGTAACGTGCCACAACACCAGTCACATGGGCTGCTGCAACAGAGGTTCCATTTATGCGGGTACCCACAGACCCTTTTTTAGCACCATCTGACCACACTAGAACACCTGGTGCTAGGATATCAACACATAAACCATAGTTACTTCTCTCCCACATGACATCTTTACTGTTCATTGCCCCAACAGTAATAACCTCAGTCATATTTGCAGGGAAGACTTTACAAGCATTTTCACGCAAGTTCCCAGCCCCTACCACTATAGGCAATGCCTGGTGGCCAATAATATTGCTGATTGCTCTGCTAAGTGCATTGGATTTCACTTTTGATGCAACCGGAAGATTGATAACGGACTTTGCCAGGGAACTATTGGATTCCTTTGACAAATTTGTGTGGTGAGCAGCAATCCAGTTTAAAGCAGCAAGAACATTGGAATTTTTCAGCTGGTCATTTGTGCCGTTTCCAGCTTTTATCATCATGGCTTTACTTTTGCGTGCTATGCCAAACCAAGAAGAAACTACTATGCCAGTGGTATGTTCCCCATGGCCATTGTTGTCTTTTAAGTCTTGTTGTCTCCCAGATACGTCAGGACCTTGTAATACACGCCCTTTCAAGTCATCTCTCCATTCCAAGTTCACCCCAGTATCAACAAGGTATACAAGAACACCATCCCCAGACTCCTCCTCGTATACATATTTGGTGTCAGTAGTTTTCGATCTTTGGCTAATTCTGGCAAGGCCCCAAACAGAGAAAGCACCTGAGACAGTTTCTGCATACATACAAGTACTGGTCAGGTTAAGCCACAGGTTGTCTTCAATGCTTTCCACAGAACTGTCGTTATTCAACAAGGAGAGAAGACTGGAGTTGGTGGTCTCAAATGCCACCCCGAGAAAGTCTCCAATGTGATATGTGTGGCTCAGGTTGGTGTTACCAGTGGTACTGGAATTAGTTATCAGGGTGGTCAGCCTCTCAAGCTCTTGGACTGAGTTGGGAAGCCCTTCTTTCAAACTAGCAATGTATTCACCAGGAATCTGGGCATCTGTATGGCTTAGTAATACTTCAAGGAANATCTGAAGCCACCTGTTTTCAAATAGCCAATTACCACACGACTAGATGTCACTGCCACATCCTTGGGTTCAATCAGGGTATCCTGAAAATTATGAACTTTCACTTTGTCTGCTGTTCCTTGCTGTGTTCCTTTTTGTTTGATTTTCTGTTTCTTCACTTTCCTGCTATTAGGGTCTTGTTTCCTCTGCTCCAGTGGTCCACCATATCTACTGTCTTTTGCCAGACTGTCCAAGTCGCCTTGTGTAGGAATGCAGATCATGGAGTGGTCAACAGGGGCCCCTCTGCTTACAAGATTCAAGGTGACAGGAACTATTGCATTGTGCATCTGTGATAATGTCAGCAGCATTTCCTGACCATCTATGCCACCTGTGCTACTGATGTCAGTCTGTGGATTTAATGAAATTTTGTCACTATTGCTCATCTCCATATTAGAAGGGGAAGATTCTGTTTCCATGCTTGCTGCATGACAAATTCTATCAAGATACTTCAAGAGATTCCGAGTCCTTAAGACAACAAATTCTTCAATTTCCTCACTATCCATTGGTTCTAGAATCTCTGCAGAAATTTGGTTAGTATGTGTCTTTTGGTCTAAACACCTGTCCAACTTCCTGGAGTCCTGTGTGATGATATTGTGATCAATAAAAGGAGCACCTTGTTTCTTTATATTAGACCACTCTTGTACCAGTCTTAACCATGGATAACTGAAAGGACTGGCCACCCCTAACTTGATGTAGTTTGGCCTCTTTGCAGGTGGGTACCTCTTGTATTTGGCTTCAAGTTCCTCCCATTCTTTGCGTTCTTCAGCAGCTCCTGCCTGGGTATCTGGGTAATCGTAAGGAATCCTAAGGAGTCCTTGGTCCACTGCACTGCGGTTCAGCTCCCTTAGCCCACCAACTCTAGCCCCCTGGTACACTAGGGCAATCCAGAAAGCCATGCCCCACCCAGAGGGTAGGATGATGTCCCATCCACTGCCAAACCCAGGGGAGGTATGACTCTGTAAATAGTTAATGTGGCATATTTATGCTGTAAAGAGCTACCATTATTTAACATACAAATTTTTTTATCACTTTTAAACAATGTTTATGCAGAATTATAGTCAGACCAAAAAGAGTAAAATGTTAGTACCTGTGCTGGCCCAGAACCTGACCTTTGAAAGCCTGGACACTGAATTAGAAGAAGCGGTATTCTTGATTCGTCATCTCCCAGATCCAGAGTTGATCCTAAAATGGTAACACTACTTTATCATACTCAACTCTGTGTGACTTAACAGGCTTTTTATGTCCTCGTGAAAATTTGTTATATGGCATTTACTTGAATTGTGATATCAAGTGTAAGTGTAAATTTTCATTTCTTCAATTATGAAGACAATTTCAGGCTAGCAACCCCCTTTATTTCCATTGCTTATTGATTATTTTGTTGTATCACTTCTTGCATATATTCAGCATATAGCACCTTGTTACACACAAATGCCCTTTCATTTACTTCTATCTACCTGGTACCAACATATTCCCTTTTCTTCCGTTTAGTTCACTTTGAGGAAGCTGAGTGAATTTCACTTCATCTCTCACCATTTGGGACCAAACTGGAGAACTGGAAACCTCTGGTGTGAAGGACACAGTATTTTCTCTACACCCTGAAATGAACATTTCAGTTGCTCTTAATTTCAAATATCTAAACATGAATTGATTTCATTGAAACATTAAGCAATAAATTAGTCTTCTTATAATGCACAAATTAACAATTCATCAGAGAGATTCAAAATTTAATTACAATCTAGCCCTCCCAGTTATACCTGTGCTCTCTACATCAGTACAACCAATTACTGACTTCTTGGGTGGAATAAGTATCCTAGGGTCTCTGACTGTCAGACTGAAAATGCCACCAGATGGCGCCTGTGCTGGTGTCTGCTTCCCACACAAAATCCTCCACATTTCCTCTTGCTGGGTGGCAACCTGACTGATCTTGGGATCAGAATAATACCTCTGCCACCATTTCTTCACAGTCACACCCTGCACTGTTGAATCATCATCAGGGGCACCTGCTGGGTTTTCTTTCTGTAACTTTGCTGGTTTCAAGACCTCTGCTAATACTAATGTTGACATAGGTCCAGACAGTCTGTACCTGAGTATGTTATCTTTTAAAGACTTCACTATCACTGAACTGGTAGCCTTCGAATGTTCTTGTTGTAACTGAGAAGTATGCTTCATCTCTTTACTGTATAATTCATCTTTCCCTGAGAGACCTGATTTCAAAGCAGCTTTGAATTCAGCAAATGCTTCATCCCAAAATGATGGATGTACCCACACCCACAGAGTCCTTGTTTCATCATCCAATGAGCAGTCAGAAAGCTCAGAAACTGTGGTTGACCCAGAAAATTCACTGGTGATCAAAGTGACAGGTTTCCAGTGGAAAAGAACCTCTCCAATAGCATTGTCTGGATAGCTGCCTTCCTTGTATAGGATGGTTGATCCTTGCCTGGTCCCTTGTATGTACTTCATGTCACCAAAAATAGGCCCTGTCAATGTACATCACTATAACTATATATGAGAATTTAAATGCAATTTTAGTTGCATAAAAATCTACCATAAAGGCTTGGGTTTTTTTTCTTAAACTTTACAGTTGACTCCATTGATTTCTATAACAAGCAATTACCAATTCAACTATGGCCAATGGTGAATACTGACTGAGTGAAAACTTCTCTTCTTACATGCACCACAAATTACCTATTCCCGAACTTGTCAGTTTCTCTAATCCATGCAGAATATCTTTCAATGGCCCAGTAATCTCAATACACCCCAAATAAGATATATCCTGCAATTAACAAGTTTACTGTCAAGATATGTAGGTAATTTTTAAATATTTTTAAATCACAAAATGTAATAAGAAACCAAAGAAAGTGCGTTACAGCCAAATATATCCCAATGGCTATTTCACACTTTCAATTGCTACAGAGTGAAATACAAACACATTTAACTTCTATTCATGTTTCTATTCATTTCAAACATTTTACTGCAATATTGTTTCCTATTTTCCAGAAACTGGCTCCAAATTTCTTGTCCAATATTCTGTAAAAAATGAGGCTTGTGCTAGTGACAAAAAATCATCGTCAATTTACCTGAAGCACTGCATACTTTGATGTAGCTCTATAAATAGCTCTCAGACTCTTGTCATTCGGGAAATGAGGAATCACGTAACCCCATTTTTCAATCATATGAAACCTTTTTGCATGCCAGATGTGTGTCTCAAGCCAATTCTGTTTTCTTTGTCTACGATTATATTCTGCCATCAGATTTTTTGGTCTTCTGCGGTGGTATCTTGATGGAGTTTTAGGCTTCTTTCCAGCACTTTCAATCTTGTATGAAAAGGTAAATGCAGTTAACAGTTATCTAGATGTTGCATTAGAGCAATCCTAATCTAAAACCACTCCTTTCTAAAATGCAAATATCTGTGACAAAATCAACAAAAAATATTTAACATATTAAGGCTGTTAGAATAAGCATTTATGCATACAAAAAATTAATATTATGAATCAGACAGCTACATTTGCTGAGTTAAAGAAAACTAGTTTCCTTTTCAGTTTTTAAAATACAATAAAACTGCATGTAATACAATCGATGAAAATAAGAACAAAACCCTTCAGAAAGTGGCCACTAACCTCTGCCATAGCTTGCATTCTCAGGCGTCTTGGCAGTCTTTTGATATTATGACTAGCTGCACGTCTTCTCATGTGGCGGGGCATGTTTTGTCTTGGATTTCTTTTACTGGTCTTGGACATAACAGTTTTGGTCAATAGTTCTATTTCGCTGATCCTGCTTTTGGTAAATTCACTTATATTTATCTCTGTAAATTTGAAAAGTTTATTTAGGCTTATGGTTCCATTCAAAGTATATCTTACACAAAACCTATTTATCCCCAATTTTCGGGTTAATATATAAACAAGCAAAATGAATACTCACCCCTGGGAGCCTGACTAAGAATGCTTGTTTCATCATCACTGTCTCTCTCTCCAATTTTCCTCTTTCTACCTTGGCCCTGCCTGATGGCAGCTGTGTTTATAATTTGGTGCTTGCTCTGAGATGACTGTGATATATCTTCTTCTTTCTGAAAAAAGGCACATGTAGTATTTGAAATTATGTTGAAGTACACGTAATAAATTAGGACCTTGAACATATTCTATTCCCTATAACATGACATGAACAATTCAATCCAAATAACACTGAGAAATCAAGGCCTAATCTTGACCTACACTCTAATGAGCATACTCCAGAACTTTTCTTACAAATTAAGTATAAAATTAAGTATAGATAATCTTTTACAGCCAAGTTATAATAGTCAAGTACCAGCATGTAGAAATGAAAACATAGAGCTCATGACTGAGGCTTATTTATAAATAGCGCCACCTTAATAAATGTTTAAGTTAAGCACAATAATTTCACCTTCTCTTCATAATCTTTCACTTGCTGTACCACAAGTTTCTCCATGTCATCCCCTCCTCCCTGAGGATAGTAGGTCTGCTTGTATTCCTCCAAGCCATCTGCATCATAGCCGTGACTTGCAAAACTGTCCATGTCAACTGGTTTTTTATCTTAAAATAAATGAACATATACGGTTATACCAAATTTTGTATAAATTAATTCAAGGGCCCTTGATGGTTCGCAGGTTCATTGATCTGAAGGGTTCATGCATTTATATTATATGTCAAAATGGGGCCCGATATGTTTCATTTTCCCTCCAAACAGCTTCCTTGAAAATATTGTGCAATTTGGACACTCAGATTCTGGACCCATGATACATGATAGGTTCAAGCTCCATGTCGATAGGTAGATCACAATCCGCTAGGGGCGCTACAGTCGTAACTATCCACGGGCAGTGAAGTGTAAAACTGAAGTCGGCCTGCTGACAGTTCGCCTATGGAACCCCTTTTTTAAATCTCTCTTTTAGCGCCGCGTAAAAAAACTAATACAAGCCATTAACTAAATAAGTTGTAAATCAAAGAGTAAAATCCGGTCACGTGATTTTCCCATGTTTTCTGTCTTTGACAAGTTTCGGTTCTGCTTGTTTTAAGTTTTGCCTCTACAAAATGCTAAAAAATTTCAGGCAAGTGCTGGTATCATCTTTTTGAAATTTATATCCAGCAAAGTTTATGAAATTTGCTATATTATGTAGAAAAATCATGAAATTTGAAGGTTGCGAAGTATAGTTAATTTAATCCGCAATATTACATGATGTGAAAATTATCACAGGGAAATAGCTTTGCCCTGATTAGTCACAGGCTATGTGAGCCAGACAATAGGCTGAGCACACAAAGACACACAGGGTGCTCTGCTGCGCCTGAGTGATCACTGCTGGTCAGTGGGCACAGGTTTTGAGCTGAGAAGTGTGGACACTTTTGGTGGATTTTTGCAGTTAAAAAACTTCAATATCTTTGTTGCTTGTAGGAATATTTAAAAAATTCCAAATGATTTCATCCGGTTTTTGCATTACCTTTCAGATGATATAAGTATTTTAATTTTCTGATCAGTTTGAAAATTTTTCTGATATACCTAATGTCGAACAAGCGTAACCTTATTCATTCAGCTGGTTTGATAAATTTTTGCCCTTTACGGTACACAACGAGGTGGCTGAAATATAAATTAAAATTTGCACCAAGACTCCCGTGGACTTTTCCTTGGACAACGTACTTACTGTCAATTATAAAGCACAACTTTAAAGAGTAGACCGGGAGTTCACGTGTAAACAAATGTAAGCTACCATCTTACATCTCGCAATATCCCGTGTGGCTTTGAAAATTTTATATGACACACCATGTCATTTGCATGGAATACAAGACTATATGAAACACAATGGAGTTAATAAATTGTTTCTATAAATACAGATAGCTCTCTATAATTTCCCTGTTTTTGATAAAATTAACCAAAAATAGACAGTTTAATCACGTGACAGAAGGCACGCACTGGTTCGACAACAACATCATGGCTTCATACGTTGCTCGCAAGGTAGTTTCAACGGCTGCAGCTCCAAAAGCTATAGGTCCCTATAGGTAACATGTCTTGCTTGTGCATAAAACGTCAATCTTTAAATTTTATAACGAAGAATAGCATGACATTTTGTCCAAAGTACTTTTTCGAAGATGGCATTGCCACGCTTAGAGTTCGATAGTTAATGCAAGGCGTGAGCTGTCCAATCAGATGGTGCCGTTCGAACACACCCACATCGAACGATTCCATACAGTAGTTTTAACATGTGCTCTCAATGCTAATAATAATTAAGAATTTAAGATGGCAATGAAAATGGAGTTTTTGACCTTCTCAGTTTTTACCCATGGATGATTTTCTTTCAGCCAAGCTGTTATTGCTGAAAACACGATGTATATGTCAGGACAAGTGGGAATGGACCCTGCTACTGGAGAGCTGGTGGAGGGAGGGGTGCTAAAGGAGACGGAACAAGTAAGGACAAAGCCAGGATCTAAATTCATATGACATCTTTACTTTAATAATATGCCAATCAGGGGACTTAAATTAACTTCTTTTTGGCATCTTCCCACAGGATCCTCGAGCTCATTGACCACCTGACAAGGAAATTGTAGCGATTTTCTGTTAATTATTAATTTTTACATTTCAGGCATTTAAAAACATAAACGCAGTACTTGAGGCAGCTGGCTGTAGCTTCAACAATAGTAAGTGTACAAAAAGTAATATTTGCCTGAGTAATATGTGCATGTTTGTACTGTTTCTTTAATGTATTCAGGGAGTGGCTATATTTTCTCTGTTTTATATGTATATCTACTCTACAAAAAATTTCATGAGATAACTTTATCTTTTTTCCAGTTGTTAAAACCACTGTTTTCCTGGCAGACATCAAGGAATATGCAGCAGTGAATGAAGTCTATGCTAAATGTAAGAATTAAAAATTTTATTGCATTTTATTCAAAATGGCTATGAAGGACTTTTAGCTACAATATGTTGTTGTTGTTGTTTTTTTTTTCAATTTTCCAAGAATATGAAATGTCAATTTGATCATTTTAACTGATTATTTTTATGTTACAGACTTTAGTGGTTCATTCCCAGCAAGGTCTGCCTTCCAAGTTGCTGCACTTCCTAAAGTAAGTGCTCCTAGTACTAAAGGCATAAAACTAATAAAGCTTTTAAGAAAGTTATCAAAGGATGTGTCACCTTCACATATGGCTAAATGGAGTGAATGTGTATGTACTTGTGATGAATAATAAGTACCAGAAATGTGCAGTGATCATAAATAATCTGTGTTAAATTTAAAAAAATGCTTTTTTGTTCTTTTCTTAAAGCTCTCCCTACAAAAGTATCATGGTATTCTGTTCTGTTTTTTAGGGGGCCAGAATTGAAATAGAGTGCATTGCTAAGATTGGACACATGGTGGACCATCAGCCTAAGCTCTAATTCATTAAGATTGGGATCAGTCCTGTCTTTTAGGACTTTTCATGTTTTGATTTTATGTGGTGAACAGACAAACATGGATTATGATGATGACTACTGCCATTGAAACTATACCACAGTTATAATTAATATGGCACTGTTTAAACTGAGAATTCAGTGTTTCGAACACAGCTGCATAACTCCAGTTCATCAATATTACAAGTGCTTAGGCTTAAAGTATATAATATTATTTGAAATCACTTTTTATCATTAACATATTCAAATCTTGCTCATGCAGTAAAAATGCTGGTTAAAAGAACATAAGGCACTTAATGTCATATACTTGTTATATTATAAGCTGGCCATTTATTGCATTTGAAAAAGCACATTAATGCACAATATCAATTTAAGTCATAGACTTAAAGTGTGTCACTTGTTATGAAGAGAATGAATAAGATTTTTTCTGGTATTAAATATTGTCTATGTATATATATTATAAATCAGCTGTCAGAGTAAGCAATTTCTGATACAGAAAATAAAATAACACTATTTTACATGCATGTTATTAACATTCTTGATGTTACTTTTTGTTTTGCCACAAGATAAAGTAATTTGTTAAAAACCATATTACGTGTGATAAGTAAGGATATTTTACTTTTTTCATCAATTCTGCAATAATATGTGTATGAACCCTTACACAAACCATTGTTATTTACTGCATTGCATCAATATATTTCCAAATCTTTTAATCTTGACAGAGTCCTAATTTTTCATGCCTGCTGTTATTATAACGATACTGCATTGTTATTGTTGACTGCATCATATAATACAGTTGTTATATGATATAAAAAGGGAACAATTTAAACTTATATTGGAAATAAATTAAGTTTATAAATTGACACATAATCTCATTGTATCAAAAATTACCTGTGACTAGATTAGTTTCAAATCCTAACATTGAAGCCTTCAGGAATGTCTTATCAAGCTGGAACCACAGGGATCATAAATTCATGGAACTAAATATAGGAATGCCATTATTGAAAAGATTGTCAATCTTTTGGAGAATTCCATCATGGCTGAAGAAGAGGGTGTTGTTGGAGGCGGTGTCATTGTTGTAGAGGAAGCCGTAGTTTCTGTTGACGATATATTGGACACTGAGGTTGTTTTGTTGTGATCCATGGTTGTTGTCATGATAGAAGTATGTGCTGCGGTTGTTGTCATGCCAGAAGTATGGGCTGCAGTTGTTGTCATGCTGGAATTATGGGATGTGGTGTTCGGCATCACTGTTGTTGTAACGGGAATGGCCGTGGACATATTTGACATGTGAATTGTCGTTAAATTGATTGGCAATGCTGAAGTGATATTTTGAATTGGAATTACGGTCGTTACAGACTGATTGCACCCCATGTACAGAAGCCTATTGGGTGTCCCTGGGGTGACCTTTAACACATCCTTAGTTGATTCATCTATCAGCCATGTCTTCACCTGAGCTGGAGAAGGCATGGTAGCTTGGGTTGCTAGGTAACGTGCCACAACACCAGTCACATGGGCAGCAGCAACAGAGGTTCCATTTCTGTAGGTACCCACAGACCCTGGTAGAGAATCATCTGACCACACTTGAACACCTGGTGCTAGGATATCAACACAGAAGCCATAGTTACTTTTCTCCCACATGTTGTCTTCACTGTCCATTGCCCCAACAGTAATAACTTCAGTCATATTTGCAGGGAAGACTTTACAAGCATTTTCAAGCGAGTTCCCAGCCCCTACCACTATAGGTAATGCCTGGTGGCCAACAATATTGCTGATTGCTCTGCTAAGTGCATTTGATTTCAACTTTGATGCAACCGGGAGATTGATGACAGACTTTGCCAGGGAACTATTGGATTCCTTTGACAAGTTTGTGTGGTGAGCGGCAATCCATTTTAAAGCAGCAAGAACATTGGAATTTTTCAGCCTGTCATTTGTATCATCTCCAGCTTTTATCATTATGGCTGTACTGTTGCGTGCTATGCCAAACCGAGAAGAAACTACTATGCCAGCGGTATGTTCCCCATGGCCATTGCTGTCTCTTAAACCTTGTTGACTCCTAGATACATCTGGCCCTTGTATTACACGCCCCCCAAAATCATGTCTCAAGTTTACCCCAGTATCAACAAGGTATACAAGAACACCATCTCCAGACTCCTCCTCATATACATATTGGGTGTTAGTAGTTTTCGATCTTTGACTGATTCTGGCAAGGCCCCAAACAGAGGCAAAATTCCAGACAGTGTCTGCATACATACAAGTACTGGTCAGGTTAAGCCACAGGTTGTTTTCAATGCTTTCCACAGAACTGTCATTCTTCAACAAGGAGAGAAGACTGGAGTTGGTGGTCTCTGCCACCCCGAGAAAGTCTCCAATGTGATATGTGTGGCTCAGGTTGGTGTTACCAGTGGTACTGGAATTGGTTATCAGGGTGGTCAGCCTCTCAAGTTCTTGGACTGAGTTGGGAAGCCCTTCTTTCAAACTAGCGATGTATTCACCAGGAATCTGGCCATCTGTATGGCTTAGTAATACTTCAAGGACGATGACCAATATGAAAAACATCTTGCCAGGCATGTTTTCAGTCACCTGATATGAAAAGAAAAAGGTTTCACTTTCACTTTGTGAAGTCTGTTATACAGGATTCACATGATAAGTAGTCATTAAATACACTGAACTGCTGTCCAGAAAGGCTTTTCAATTTTCACAAAAGCTGAGATGTCTTTTAGTTAGATTTACCTTCTTTTTGAAAAGTTGAGGAGGTGGAGTGCCCATCCCAGTCCTTCTGCAAATGCTCAATGGCTGCATATATGTTTGCCTTTTGATACTGTTACATGAACACCAAATATAATTTTTATACAGGGATTTTACTTTGAAAATGTTATATTTTCATTTTTTGTATTGTGGCCCAAAAGATGCTGTTATATTTAAATAACTGGAACTCCATTTCAAATTTTGTTTGTAGCATCACTGTGCTTGTAACAGCCAGGAAGCAAGAAGAAATAGTAATTTTGTACAATTTAGGAATTTTACAGTAACAGGTAGGTGCTGGGTTATCAAGGAGGTGCTTGAAGGCAAAGCTCAATTTAAACAAAACAATGCAGCTGGTGCTGTGACTGTACTCGTGCTATTAAGTTACATTCTTATCACTCTGAAGGTCACATATCAAGCCACTCAAAGATAAGACATAGCCCGTGTCATCAACATATTCCTTCCACAAACAAATTTTGTCATGCTTGTCAAATCAGTTTTTAAATTCCCAAAAGAATTTTAAAGTAAGAATCTCATGTAGGAAATTTAATTTGGTGAAAATAACTGCTACTTGCCAGTAACATAATTTCCTCAGCCAATGATATTTCATCAAATATTTTGTTAGCATACATGCATGTCTGTTAAAAACTTCTTTTTGCATGTAAGATCCACCATGTTGTAATATAGTACAAAATACAAGACGAACATTATCCATCCTTCAATTTTTATTTAAGCAGCACATTTGTATAAAACACTTTAATCAGTTTTTCCTGATTCAGTCTAACTGCAATCTAAATGTAACACATACACAAAACTACAACATCTTTCATGCAATTTTCTTTGCTTACTTCAATAAAGATTGTACAGGAAGGCAATGAATCTGTTTAAGAAAATCTACAAGTATGCAATGACACAAGAAAGACACCATTAAAACTTGGAAATTCATCTGAAAATCTGAGGGAAAATGCAAGTATTATATATATTAAGTGCACAACTTGTCCTTACCATGCTAAATTTAAATAATTTTCATCAAACCTATACACAATTCAGTCATACTTTAAAATATATTATAAATTCCATAATATTAATACAGGATTCTAATAAAATCTGTAAATAACTGTAACAAATAATCTGATATAACAAAACGTGAACTTTCTACAGTTAATCAAGGAATGCATTTGTAAATTAAAAAAGCTAGTTATGACAGATGACCTTGTTGTGGAATGGTAGTTCAGCTCTAACATACAAAGGTATTCAGACAAGAACAGGGAAGGGTTTTGACAGGTGACTGATTGTCAACTAATTGGCAACCTTTTCAATTCCATGAAAAGATCATGCATAGTACATCCATATCTGCAAACTTGAAAATCAGAAGCTCCTCACCAACCAGCAATGCCTCTAACACTTTTAAAGTTGAAGTGTACTGGAAGCCACTTTTGTGCTACATTACAAAGGCACATCTACTCATGTTAACAATCACCATTTCAATCTCTCAAATATAAACAAATGCAAGTTAAAAATAGCCTGAGAACAAAACATGGAGAAAAGATCTGGCACTGGACAAACTAAATGTTCATTTCTTTTATCTGCACTTTTTATCAATGACTCTCTACCTAAGTATCCTGGCAGCAAAACCTGTCACTTTTATGACAGACCACTCATTTCTGTTCAAATACCTGACTATCAAACTACTACAAAACTATAGTTCTTTTTATCTCTGAACTCTCTGCAACCACAGAGTGTCTTAACTGCAATTAAATTCACACACTGCATCCTTACGCCCAAGTTGTATTCTTATACAGAGGAATTTACAGTCATTGCATTTCCATGTCCGGTGAGCCACAATGGCAGTCTACAATGAAAAGCCACGTCTTTGGCAAATGCTACATCAAACTAAGTCCACCTAGCGAGACTGGGCAGTGACAACGAAGACAGTCTGTATTCCTAACTTAGTATCTGGACATCGAGAAAGTGTGTATTTGACCAGTTACCAGAGTCCCTGGGACGCTCCACCAGGTGGGTTCACAGATCGTGTATGTGGTCGGTACGGACGTGAATCATCAAACTGATCCCCTGGAGTAAAAAGTTAACAGCTTGTCAAAATTTTAATTAAGGGAGGGGGGGCTTGTTACCATCAAGCCAAAATACAAGTGTTATTCAATAATTTTTTAATAATATACTTCATTAACACAAATTAATTGGACACATCTTAAAAGTTGCTGCTGTGTCATAATTTAATTATCAATTTTAAATTGTTTTTATAATTTTTTCTAGACCTAGCTCTAATTCACACCAAATCCCATTCTTTCTACAGAGCCTAAGCATGCATTACAATAAGCATAAGCATGCTGTAGAAAGCAATCCTTCCTTACTGTGAGTGTTGATCCCCTTACCAGCTAATGTAAAACTGGAATCTTGTAAATTCCTTCCACCGCTGCGTGTGGGTGGGCGGTTATGGAAGGCCTGCTCTTCCTTGTCCACGTGAGCCGCACTCTCGGTCTGCTGAGCTGTCTTGCTTATTTCAACAACAGGGCCACCATAGGCTTCACGTTCAACTTTCTGTGGCTTCTTTGCCTGGAAATATTCATTATTTGTTCATGATAAATTATTTCCATAGAGACCATCCATAATTTGTTCAGAATATATCAATTCCAAACCCAATGGGAAAATAATTATGATAACTGGAGGTGGTAACTGCCATAGTAAGTATGATATATCACATTACCATTATCAAAATCAATCACTAATGTGATAATCTATCAAAGACAGTAACTTGTCCTTCAGCTCTGTATCAAGAAGTACCATATGCTTACATTTTCTCTTCCTGCTACCCTTCCATACACAAACTCTGCATTAGGTGGAGTTGGAATGAAGCGCCCAATGCCCTGAACAACATGAAGCTGGAACAGAAACAAAACAATAACAACTTGACACCATGAATATTTCTTTTTGTGTATGGATCACCATATCAATCAACACAATAAAATCTTATTTCATTCCTTGCCTCAGTATCTTGTATTTAATCATAACACCAAATTATCTTTTTTCTCTACTCTTATCCAAACTCCACAATGCATAATTCTCAAATTATACAATTAAAGTAGAAAACAGCAATAAAAACATTACACTTTTTTAAAGACACCTCCCATACCTGTCCATCCTCTAGAACTATTCTTCCATTGGCTATAACAACCTCTGCTACACCATGACACTCCATGCCCTCAAAGATGTTGAAGTCCACAGCCTGGTGGTGCGTCTTGGCTGAGATCACCCTGGTGGCATTAGGGTTCCAGATGACTAAGTCTGCATCAGATCCAACTGCTATTCTACCCTACATGGCAGCAACAAAAACATCCTTCATGTTGGATTCAAAAATATGGTTTTAATTGCTAAATGTGAAGTATTTTACCTAACCTATGGTTTTTATAGTGATTAGCTGGCAACTTTATGAGAAATATGCTACTTCATATCATCATTTTTATTTTTGGCTTAGTTTTATTTCACAAAGAATTATACATTATAGAATTATATATATTATAGTCTAAATAAAAACTGGGACTTACACAGAAGACAAAAATTATGGCACTCACTGGCATAATATTAAAACAAATTAAATAGCTCTAATGAAATACCAATAATAGAGAAAAATTAATACCTTTCTTGGGTAAATATTGAAAATTTTGGCAGCATTGGTACTTGTAACAGCAACAAAGCGACAAGGATCCATCTTACCAGTGTGCTGAAATAAAGCAGAATATAAAGCTAATTATCAGTGGCTTGTACATTTGTAACTGTACATTCATAAACATTCCAGTAGTTATGTGTTTAAGATGTATCTTGCAAACATTTTCAGTCCTCAAACACATCTTTCCAATCTTAAATCTCTGTTTAAGACTTTGCTACAGCTGACAAATGAAACAACCAAATACAAGAATATTCTACTGGAAACTAAAGGACTGCGGTGCACTGTGTGCTATGCAGGGACATGGCAGCCAGTAAATGGCGCCAACCCTCAACATGAACAAACAAACTCTGCTTACAACTCCTTTCTCCCAAATGACTGACATTCTGTCCTCCACTCCATTCACACCATTGGGGATCTTCCTGAAGTCATCAGCACCAAGAGCCTTCTGGTCAGCATTGAAGGTACAGTTGTCTGTACCAGTCACCTGAAGGTCTCCACTGAAATGATCATGGAATGTTAAAATTGTCATTAAAGAAAGGTCCTTTTCACATCAAGCAGTGAACTTCAAATAATCGGTCCTCTCTGACTGATTGACAACTTAAAAGCCTGGCTTAAAAGAGACCCTGCACAACAATTAACTGATATAACTAAACAGCAAGGAGCAAACTTGTGGAGAACCTGTGAGAGATAGTTAAGGCCTGGCAAACCAGACTGGTCCAGTTAAGCATACCACTCAATTGGAGAAGAGCAATAGCTATTTCAATTGGATGGCATAATATATATTTAAGTGCAGTAACCTGGACCTGTCATGATATTCTTACAAACACTAATCAATAACATTCACACTGCGTAGTTTTACTGCCTGTGCAATTACACAATTCTTAGTTGCAACACTACATGCATATCTATCCTAAATACAAAGTGAATGTTACTCTAAGCTCCATGGTCTACTAAAAAATACCAAATGGAAAAGAAGAAGAATTATGTCATGATGACCTACTTTGCCAGCAGATCCATGAGGTACCCTGGTGTGGTTGGGTCAGGGCGAAGTGGAGGTCCCATCACATGACCTGCTGCATGGCGCCAGCACTTGTTATTGTAATGGGTGCCGTCGGTGCCAAGACTGGCTGCAATAGGCTCTCCAAACACTATGTTTCCTAATGAAAGAACAATCATAATTATAACATGCTTGTATATTAAAACAATTCATTATCTTAAGCTTTGCCAAACACTACAAACAATTACATTTAATCACATTTGGGTGTTAAATCTTGTTGGAAAATTAAATTCAATACAATTATATTAAAAATATTTAAATTGCTTTATAAAGTTACTTCTAAGTTATACTCTTGGAAATGCAGTAAAGAAATTTTAGGCTATGGTACCAACCAACAATCAAGAGAAACTGGCAAGGAAAGGATTATTCAAAACAAATTAAATTCTGGCACCATTTAAAGCAGACATTAGGACACTGTGCAGCAAATTAGTTATACCTTTCTTTCTTGCACTTGATACAACTTTAGCTGCACTTTTACTCATGACATGTACAATATACAGGGGACAATTAGCTTGGTCGGCTATCGTGATAGCTCTCTGTGTAGCCTCAGCTTCAACCTTTGACCAAGAAGACACAAATCATGTCAAAACAGAACAAAAAACATGCATTAGTCAATAAACCACACCTGTAAGCTCAAGGAAGACAAGAATCATTCCGACTGGAAATAAAGCACAAACAATAAAAAAAATTCAAAGCAAAATATAGGCAATATCTAACAAACATCAAAAGGGTACATTAGGCCCTTTTCACATGCAGTACGGTCCATAGAAATACAGCCCGTATCAGTGCACTATGAGAGATTGACAGAAACCTAAACAGCCTCCATACTTGGCACGGCCAATTAATTATCCTAACTCAACAGCAGAAGGGGGATAACCCCCGGTAACACAACTTATGTTAGAATCTCTCAGAGAACACCAATAGATATGTATCACTAAAGTATACCATGCCATAAAAAAGGGCCTTTCACTGCAAAACAATGTCATTATTCAACATGTTTTTTTGTTCATCCTGTAAGTTTTAAGCTCACAACAAACTATCAACCAACAGTTATTTGTAAGCACAGATGTTTTGTAAATAGAGCCCCAAAACAACAAAACTGAAAATGAAAGTGGCAAAAGATGGGAAATAAAACAAAAGATAATAGCAATAAGAACAAAAACAACAATGATCGTGGCACAGCTTCCGCCATGGTACCTCGTCTTCTGGCATTAGCTAGGACTTCAGCAGCACTCTTGCTCATCACCTTACAGATATAAAGTGGACAGTTGGCTGTGGAGGCCAATGTAATAGCTCTCATAGTGGCCTCGGCTTCACCCTGGGGAATGTGAGTATTTTATAATACTAATCGTAGTTCAACTGATATGAAGTATTTCATGGTGTGATTTTATAAACTAACCATTTAATGTATTACCATCTTTAATCTGTACAAATATCTCCTGCTCTGAACTTTATCAGAGTAAGACACCATCTGAAACATTCTACACTAGCAATAAATCAATAAGTCAAAAATCATCTTAACTGTACATGTTTCGGTGCAAGTGTTCTTTATGCTAATGCATTGATTACTAACACTAGTGGGCTAGCTTTGGTCTTAAAGTGCAATTCAAGTTCACAAGTGATCTTATACGATCTTAATCATTACAGCAGTAGTCTTAAAATGGACTGAATATGCTTTTAAGATCAAAAATGATCTAACATCTACTTAAGTGGTCAAGCAGTTTCCTCCCCTTACAACAGGGGATACCTCCCCTCACAATAGAGGGCACCTCTGCTCACAATAGGAGAATGTGTAAGGGGAGACAACTTAATTGGCTGTCAGACTAGAAATGGTCTTACTCATGTTTTAAGATCATGTAAGACTATTTGTGTTCTTAAATTGCACTTTAAGACCAAATCAAGCCCACCAGTGTAAGTACTTGTTATTTGTTATAAAGTAATACTTATCACATTAAATACCAATTAGCATTAAAATCATTTGAGAAATGGAGAATATTTGCATTCAAAATAAGATAACAATGGTATTTGTCTAAATTACGAAAAAAAAGCAGAGTGAAGCTAATCAATCTGAAGAAAGTAAATAAGCTACCTCCTCTGGTCTGCACAGCATGTGACCCTCAGGCCCAGTGATTCCCATGTCTATCATTTCTTTAGATTTCTGAAAATAAAACAGATTGTATTTTAAATAAGATGTTACTAGCACCATTTTAGGCAATATTCACTTGAGAATAAGGAATTACTTAAATCTTATTTTTTCTATGCACAATTGCTTTATATCTGATGTTCTTTCTCTGTCGGCTTACCTCGGCTATAAGATGTCCGTTCTCAGCATGTACCTGTGCAATTGCCCCAACTTCTTTGCACTTTCTAAATGCTTTGTAAAGTTCATCATCATTGAGCATAAACACATCTTTATAGGCAAGGAACATTTTGTAGGAGTTGATACCTGCATAAGAATCAAAATATATAATCCTTCTGATGAAGTCCAAATCTTATGACCCTACAAGTTTACAGTTAATTTTGAAAACAAATCATACAGATGAAGATAAAAATAGGAAAATTTACTGATGCATCTCCCATATCATATCTTTCACATAAAATTCAAAATCTCCATAAAAGTTTAAAATAATAATTCTACGCATCAGTCATAAAAATATGAAGTTGAGTTGTTCTATTGTACATCATCATCATCTTCACAACTGGTTCAAGTGCAGTTTTCTCAGCAATACCTTTATCCCTAGTTAACTCTTCTATCTGTTTGGCCACCTCATCGCTCCACCACGTCACGCCGACATGAAGAGCGTAATCACAGCACACCTTGGGGTCCGCCCAGCCACGCCATTTGTCATAGGCTTCCACAAGTGACACACCTTTTTGGTCCAATACAAAGTCAACTAAAAAATACAGGTTCTATTAATTCCTTCAAAATTAACACGTCCATATTATTGCATTCTATCAAATGTACATAAGTTTGCTATGTTATTTCCTTTTTTTGACTTCTTCCTGTAACATGACAACTGCGTATTTATAGCAAGTACTTTGTATTTGTATTTATGATAAACCAACAGGAAAATGCAAGAGCTAGGTGCCTATAACTCTATCAGACTAAATTGGCTTTTCCTTTGACCTTCCAACCAGTGCCAATTTGTAACATCAGACTAGTACATAAGCCACTATAGGCAGAGATTGACTGTACATGGTTATATATAAGCCAGTGGTCCAGACTTACTGATCATGGTGGTGCCCCCAGCCAGGGCAGCCTTAGTGCCTGTGTAGAAGTCATCACAGGCAAAGGTGCCCATAAAGGGGAGCTGCATGTGGGTGTGGGTGTCAATACCACCTGAAGTATAAAACATCAGCATCATCAATGTTTCATTATAATTGTGAAATAGAAAAGAAGAATGTACTCATAACATTTTGTATCTTGTTCCATTTCCAATCTGCCTATATATGATTTTCATTTATTTCTCAGAGCCCCAAAATATAAAAACTCAGCTAAGGCTGCTAAAATTATAATGTCAAATATTTGAATTTAGTAAACAATAGCAATCTAAGGCCGTTTTTAAAAGATCAGCCAAGCATGACATAGTTGACTTATGAAAGGCTATTTTAGCAAAACAATAGAACAATATTGAGGTAAGCATATTTTATATTTAATCAAATGCAACTTAGATGGCTACGATTCTAAGAAGATATAGAGATGACAATCTATTATTTTGAAAACTGGACCCAGTTCTCTCTACATCATTAGAGATGTACTTTTGTTCAATCAAAACAAAGCTGGCTTACGTATAGTGGCAAGAACAAGCCAGATGAACTAGGTCAACTATTGTGGTATCAACGACTTATATTTTATTATTATAATTCATATTATCAAAATATTTTTACAATGAAGAGGAATGTGGTGAATGTGTTGTGAACTGTCTCCTACTTATTAGAACCAACCAAATGGAAAAGCTTTCCTCTTTGGAAAATAACATATTTACAAATGAAAATGCATAATTATTTGTCAAAATAATATATTTATGAGGAAAAGTGCAGATTTATGTGGTTAACCATGGAAGTGCAGCTTTTACATAAGCAATGCCAGGAATATCTCTAAATCTTTTTATTTTTATTTTTTTCAAAATTCTGAATAAGTTCAAACCTGAACTGTAAAACATCAAAGAAATTCATGAACATTTTGAAAGTGGTAATCCCTTTTGAAAAATGAAAAAAAAAAAATAAATAAATAAATAAATTCATTCTGGACATCTAATGTCCAATGTCCCCCTGTTGTTACCTGGTATGATCATCTTTCCTTTGGCCTCAATGGTCTTGGCACCACCTGGGATAATAAGGTTGGTGCCCAACTGCCTAAAAGAACAACACAAAGTTATACAATCTCTATCACCAACAGCTTCAGCCATCAAAAATTAATGCATTATTGACTGCACTGGAAGCCCTAAAATCTATAAGCTGTGAAAAATTCCTCAAGAGGTGTATATGGTCAGCTAAAATTACTGGTTCAATAATTTATTGATATGAGTATAGTAAGTTAGCGCAAGAGTTGGGACTCTACATTTGAGTTTCACTTCGTCATACTTTTTCTGAAGACAAATATCCAAGTCTAATAAGGCTACATATCCATTTGCATCAATCAATCTACTTGGCAACTTAAAAAGCTTACAAAGAAGTCTGTGAAAGGCTTCATCACATGCATCTGTCTGTCTGAAAATCTAACCCTTTTAGTTAATACTAATACTGTGGTTCATCATCTTATTGATTTTCTGTTTCATATTCAAAAGACCTCAGCAGTGATCTCTACCACTGTGTGCTCCCTAGAATTTCTACCTTTGATATCAAATTCAATCAATACACTCTAATTCAAACAAAGCTGAAATGTGTTCACTCCATGGATTAGAAGAGGTTTACATCCTTTTTCTATTCTACAATACTTAAGTCTTATTTGAAATTGGAAACCACATTATTTTTCTTTTGTCTCACCATGAAAAAATGTTTACAAAACAAACGTGGTAACTTTTTCTTCTTTTATCATTTTTTTCTTTATCCCTTTTTGCTGTTCTGCTTTTCCCTTTCAATATTTTATACTTTCACTGCTTTTATCAATTCTAAGTCTCACTTTTTATTTTTGGTGGGCTTATTCATATTTAGTCAAATGTAACATTGCCATACTTACTTGATGACTCCATCTTCTATGTAGATATCAGCATCAAAAGAGCAGTCATCATTGACAACACGACCCCCCTTGATAAATACACGGGACTGGGCACTCTGAAAATATATTATCATTAAGAGTTAAACAATATCACACCATATTATATTAACAAATTATACATTTCATATGTCCAGTTTATGAGGAGGAGCAAGGGGGGGGTTATGACCTTTATTTCGTTTCATCCCCCACTAAACCTCTGTCACTTGATTCCTTGTATGTTTCTCTGTTCAGAATAATAACAAGATTATGTCATTTGCCTGGAATGCTTGGGTAAGTTTCTTTTCCTGCTTTTCATCACTTCAATTCAATCTACTCTGTAGAAACATGATCCTGTTATTTAAAATTTTGCAAGCGGCATCTATGTATACCCACATGGTAAATGCAAAACACATTTTATACTGAAGCCACCTAAGCAACTTAAATTATACAAAAACACCCTAAAGTGTACCCCAGACGCTGACATCTCTTCCAGTTCTGTAACATCTTATCCTCCATTTCTTCAAAATAATCGGTTTATTTTGCTGCATGTACACATATCCATGCTCATTTATTATCCAATATTACCAGACACATCCCCAAAGCACCACTAATCATTCTACAGTATTGACATACCTGTCCCAACCCCTACTTCACAGAATGCAGTCTAAACATAACACTCTCCCCTACTCTTTTTATACATTCCAGTGTTTTAATGGAACTGCACTGTTAAATTTCACCTAAGTTTATTTAGTTTATCAGCTAATCATCCATTCCCCATGGTACATCAGCTTGCAAAGTCTTAACATTCAGCTGAATTTTCCAGGATTAATCAAATAAATGTCTGTCAATCAAATAAATTCCAGGTATAGGTACACAGAAGTTAATTTTTTCTTAATATGTATTTGAGCTAAGTCAGCTAACTCATTTTCTCATTCATCTGTCCTAAATTACTTTCTGCATGCCAAAGCCTCTATAGTTAATATCTACTTCTCATAATGTATTGACATTTTTGAAATCAAGTTTAGTATTCACGTGAAAAATATACAGGCAAGCCACCAGCCCAACCTTCACTGAAATCAAAATTGAATAATTCACCGTAAGTATCCACAAGAAGGTATTTGATTAGTACTAATACCATGAAATTAACATAAAAAGATAAGTATTGACCAATCACACAGACCAATCACATTTTAAGATCTGACACAGGGTTATACCATTAAGAATCTCAATATGTAATAAACTGGTAATGATGAGTCAACAATCTCTGTATGCAACCTGATTATCAAATGATTACGAAAACAATCTCTCTTTTCTAATTAACTGGACACTGCAGAAGACAGATGGAGCAGGTAATTAAGTTTGTAATTTGAATATCCCTGGAGGCCTTACTTTACTAATGATATTCTTAATGAACAGTGATTTGTCTTTAGTCTAATATTCCTGTAACTTTCTCACACCTTTATTGCATTAGCATACCTGATCAACCAAGTAAAGAGAGTGTTCCTTGATATTATCTGATGCACTAACATATATGCATGGGGAAGATAAGAGATAGATGGCTTAGCAGGAGAAATGGGAACTTCTCTCCACACACCTTCACCTAAAAGATAGCATACAGTACTTCTTTTGTAAATTCACCAGTCTCCTTTTTCTAGTATAAACATCACTTCAAACATGACATTATGCATTGACACATTTCCCTTTGTGATTAGATCTCCAGCATACTGCATAATTTGAACCATTTTTTGCCAATCACCTTTAATCTAGTGTTTCAAATGAACAGTTGTTATGCCAACCACCAGGAAAACCTACATAAATATAACCCAGAGACAAGGCTGATAACTACACAGTGGCAGATAATAGCTTGCACACCTCTCTTGCACAGCAACATTAAGCCCTCCATATCTGACAATAACCCTGGGAATTATCCACCTTACCACACTACACATTATGCTCAATACAACAATCAACCATCAATCTGCAGGTAAATTTTATCCCACTGTAAATCTTCAACTGTTTTTAAAACCATGAGCATAGCCTTACACACACTGCCGTTGTTGTGTAGGGTTCACTTTGACCTAATTCCAAACGTGCCGGTGGAATTAACATGAAGCCGGTCTCTTAGCTAGTGATAAGAAGGTTACCCCACTGTTTCATTGGTAACACAAACATGACCTTGGTGCTTTACATATAAATCCTCTTAGAATTACCTGAAGATGAATCGGAACCTTTTTCACAGGTGTGGGATGATTGCTCATGGTCCTTGCAATATAATGTCCACCGTTATTGAGTCAAATATTCAATCCAGTCCCTTCTAACTGAAATGCTGCCTTGATGAAGAATGAAACCTGCAAGTCTGAACAGCCTATATCCCAGCTTTAATTCCTCCAAATCCTCTCTGTTAGTTCTTTCCTGTCTCACTGACCCTGGTATGTGCACAAGCTGGGTCGAGTCCAGTCAATCAACTCAGTGGAACATGGAAGGAAGGTACACCAACCATTTGGCAAGTGGCACTGTGGTTGTGCTATTCTGAACCCTGCACATTTGTTATGTTAATAGCTCAGCCTGTGAATGCTGTATTGATTGTGTTAGATGGGCCCCAAACCATGGATTGAGGCGGGAGTTCCAACTGTATTGATTTCTCTCCCCAGACAATGCAAGATTGATTTGGTGCACCTTTTATTATGCAGATGAGGCTCTACTCACTGACTCATGATGTAATTGGCATTAGGTAATTAATGTCAGACTCCACAATAGAACAGGGCATGGTAAACAATGGGCTAGGGTGAAATCGAAACACATTAACTTACAATTGTACACAACTGCCTGACTAAATAAAACATGCTTGAATCAATAGAAAACTATAAATATGTTGAACTCTGACACATTAGCCTATTTGGGGCAATAAATCTAAACAGTAAGTAAACAAATAAAAAAAAAACATTTAGAACTGATTTCACTTTGAGCCTCTGAGGAGAAGAAGTAATTATTCTAAAAATAACCACAGGAAAAAAAAAACTCAATCTAGACAGCCTTAATGGTCTCATTTTTCAAATGCTTATATTGCAAAATCTCAGCAGAGGCTCTCCTAAATAAATGGAAACTTGTTTATCGCCAGAAGCACCTGTTTTCTTCTTGATACCACAGCTTCCAGATGATCTTACTGGCCAAACATCTCTGCATATTCCATGGACATTTTCAGATATCATTTCTGCTTGTCTAAGCATGATGTCAGTTCATAAGATGAGTATTGCTCATCTCAATAGAATCCACTCCAAAGCAAAGATCACATAATTTATTATGCTATCCGCAGATGTGATAAAATTTATCTTGAACACCATACACATAAATACATCTTTTCAGTGAGATTTTAAGGGTGGCAAATAATAATCTCTCTCTCTCTGTTTCACACACACACACACACACACACACACATTAAAATGCATTTGTGAAGAAGTCTCCTACTGACTTTCACTAAGGAGAACAGTGAATGCACCTGTGAGTAAATTCATTTTCTTGCTCAACAATACTGGACAGAATAGATTTCCTCTAGTTTTCAACAGCTGGACATCACACTGACCATGTAATACACAACTAATTATACTTCGTCTTGCTGATCACATCTATAAAGAACTATTATTAAACCATTAGGAGAAGACCTTTCATGTGACCACAGCACACTAATGGCACATCTGTTCAATAGTTGGAATAGTAGTCATGATACATAGGAAATTATCATAAGTGTCATACTTTGTACTTCCCATATCCTTGAGCAATATAACTGTTGGAAGGCTATTACCACCACTCCATCTATTACTACCCAGATAAATGTCTTCATGATAGAATCAGGTTGCTAAACTATGTCCCTAAAAAAACTAAATACTTAAAATAGCAAGGAACTTAGCGATACATTCTAGATTGAACAAGCAGGCCTGTAGTGTCTCTCTAGAAGTGAGCAGCTGGGTGATGGCATCATTTTTTTTCTTACCTAACCTGAGAAAAGGAATAGAACCCAATCAAGTTTTGATTCAGAACACCTATTCCAGATGAAGAGCAGTTGTTTCATACACCCAGCCCACAAGCTAACACAATATGCCAAGAGTTAACACTATACCTGGCTAGGTTACATCCCTATACGTCCCCGCACCAATACTCCCCCGCACTGGTACATCCCCCCACCAATACTCCCCCCCACCGATACTTCCCCGCAGTATCAAAGCTGGGAAGCAATGATGTGGGGGAGTATCATTGTGGGGGAATAACGGTGCGCCTACATTAGCAATTTTACTGGGGATGTATTGATGCGGGGATCTATCGGTGTGGGGTCGTATCAATGCGCACAATACACAAAAATTTACTAAGGGGGATTATCGGTGCGGGGGAGTATCAGTGCCGTAGAGTAACGGTGTGGAGGAGTAACGGTGCGGGGGAGTATCGATATGACCCCCCTGGCTACACTTTTATATACTGCAGAGTAAAACTACAAATGCAGCAGGAAAATGTTTATAAACATAGGTGAAGAACATTCACAATATGCTAACAATAATTTAACAGATTTTGCATGAGAGTCCGACATTTAAACTTAATAGAGTTAAAAACATCTGAAAACTGTTATCTCCAAATCATTTTGAAAAAAAAAAGCACTGCTCTGGCAAAGCACTTCACATTTTTGTTTCCAATAATGCATACAAAATTCAATACAAAAAAAATCTCACACAAAATAGATCTTTAGGATGTTCCCCTTTGACCATATATTTGTGGTAGCTTTCAACCAACAGGCCACATGACACTTGTTTGCACAATTTCTATTGATACATGAGCTAAATACTACTTCACAATCCAAAACTCTCCTTCATCAATGAATGAGTGAGGAGAGAAGTCTTATCCAGGTGTAACCTAACACAGCCTGCTGAAGTATGGAAACATACACCTGTGATTTGAAACTTCAAAAAATACATATACTGTACCTACATGCAAATTCATGGCTTCAACTGCAAGATCCTGTTTCTTTAAACCCCAAAACAAGTCAGACCAACTAACAGGTGTTTTGGCACTGCTTGCTCTATTATATGCTTTTTTTCGGTGACCACAGGCAAACTTGACGCCCCTCAATTTATCACCAAGCCAGATCTCGATCTACCTGCAAACACTAGATGGGAGGTTGAGACCTTGACAATACAGATTTCCGCTAGTACGCTGACCAAGAGACCCGGAGCCATTGATCCTTACACAGGGCTCAATAAGATACAATGCTCTAATAATCAAAAGGAATGGTGCCAGCGAGGTATAACCTTGGTTGTAACCATATTCATGCCTATGGCTAAATACACCTGGCAAGAAATTAAGGGTCAAAAAAGATTCCATCAATCTGATAATGTCAAGAGTTGGAAGGGAATTATTTCTAGAATGACAATAGAATGGTCTTTGGCCAAGACTAGTGTTAGCATTTTCATCCACATACCTACACAGATTATTTCATTGATACAAGTGCATAGCAGTATGCTGTATTACATAGCAAAGACAAAATTACAGATTACATTAAGAAAGACTCTTTGTTAGTAAATATTGCTGTTTGTTTGCTTATTTCAAAGGTCGATTAACTCTTATGCCACGACACCTCCCCCCCCCTTATCCCACACCCACCAAACTGAAGGACACTTAAAACAGGTAATGGAAAATCAGTGCGTTAATACTTATAAAGATATATTCTACTAACAACATTAGTGTCTATGTTCACAGAAAATACAATCTAAAACATTAATAGTAACTGACTTGCATATATACCAAAGCATGAATTATTGTAAACCATAATGTGAAACCCTTGTCAGGATTGTCTCTTGAACTCCTGACAATCCCGGCTTGAGATGATCCTGACACCCTGTTATTGATACCATTTTTCTACACTGTCAGGCCTGTAGCCAGCACTTACAAAAGGGGGGTTCTTTTACTGAAAAAGTGGAGTTTTTCCCATAAAAACTTCATGTACCAAGATCAAATTTTACCCAGAGTGGACCTTTTCCCAACAAAAGAGGCGGTTCTTTCGAACCCCCTGAACTCCCCCCCCCTCCGGCTTCGGGCCTAACTGTATTGCCTTAACTATTACCTTATGTGCAATATGTTAAACATCTTAGAGCTTATAAAGTACTAGATCTAATACAGAAGAACAGAAACCCTATGAATGCATTTAAAACACAATAAACCAAATTAAATCACACTACTTAACAAGGGGCTAGTGAAATCCTTCTTTGCTGACCAATGAGATATAACAAGTGAAACCAAAGAAATCCAATGAAGATTTACAAGTGTCAAAGCTAATATTCTGTGACATTTGATAATTTGAAGTAGGGCACTGACAGAGATTACAGCATAATCCAGACATCTGCCGCGTTTCATGTCATCACATTTAATAATACTGTCTAGACTTTCTATCTCTGCCACAAATCCATACAAATGTTCAATCACGGTCTGTCAGATTCATTGGAATACACCTAAAGACCAGATGTGGTTAAAATGATATTCTATGCCAAAAAAAAGCATTGACTTAGAAAAAATCTTAGCCTGGCAGGAAAACCCATTAAAAGAAATACATTATGTAGACTGCAAGGAGATTAGTCACTGGTATATAAAAGTACAAGAGAATCAAGAAGGCTGAAATTAAGGCCAATCTCTGATACACATTTGAGTTATCTGAGGAGGCTTTTGAATAAGTCTGTTTGAAATAACAATGCAATTCCAAAACATTGAACAAATTTTCAATTCCAGTCTGTATCAACACACTTCAGCATGCCTGCAAGGCCATATTGCACCAATGTATACATGTAATTCGCACAACACATGCAACTGAATTCCTTCCAAATCTAAAACATATGGAAACACAAGTACAAATTTTGATGTATTTTTACTAGTATGGTTTCAGGTAATAAGGTACCAGTACTTGGATTTCAAATAATTCTATGCAAATAGAATGTCATAAATTATGATTACTGCTTTCTCTTTTTTTCTGTTAGCAGCTTTATGCAAAAAGTTATGGGCAGATTATGGACAGATTTTGATAAAACTTTCAGGATAGGACAGAAATGGGTTTAATTAGAAGCTACTGAAATTAATAAATTTATAACGAGGACTGAGTTGTCTTGGCAGAGATCTGCATTATCTGTTAAAATGAAATAATCTTTGCAGGATATGTGCACACACAATAATGGCAACAAGCTGCATTACAATATATGGAAAATAACATGTAGACTCTCGCTCATGAACATAAGTACATGTATTACCATGTTAAACAGGAGTGCCTTTTTATTTCATTAATACATACATGCCAGTTATGTGCAACTGATCCATCATACAATCTCTACATAACGCTCAAAGTTATTTAAAAAAAATAATCTGTTGATTAAAGCACCTGATATGAAAACTGAGGTCTTGTGATTGGTAATGCATTAAACTTTTTTTAGAGCTAAATTACTTTTTTGATGTGGAATTGCAGCTGTTTGATCCATTAACACCCAAACAAATTTATACACAAATATTATGCAACTGTTCTAAATTTTTTTTTTAATCAATCAGAATTTTTTATGCAGAAAACTTTATCTTGAGATGAAATTAAATTAAATCTATGATTCACAGACCAGCAAAGTTGTGCAGTAGGTACAAAACAAAGGGTGTTCCATTTTTTTCCAAATATCATGTAAGTAAATTGTATGCAAGCATTTACATTGAGAAGTTTCATTTATCAAAAATTAGATAATATTTAGGGATTATTCTATTTAAACTGAACCTGACAAAATGTGGGGTTGACCTATTATTTTACCACATTTTTCAACCATTCTAGTTTCAGCTCAAACTTTTAAGGTTTATCGATTTATAGATATCCAAGACTGAAAAGCAAAAGCGCCAATGCTTTTTCCATATTTTATGTATTCTTTATAGCTTAATCTTTGCATGCAAAGTACCCAAAATTTGGTGTGGACAGGTGTTACAGCTTAGCTTAAGTGGAAATGGTGTCTTCTGCAGGTCAACCAGCTCATAGAATGACTAACCTTTCTCAACATTTACAGTTTCTTCTCCTGGAACTCAGGCAAGATGGCATGCAACCAGCTTATCATATAATTTTCTTACATCATGCAGCTGATAAATGCCTACAACTTCAAGAAGTCATTTATAATTTATCTACATCTGACAAATGGCTGTAATTGTCAAATGATAATTATCCTGATTAATGATGTAATGAATAATTATAACGAAGTGTGAGGTTATTATCTTGGAGGCTTCATATATTTATCCTAACACAGTACAAAGCTTTTCAAATCAGAGGTGTTAAAGGAGCTATTACACCCATAAATGAAGTGAAATACAAAGCAATTTCCCAATAGGTAACAAAAGCCCAACATATGACTAATAACCTCTAATGAACAAGCTTATGCTTAATTAACATAATTTCTTGAGGCAGTATTTCAGTTTTATCATTTTCCTGGGAAACTTACTAAAGGCTATTTTAATACCCATCTTTCTTCATATCAATATCAACCAAAAAAGAATATTCCCCTCAAATAACATCTTTATCACTCATAGGTTTTGCGTTTGGTCAGGGCTTTTAGTAATGCTCCCATGTGAACAAATCATGCTAAAAAAAATACAGCAATGGATTGAAATATGCTGTTGAAAAGACAACTTTGATGTATTTTCCTCTCTCATGTAAGACTATTAGTCACATAAAAAGAAGCCAGACAAGTGTTTTTTGACTATTGATTTTTCTTTCGTGTCTCATCTCTCCTCCCAGCTGCTCCATCATACAGCCAATTTCTACAAGTCCTTAATGTATGTAAGGACATATGTTCCCACTATGAAAACACTATGATTCATAGAGGAACATATATTATAGACTAGCTGTAATCTCGCAAGGTGGTCTAAATCCAGACTAGAGCCAATAGCAGTAGAACAACAACCTGAACTTGTACTAGCCCTGTATACCTAAGGCCAAGTTATAGACAGTTAACAAGGCAGCAAAGCTGTCAAATGTACAGACAAAAAACAGGAAATAACTATGCACAAAATAGGCTACTGTCATTTGTGATGCAAAAGTACATTATGTGAATGATTGAATCTGACAAACTGCAATGATATGAGTTTATTTTNACCTAAGGCCAAGTTATAGACAGTTAAAAAGTCATAGTTTATAATCTCAAGTTTAAGAACACAAAATGCCCAGGTTTTACCAGTATTTAAATGTGATACCATGGCAACTTTTTACAAATATAAATAATGATAATGCATAAACGAAGGTAGAAGTGTCTACATCATATGCCACTTCCATCACAAACTACATTAGTGTACCAGGGCACCTCACATACTGATGCATACACTGAACCGGAAAGGCATAAAAATGATTAATGAAGTAATTGAGTAGTATACAATACATGCAATAACAAACGTATTGCACAAGCAGCTCTTTAGGCTCAGGCGAAATAAAAAATTGGGCCATGCTAAATGCAGTATTACCAACTAACAGAGAATTGACCTGCTATGGAATGCACAACTATACCCCCATTGTGACCCACTGTGTAAATCTTTCTTTGAACCAATGGTAAACCACTTCTGGCATTGTACCCCTCCACCTTTAAGACACTAATGACAGTATCAAACACAAGAAGAGCACATTAACAACAAATGAATATGAGCACGAGATCATATCTTGACTGTCCTCACTATATTAGCATCCAAGTAGATGATGATAAACTACCCATTCAACATAAAACATTTAAGTGCTCTGTGTATTTCCATGTATTCAACAAGGTAAAACTGCTTTATTAGGCCCACATACAAATAATTAATTTTCTTTAAAATTCAAACATTTATGAATATTCCTAAATACTGCACAGTGGCTATGATATAGAAACCTTAAGCAAGGTCTGAAGGACAGGGTGCCCACACCCCATCTAATAACCCAGTATTGTGACTACAAAGTTTAAAGAATACATATCACATAAATTATGGTAATGTTTTCAGATAGTATGACAAATGGTTTAAGCTGCAGTAACATTTCATCAGTTTACCTGTCCATTCATTTGATTGCCTGACATCTCTGCTGACAAGCTGCTACCTCTAGATAAAGCTGTGCACCTTCCAAGGTACTTCTTAACAACTGACACTGGGTTAAGTCAATGAACACTTTAAATAGGTCAAAACTGTTTAATGCGGTCATAGCAAATCTGGCACAACACTATACTTAGCGGCAGAGATCAAAGCTTTCATTTTTTTCTATTTTTCTTTTTCATTTTACCCTCTTTCTTAAAAGTAAATAGATCTGACTTTTTTAATTTTTTTTTCATTTTCATGAAATGTCAATTATAACCCTACAATCATATCAATATGAAATGAAACCTCGCAACAAAACTTTCATATAAAATATTTCATTTGTAAACCTAAAATAATTTTCTTAATTATTTCCTTTCAAATTCTTTAATTTTTAAAAATTCTCCCTTAATGTTACAAAAATACACATAAATGTAATTATCCTAAAAAATTCAATGCAAAATATATTATACAATAAGGGTGCCCCTATGTCTTACCCTGACCATCCTGAAACAGCAGAAGGCATCAATGAATGTACAACTCTCTTTATTCACAGCATCAAGCTGAAACATTATAATTGGCAGGACTTGAAATGCCAAAATAAGATAGCAATTAGTTAAAAGGATCTCTTGTCAAAAATAAATGTTATTTTTCATCTGATGAAGAGCTCAAATGACCAAGATAGCCTGTAAGCAGACCCTTCCTTACAGCGACTTAGCCTTTAATATAATCATTATGACCTTTAGGATATACATGATTTCATATTTAA
>NW_019775640.1:85414-127417 GCF_001039355.2 Lingula anatina | reverse complement strand
GTTAATGAATCCATTTTTACATTCAAAGTTAGTCCCTGGTTTTTTTCTAAAAAGTTTGTTTTTTTGTTAAAATCTCTTAAGAGATTTTAACAGAGTATAGACATCAATGGAGGTCACGTGGTCTAAAGACAAGTTCAGATATCAGAATAAAAGCTATAACTGCTGTTTTGTGGTAAAACAGAATATATTATATTTCTATGAGTTATTCACAAGGTTTTATTGTGAAATATAGATATCATACGAAGAGTTATTATCCCTTTAATGTGTGCATACTGAGCAACAATATCTTTAAGCAGGGCTAAAACACTTAAACAGCCTCCAGCATATGAAACAATGGAACAAAAAATTCATACAATGAACGCTTAAAGGATAAAACAGTTATTCTGAAATTCACCAACAAATCGACATCTTTGTGGCCCTCCCTTCCCCTTCCCCAGAGTAAAGAAAAATAAAAACAACAATAAATTAAATTAAAAACAACACTTTTCCAAATAAAAAACAAAATATAATAGCACCAAAAAGAATCAAACTTTATATTATTTAGGAAAATGAGACTATATGATGTTTCACCAGAGGTATCTTCACCTGGAATTACCTTAATATAATATTATTTACAAATCCAAATGATAGCTTACACAAAAGCAATTTGAACATGATGGTACACATCATACACATCATACACACTTTGAAGTGATACAAAAGGTAGCATTATAATTTTTAATCATTATCGCTTTTTCCCTATATGATCCACTGTTAATATTTAGTTTTCATCTGTGTTGTTTTTTCTGAACCATATCAATCAAACAGAAAATAGATATGCCAAGTAATCATAATATAGCAACAGAACTTTCCACAGTGACTGCAGAAAAGACACAGCTGCAAAACGTACATCAAACATGGCATCAGGGTATTAACAACAGAGAACTGTGATACATACAGATTGGTTTCAACATATGGAACTTCCCTGATCATTTCACACTGATAAAGCTAACTGGTGTATCACCTTGCGTGGCCTTACAAATACTGGTACATGCCCACTCAAATCTTATATGAACTAGTATTTTTTTTAATAATTTGGTATAACTATTTGGCAAACCTTTTAAACTTTGTTGTCTACTTTTCTTACATCACTCACAATCATTCAGAACTATCATAAAGTACCTTGGTACTAGCACTAGCAGCTCCAACTGTTTTAATATAACATTAACATTAAAGGTTCACAAATAGAGCAACCAAATCCGTGCAGTTATGGCAGGATACACCTTTATTTTCATCCAAGGTAAAAAACACTTACTGAAATACTGTCACGAAATCAATTATTTCTGTAAACGATCCCAATGTAACTGTAAAAATAACTCCCAAAATTACATCATCTTTGTTGATAAACATACAAACTTGCCAGGAGGCAGGGTGATCTATTGGTTAGATGGTATTTACACATATTGTACATGCTAGTCATTACACAGACCACAACAAACATGCATATACCCACTGCAGGTATGCTGGGGAAGAAAATAGAAAGAAGCAAAGCTTACACGACCTCATATATTACCGGATCCAAACAGGGGACAGCCGGAGCTTCAGTGGACACCCCTGTGTCAGGTACAATAGTTTCTTCCACTGGAGGGGCTTCTCCATTCTGTCCATCAGATTTCTCCTCAGGCTTCTTCTCTGGGGCAGCATCAGGGGTGTCCTGCATTTTGGGAGCGGCCTGCTGACGTCTTCTGGGACTTTCTTGGCCTAAAGGTAGGGATTTAGCTCCAAAGGCATCTGGCACAAACCCAAACATACTATTCTTCACTCTGGCAGGGCTCTTGTGAGGTGAGGGAGATGCCATGCTGTCTGTCTAGGTCTGGTGGGTGATATATTAGGGCTGGTATACAGAGAGCTTCAGAATTAACTACAGTGACTTTTTCCTTACACAGTGCCTCCCCAACACCTTATAATGCTTTGCTGTTCTACTCAATCAATCCCTGACATTCAGGTCCAGATGGCATCCCCAAGAAGACAGGCAAGGCTAGGGTGGTAGTGGTGGAGTTCTGTGGCAGCTGATCACTAATACCAGGCTAGAGTCAATGAAATTACTGATCTAATCTGGCACTAACAGTGAGAGAGACAGTCTGCTCAGCTGTAACACGAGGGGAACACATGGAACTCTGGGAAGTCTGTTGCTCACCGCCCATCATCCCAGGAGATACTGATATTGGAAATTCATTGCCAGGGCCCTGGCTTGCTGCTGCACAAAGCCATTGTCATTTATTGATTGCCAGCTGCATAAAATAATGAGCAAACTGTAATGCCAATCTAACCTTTGTATTTTCCAATTAAACGAGGGAAATTACCTGAAACATTTGATTAATTTTTTTTCTTCATCAGCTTAAGGCAGACAGCCATAAATGTAATGCATGTGCAACTATAGAAGAAAGATCAAAATAATGTACAAAAACCAACAATTCCCTCTGTCAATTATAACGGCGGGAATAACTGTCTGGTAGTGTAATAATATTGATTTTTCCTGAGTCATAGCCTGTCTGTCTCATGGCTTGTTTCTGTGAATTAATACAAGGGTTTCTAGTTCCTGCCGTCAGCAATCCCTAATGTAAAAATCTTAAAAATAAGAAATAGCTTTATTATACAACATGCATATCATGTTCCAAGAGGACCATATGAAGGCAACATCTTTCTGACTTGAGATATAAATTTTCTTCTTTCTTACCAGTAATTTCATGTAGTCAAAGTGTAAAAATTCGTGATACTCAATTTTTTATGCTTTTAGGCAAAATACATAATTTTGTTATTGATTTCTGCTTAAAAGTCTTTTCTTATGAGTCATTCCAGCATTAATGTGACACATGATAAAAATGAAAAAATTATATGATTAAAGTGTTTTAAAACATTTAACAGCATTTAATGTATCGCATGATACAGTGAATAAAATACTGCACAATCAGAATGTTTTAAAACATTATTCATGAATGAAACTTAATCTGCACATTGAAAAGTAGAAACACACTATGCAGAAATAAGTACTTTGAAGCATCTTCAATGAAGCAGCTTTTCTAAACAATGTAAAAATGTTGTAGAATTTATCAGATTTTTCATGACAATTACATTTCATACTTAACAATACTATGAATGGTTTAGCATTAAAATTAATAATGATGATACAAGATATGTAAGCCCAAGGTCCTCAAACATGTGGGTCTAGGAGCATTACATATATAACGCCAATCTAACCTTTGTAGGATATATATATATATATATATCCAAGGAGAAAATTGGAGACAGACAGAACTCTTCCTTTCTGTTTTTTCGAGAAATTATCATTATAGTAATAATGGTATGCTGCTGACATCTTTTGGTGAAACATTGAACTAACCATATAAACAATCATATTATGTGGAAGATGACTAGAGGGCTAGGGGTAAAACACTGAACTAAAACCTCGTTCTGATAAAATGGCAATCTTCATTATACTATACCCCAAAGTTAAGAACAAGAACAAGTGCTGATAAATGGATGATTTTTAGTTTACTGGCTTAATTCAAAATTGATAAAAAAAAAAAGGAAGCAAATACTTCACTTAAAAAACTAATAACTAGAAAAGCACTCAGAGAGAGCAACCTCCCCCAAGACAAATAAGTTACTTATTATTATCCATTAAATGATAAATTATCATCAAAATCTAATAATTTCTTTCTTGGCTCTTTGTGATATATCACAAATGAAAATTCAATCAATTAATTGAATGACTAATTAAATAATTATAAAATTAATTAAGTAATCAATGGATCATCACCAAAATTTAATCATGTCCTCGGCCTGATTCTAGGACAATTCCCCTCCCCGGACAATTCCCCCCCAGGACAATTCCCCCCCAGACGATTCCCCCCCCAAGAAATATATATTTATATACAAATATAAAGTACTAGTAGAAAGTGTAAAGTTAAAAAACATTTCTTCCTTTTTATTGATATTTTTAGTGTGAAAATACAACTTCATCATGAAACAAATTATTTTATAACAAATTCCTTTTTCATTGAGTACAAGTACAGAAAGATTTATTAAATATCTAATCAAAGTATAACCACCTATCCTTCAGGTTAAGGTGGGGTAAACAGATGAACAGGTAAACAGATATTTTATGAATATTTTAGTGTGGTGGGTGGTGGGTAGTTGTCAAGCAACTGAAAGTGACAAATAGTCAAAGGGATACCTGGATACTAGTAAGCGAGAAAATCTGTTTACCCCACATCTTTCTAGAGGTGACCTTGATTCAAGACTTACTCAATCAAGGGGGTGGGGGGGAGGTAATAAAACAATTAAAAGTAACAGTTAATTCATCAAAGGGCTACCTGAATGAATGAGAACATCTGTTTACCCTCCTTTACCTGGAGATAAACTTTGATCAGATTTTTATTAAAATGTTCCGTACTTCTATCTTGAAAATTTTATGTACTTGTACTCCATGAAAGTAATTTGTATAATGAAATTAATATTATTTATCCTCCAATTGCATCATCACACTAAGAAATATTCAGAAAATGGATGAAAAGATTTGAACTTTGTACTCTTTACTTTATATTTGTATATAAATTAATATATTATTCAGGGGGGGGGGGGGGGGGAAGAATCGTCCGGGGGGGAATTGTCCGGGGGGAATAGTCCGGGGGGGGGGGGGAATTGTCCTGATACCCCTCGGCCTATATGTGACCTATTGTGAAAAGGTCATCAAAATTGTATTATGTTCTCCACAGAAAAATAACCCACAAACTAATAGTAACAAAAATAAAAAAATATCCTAGTTGAAGGTAATAAAATTAAAAGAAATGCATCCATTCCTGGTTAAAATCCACACCAAGGCACATCTTTTAAATATCAATTTAAAAGATGTTAAAACTTAACCTTACATTCTATGCATATTATCATTTTATTCAAATTATTCATGTATAGTATTGATGTAACATATAAGTCTGTCTAAAAAGTTGAATAAGTGAGGAATAAAGTCTAGGGCTAATCTTTAAAGTTTATAAAAACACATGCTTCTCTTTTTTACTCAGCAACTGGCTTGTTAACAGAGCATCCCAGTAAATAACCATTAACATAACAGTAATCTGCTTATAGACAAAATCACATATTTTAATCAGTTATGGCAAGAGCATATGTAATTATAGCTTTTCTTCTTTTAAGAAAAAAAATGAATGGGTAACTATCATGGTTGGTGAAGCTCAGAGGATTCAAGTTCTCAAAATTGTCTACAAGAATTTCAAGCTCTGCGTTGTGTCCATAGAACCCTATAGTTGGGGCTAGTTGTGCATCAGATTTTACAGATTCATCAGATTTTACCCATTGTTACATTGTGTGTTGCTTCTCAACTACTGCATTGGGTTTACACATGACTACATGCAATCTGATTTTTGGTACTGTTGACCATCTTTGGGAGGTCAAAACTAAGGAGAAACTTTCAAATGGATTTTTTTCAAAAGTCAACAAAGGGTAGCAATACCAAATAAATCTATACCATATACAGAATAAAGATTAAGACTTTTATTAAGCATGTCATTTTCTTTTTTTTTTTTTTTTTTTGAAATTTGAGGAAATGTCTTTTGATATAATCTGTTATCCCCCTTAAAGCCAGTGTTAGGAGGCCAAGTTCTGCTGCATATATGATTTCGAAAATACAATTTATATCAATTTGTATTTCTCATATGCTGCATGTGGGTCTGTCCACCAAAATTAATTTACTTGGCCTGTTTTACATCATTCTTGTTCGCATGCATATATTTCTCAGCTTTAAGAAAACACATAAACAAAAATTTCCAAAAACGAGTAAACAAAATTTCAACACTGTTTGAAAATTTTAACCTTCCTGAAAATCAAGATGGGCATGCAGCCTTTCATTTTTTAATGGCATCTTGACAACAAGGTGTCATCACGCTCGGCTGTCACCTTGATTGGATAGTAAACGATTGTCGTAAAATCGCTAAATGATATTAAAACCGGGTGCATAAACTTGAAAACCACCTACAACAACCTTGGACTACCACATTAATCCAATACAATGCAAAAATAAACTATAACAAGTGGTTAAAGCCTTCAAACCGAATGTCGTAAAGTCCCCATATACCTCCATAGAGACAATAAAATAGAATGAGCTTCTGAAACAAACCGTATCCAGTTCCAACAGAATAATCGAAATAAAATACTGCCGGGCATCGGAGCGGCCTAAAACTTGGCACGCTTACCGCTAATACTGCAGGCTACATCATCCCGTCGCTCGTTTGTAAATTCCGTGCATGGCATACGCACAATCAAACCGTAAAAAACAAATTCTCGGGGTGTCGTTGGCCAGGTCCACTCTAACCTACCATTACGAAAAAGAAGCCATGCCATTGGACAATGCGACCTCTGCGGTTACGTCATTTCCTGAATTGGATTGTTGCGTGGACCTAGCCAACGACACCCCGAGAATTTGTTTTTTACGGTTTGATTGTGCGTATGCCATGCACGGAATTTACAAACGAGCGACGGGATGATGTAGCCTGCAGTATTAGCGGTAAGCGTGCCAAGTTTTAGGCCGCTCCGATGCCCGGCAGTATTTTATTTCGATTATTCTGTTGGAACTGGATCAGGTTTGTTTCAGAAGCTCATTCTATTTTATTGTCTCTATGGAGGTATATGGGGACTTTACGACATTCGGTTTGAAGGCTTTAACCACTTGTTATAGTTTATTTTTGCATTGTATTGGATTAATGTGGTAGTCCAAGGTTGTTGTAGGTGGTTTTCAAGTTTATGCACCCGGTTTTAATATCATTTAGCGATTTTACGACAATCGTTTACTATCCAATCAAGGTGACAGCCGAGCGTGGGTGTCATCAAAACATTGACAAACTGTATTTTATGTAAATGAGGTACTAGTAACTAGTAATTCAAATGGTTCATTCAAATTCAGACATGTGGCTATCTGAACACCAACTTTAAATCCCCAAAATTGTTAGAAAAACAAAAAAAAAATGCGGAATTATATATTAAATACATACAGAAGTTTGTAAAAAGAGAAGTGACTGATCATAGACAAAATTGTAACCACTTCGACGAACGTTAAGGCAAATATTTACACCTACGTCATCACCAGATTCCATTTCGTAACGTGTACCTCCACTAGGCGTCGTCAACTGGATTTTCGAGACCGTACTTCGAGCTGATCTGTCCCTGTGTTGGTGATAAAAATATTTGTACTTCCCGCTGTTGCCAAAAACGGGTAAGCAGATTTGCCGACAAAATACTATGCGATCAAAAAATGAATTCGGTATATCATAGTCTTTCCATGCATAACATATGAAATTTTGATATATAAATGCTTCGAAAAAAACACACGACAAGATTAACCAATCTAGAATTTCAGGAAGTATTGGATGCCGAAAACCGTATCTTCCTTTTCAACGTGTCGTCCATCTTGATACAAGGTAAGCGTTGAGATCGGCAGAAATATCCACCCAAATCGTATACTTTTAACAGCAATCTGCATTTTTTCACAAATTAATATTAAAGTGCATTATGCTTTCTTTTTTATTTTTTATTTATAACTTAAGATGATTATTGAAATATCACAGAAAGGTTCAAGATATTAATGCCTGTTTTAGATCCAGGTTGGAGAGGCAGAAGACTTGTTAACTGTCAAGCAATTTTTGTTTTAATTATGCAATTGTGGTTGTAGGTGAACTTTTTGCGTGGCAAAACGCTAATTGCATGATTTTAATTTTCAGATCTAGACGACGAATCGACAATGGGTGCATACAAGTACATGCAAGAGTTGTACCGCAAGAAGCAGAGTGACGTGCTTCGTTTCTTGCTGAGAGTACGATGTTGGCAATATCGTCAGCTGTCTGCCATCCATCGTGTACCAAGACCATCTCGCCCAGACAAGGCCAGGCGCATGGGTTACAAAGCCAAGCAAGGTAAAATTATTTATCTCCACAGGTTGTCAGATTAGTAGGGTGTGACTGTGACAGCAACCTGATGGACTGCTCTCTTATTTTGTTGCTTGAAAATAAAAGGATGTAGTATTTGTGTGTATGTCAGTCAAATTGCAATATCTTAACACTGTGAAGTGGATTAATGTTGATGTGTTCTAGAAATAATGTAATTGCTTTAAAATACAGATTGTTAGTTGATATTATTTCATCTCTCTGGTCTTTAAAGCAACAATTTATTACCTTTTTAGGGTATGTAATCTACCGTATCCGTCTGCGCCGTGGTGGCCGTAAACGCCCAGTAGAAAAGGGATGCACATATGGCAAGCCTAAGACCCATGGTGTAAACGAACTGAAGTTTGCAAGACGCCTGCAATCAGTTGCTGAGGTATGTCTTATACTTTATAATCAACAAATTAGTTAAAGAAGTTGAACAGCAAAGGTGTTGTATGCTCTAAAAGTAGAAGATGGTGTTTCAAACAAAAACTACAACAAAGGTATAAACATTCAAAGTTTGTAATTGGCTAATGAATAGATATAGTCACAAAAACATTACACACACTTTAAATTGCACCTAAACATATAATGTTCACAGAGGCAACTTGGTATATAAGTGTGCTTCCTTTCATTACAGGAGCGTGTTGGAAAGCGTTGTGGAGGTCTGCGAGTGCTGAACTCGTACTGGGTGGCTCAGGACTCCACATACAAGTACTATGAGGTTATTCTTGTGGATCCATTCCACAAGGCCATCCGCCGCAATCCAGACACCCAATGGATTTGCAAGCCAGTCCACAAGCACCGCGAGATGCGTGGACTCACTTCAGCAGGCAAGAGATCCCGTGGGTTGGGCAAGGGTCACAAGTTCCACAAGACCATTGGTGGATCTGTTCGTGCCAACTGGAAGCGACAGAATACGCTCTCCTTGACCAGGAAGCGCTAAAAATTTTTTTTTCATTATTTTGTCCTCTATACTTTTACAAAACGAACTTGGTGAAATAAAATAAATTACAGTGAAGTAAAAACATTTTTCTTATTTATTGTGTGACTGTAAGCAAACTTAGTGCACATGTAAACAGTTCAGAATTCCTCAAATGTTTAGATGACAAACCATTGATGATAAAATTCTACCATACAAAAGGAGAAAAACTTTAAAAAGAGTTGGTTTTAAAAAAATATCAAATGTTTATCGATGAATGTTTGCTGCCAAGTTGGTTGTGAGTTGGTTCAATTTTGGCACCCCGACATCGGTGAGATATATTTTAAATTTTTTCTGATCAATGGAAAACTTTCTTATTCAATATTTATTTCAAAATGTTTTATTATTTTAATTTTTAGAAGCTTTATTTGGGTTGAAACGTATTTTAGTGCTAGAGTGTTACTATTGCGCCTACACTGGAATATTGTAGTCTAATTTAATTCATGGGGCACAATGTGAATTAACCTAACCAATATGGGTGTGCAAACAAAGTGTTTAATTTCAAAAGAAACTCAAATAAGTAAGTCTACAAGATCAATAACTAGACTGGATTAGACCAAAGGTGATCGAAGGATCCGTTTATTTTTTATGGTCTGTCTGGTAGTTTCCATCGCTAAAACCTTTGTGGTGAAGCGGATTTTATGCCATATTTTACTTGATATTACTTTATGATCATTTTTACAGATTAGCATTTTGTCTTGAATCAAATTTAGTACGTCTAATGGGACAACAGGTGAAAAAAAAGATAGTGGAGGTCCCACCGAGATTTGAACTCGGATCGCTGGATTCAAAGTCCAGAGTGCTAACCATTACACCATGGGACCGCTGTTGGCGAGAGGGGGCGTTTTATGCAATAAGAAAGAAAGGCTGCCACATGACTAAGTGCAGAGGCCACGTGATATTGTTGATTCTAACCAATGAAAATGTCTTAAATATTCACCGTTATCCTTAACAATATGGCGCTGTACATAAAAAAATTATAATTTTTGATTACTTTTGAGTCAGTGCCGGGTATTTACTCACTTGTTTAGTAGACGATCAAAAATATCTCCACAACGGAGGAAAGCCAAAGAAGTCGGGTTGTGCTTGTAGGTATGTGAAATCTATAGATACCAACAGCTGAAATGTTCGGCGTCTGTTTTGATTTGTCAAATGACTAAAAAAATAAAAACAAAGGGTTTGAAGAAAATGAAGAAAAAGTTTAATGTTATAATTAGAGAAGTAGAATAGACTATACTCATTGCATGCTTTTTTAAGTAAATTATAGCATTGTTTTAGATGGCATAACTTTACCTTGGTGGTGATCTCTATTTCTTTGCAGAGTTTATGGATTACACGCTCGGCTGTCACCTCAAATTGTTCAGTGAAACTCAAACCCATAAAACAACTTAAGAACACCACACAAGTTTACCATAGTGAAAAAAAAACGATCAAAATCGATATGATATTTTTCAGGTAATTTCATAAAGTGGCCACATAAACCCCATACTCCATAGAGTCTACAAAATAATGACAGCTTCAATGAAAATTGAATAAAGATACAGACAGACAAATCGTTCTCAAACCAAGTTTGTCGTCCTTTAGATGTTAAACCATCCCATTCTTCATTTGTACACTGAACAAGATTTTGCATGAAATCAACAATTGAAGTAAAAAGTGCACTTCTTTTTTATCAGGTGTGTTTCTATTTCTGAAGCTTACATTATTATTATAAAACAATTTTTATTTATTTATTATTTTACTTTGGTACACTAGAATGGTATCCTGACGTTGTTTTATGTGATTTTAAGGTTCAATTACCAATCCAGGGGATGGCTGGGTTGGAATAATATTAAATGGTATTGCTATTTACTACTACTACTACTACTACTACTACTACTCCTACTACTACTGGTAGTGGTTTGGAAATTTCATGCATTAGCACTCGACTGCTATTTATCTTTATTGATATGGACTAATTGTGCAAATGCATAAAAGAAAATGTGCAAATAATTATAAAATTACAACCAGCAAGCACTTAAACTCCATTTTGTATAATTTAAAAAAAACCATCTTTTTGTCCAAAATTCTGCATCGTCTTATCCAGTAAGTTATCATTAACGGCTATCTTTTTTCTAGGGTGGGGGGAGAGGAGTTAATGCATCTTGCAGTGCCTTAAACTTCCTCTTTTGACTCCTTTTTCAAGTTTCAGTAATAACAATGAAAATAAATCAAAAGGAACTTTTCTAATATAAACTCATATCCAATTATGCCACTTTTGTCCAAGTCGTGTTGCCACATCTGTAGCTAAATCCTCTCTGACTACAGGGTGCACTAGTAGTCTGTTACAAAATTATTGTATGCTACATTTTTATTTTGTGTACTGTTTGAGAAGCCCCTGTTATCAGTGGGTAAGAAAATCCACTATTGGATGATCAGGGCTCCGTAACTCGAAAACATCGCGAATTGAAATAGCGATATCACCTTTCATTTTGAGGCTATTACATGGGGCGAGTATATGCCGAGTTATGGAATAGAGACACTTGCACTTGGTTACAATTTGCAATGCTTTTAGTTACGGAGCCCAGATCGGCTTTGGCAAAATGGCAATATCAGTGCTAGTTAATGTTCCTAAAAATTACCTCTGTGCAAAGATGTATGGGGCACCTTTTGATGGAATCTTAGTGACATGATGTAGATCTATGTGATGGACTGCATCCCCAAAATACACAGAATTACTATAACACTTTAACCATATTTTCACTGTGAAAGTTGTCATGTTTTACTGGTCAGATATTTTGTAAATTGACGGCTGTCTTTTATACGAGCAGTAACTGTTATCTAGTTATGTAGTGCTCATGATTTGCTGTGAATTATGCTGTCTTTAGCACAAATAAACTGAAGACACATTTTCAGCAAAGTAAGGTCTGCCAAACTTGGTTTGACCCATCCCAGCCGCAGCAGCCTGTCTGTTTACGATAAGTGAGGCTTTGCCTGGAAACTTGCCTTCAGAGTGCCATTATAGCTGTGTCCACTATTGGAAGTATTATAGAACAGAAGTTGGGTGAAAGAATGAGTGAACATACTATTTTGAAATTGTAGCACATGCCGATATCCCAGTAACAGTTGGTTATCTCTAGAGAGATCTCAAATTATATGTTTGATCAAATAACTCTCGTTGATAGTGCCAGTGAAAACCGCTTAAGTCATTGGCTTGCTGTGTATATTTTGATTCATGAGAACCCATTTACATAGTGTTCATTTATGGAAATAGAGATGTGAAATAGAGTTAATTGTTAAATCAAAATTGAATTGCAGAAATTAGTTGCCAGTACTAGTAAATGAAAATGCTTGCTGAAATACTTACTGTTATAGATATTTTTTGCCATGTATGTATGAAACTGTGAACTTTTGTGACCTTGCCCACCCAGTGCAATCAAATAATTAAAATTCTAGATTTGCTTACATCAAAGATATTGGTATTGATTTTATGTGCTGTCACCTTTTCTCTTGGGATGATTTAAAAGAAAGCTCTTAAAGTTTTTAGCTGATTATGATGTTTCACATCATTTTGCTCAATAAACATTTAGCAAATTTGGTTTTTTGATAAAAGATTTATATATTCTAGGTAAATTAAATGGATTATGAGGGGTAACTTTTGTTAAATTTGCCGTTGGTTGCAACTCTTTAAATGTTAATTGTAAATGTATTGGCTGAAAAATACTGCTTTGTTGTTTGATAGTTCAAGTACATTCAAATGCAAGCTGCATTGACAGGATCCATGGTGCTTACAGAGGCATTGTATTAGTGGTGATATGATTATTTATGAAAAGCACCTGTAAATCTCTGGCACATACAGTGCTTACTCATACTTCTTTCTTTTATGTGATGGGAAAACAAAGGATGTTTGAAAATTGATATCTTCTTCCAATCTGCACAGTTTTGAACGCCAATTTAGTCTGTAGAGATTAGAGCACACAATTATTATATTGGATCACTGCAGCTCTATATAATGCAATATGAACAGTTTTATAGATTTTTACCAGGGCATTGTGAACATTGTTTCTGTCAGCTTGTGCTGTACTAGTGTTTACTTTTTATCTGCCTCCTGCTGTAATGGCAACCATCGTGCTAGCATAACATTACACCAATTTGGATATTGTATTTTTGATAGACCCAATGGCGTGGCATGTTTATATCCACAGACTAATTCAATTGATCTGTTCTTAAATGCCCACTGGCTTGTAGCAAAGTCATGTGCAGTTTCCCATTACCATATATAGATGAAGATGCTCTTGATTGCTATTGGGAATGTGTCACACACTTTAAATGGTACCAAACAAGAGGGCAGGGATCAGGCTTTAGATGGACAAGGTTAGTTCACAGAGTATAATCAGAATAAATCATAGAACTGTACATTTAAACATTGCAGCAACGTTGGTTGAATTTATGTGTTAATAGAAAGGCAAGTTCACTACATAGCAATGATCACATACTAGTATTTAATGTCGTGGCAAGACAAAGAAAAGATAAGGATATCGTTCTTTTCATAGGTGACGATATTGATCAATTGGAGATTAGGTAACAATCAAACCCGCATCTATATTGTGGCAAAAAGCTAACCTTAGTTCACTGGCATGGTCAGGTTGTTGCATAAAGATCTTGGGAGTTGCCAATAAGAATGGAAGGTATTAGCTGGTAATTTAAGTCACCTGAAACAGCACATAAGCTTCAGTTAAGCAGCTAAATCATTTAGGACCTTATATTGAACTGGAGCAATCCAGACAAATAGGCAATGGATTATCAGACTGATGGTAAGTTGCATGTCTAGGAAAGTGACAGGCATACCAAGTATGTAGCATTTTTATGGTTGAAATACTGTTATTTACCTAGTTGATTTAGCATACTACTCTGTGGTTTGGTCAAACGGGATATACGTAATTGAATATGAAAATCTGTAACTATCAGATAATCATAGGACCAGTCTGTGAAAAGGATACAATACATGAGATTGATAGCTTCCTTTATGTTTCTTGCATACATGTAGGCATCAGTTACTGATGAGAAGAGATGATATTATTGTCATGCAGAATACTCAGAGTATTGAGCTGCACATAGTGTATCTTTTGTACTGTTATGCAGATATTTTTAATGAAAACAGTTTTTTTCTTCATTTTTTATTTCCCTGAGGGCAGAAAAGAAAGCCTAAGTGCTTTATGCATTCATTTGAAAATTTCCTAAAAGAAAAACAATCTCAAGACAGTGTACTAGACTGATGATTAATAAAAGTCAGATGTATAAAACATGTAAAAATCAATTTTAGATCATCGTTATGTAAACTTGAATATATAGCATGGCCAATAAAAGCACTTTTAGGTGTTTGTGCAATATTTTGTTTCCACTATATTTACTGTCTGTCATAACTGATAGGGAAAGGAGAGAAGCTAAAGAAGACAAATAATAAAGAAAAACCATTGACTACCATCCCTTTTTGTTTCTACTCACTTTTCAATATTCAGTGTATTTCCTTATTTGATGATAACTTATTTAGTATGTTGGTATTTAAGTGATATATTCAATTATGACTCCACCTTTTCAAAGGGCAAAAATCATTAATCTTTGAGATACATATTTTTAAGATCATAAATATTATATTTCTGTAAATCCTTTGTTATGCTTTTACTGCTTAGAATGTAACTATAGTAACCTGTTTTTCACTGTTGTTTGCTGTTCACTTTTATTTAAAAAAAAACTATGACTTAAGAAATACTGTATCTGTAAAATTCACAATTTGCCCCATTGAAAAGATCGAGTAATTACTGATATATATATATTTTAAACATTGCAGAAATTCTTTAACACATTTAGTTTATGTCCAAAATATTAACTAACCAAATTTAATCCAAAAATGACAGAATTATTCAATTATTTAATTTTTATTTGATTGTTTTTGAAATATATTACATTGTTTGCCTTAGGCAAAGTAGACTCACAGTTAAGTAACCTTTTCCCCCATTTTGCAAAAACAAAAAATAAATAAATAAAATAAGAAGAAGAAAGAAGGAAAACTGTCGAATGTGGCTTTTTGCAAGACACAGTATATAGACTGGATTTTAAACAGAAAAATGGGGATTTGCCTCTGTTATTAGAATATCATTAGAAGAGAAGAGTGATATCTAGTTATGTTTTTGTTTAAAAGAAAGCAATGAAAATATTTAGAGAACAGCTTTAGAATGAAAAAATCATATTTTAAGTATTTCATGTTACATAGGGAGAACTTTCTTTTCATGCATTTGGTTCATGTGCCCTATGGGTAATGAGAATTGATAGAAGCTGCCACATTACAGGCTTGTGATATGGTAAATTTCTCTTTATTATGCAACTATTTATTTCAATTATCCTCCCATTTGTGCAGAATCAAGAACAGATGCAGGGGTAATGTTAATCATGATCCTATTATACAGTAGGTGGTGATAACCAAGGTTTTTACCTTGTCTTTTCGCATCTTCTGATTTCACTGAGAGTTTGTATAAGACATACGTACCATCAATGTTTTCTGCCTTCATGATATTAGAATACTGAGGAACTCCTCCTCAGCATCTCCCAAAGAAAGAACTATGTTTTAAAAATAATACCTTTGGCTGGTCATTATTGTGGCATAATAATTATTATTTTTAAATATATTTACCTCCATATTAATGTGGGTTGCTAACTTATTCACTATGTGAAGTATTTGTTGAAGTGATTGTTTTGTAAATATAGTACTTAGGGTCTGTTTTACATGCTGTGGTTTGTGCCTAAAGCATGAATTTCTAAGTATTGAATCATCGAGTACTGGTTGAAATGATGCATTAATTATTAGATAGGGATGTACCAGTAGTCTGTTGTATTATTAATCCCCTTTCTGTACTCCATTTTGATTCATAAATAATTATGCTATTCATGTTTTGTTTTGTTTTGTTTTATATATATTGTACAATTTCTGGAAAATGTTGCAAAGGATAATTATTGTTGAATTAAAAATCAGAACAATAAATTATATTTTGAAGTTGATTCTACTGCATTTCTGAACTTGATATTTACCCCAATGCAAATCTAGGACAAATAAACTAATCTTGCTTACATTGACCAAAATTACATATACATAAAGGAGTTAATCACAAAAATAAGCAGAAAGCCATTATGAAAATGGGTTGGACCAAGTGCATCTCACATTATTGATCAAAACTTGAAGATCACATAAGTAGGTCAGGCATGCCACCAAGTGAGAGAGAGAGCACGCCTAGCTGGCTTAAGCTTATGATGGATGGCTTAAAGGGGCCTGAGAATGTCAGGTGATGCAGTTTGTTAGTGAAAAAAAGGGTACAGGAATAGACTACCTAATCATCCAACATGGTAAATAGAGTAGCGAACATGACCTCTGCTGGCAAATCCCAGTCTTACAGGAGAACTGCAGCTGTGCCGGCAGATCAATACCTGCACAAACTCCAGAAGATGAGTCGGATTGTACTGCAAGTAGACCAGTTTAGAAATTCCATTGACTTTGCTTATAGACATGACGGTCTGGATATTTCTTTGATGCTGAAAATGTTTCATAAAATCTCAAGCGGAGTTGGAAAAATTACGAGTCGGAAGGTGATTGTTTTCACCTTCTTATTAGATAATTCATCTCTTCAAGTTAAGATGGAAACAGGTATGATATGCATATGTGTATGTGTGGTGCTTGTTATGCTGTTAATTATGCATATGCTTTGGCAGTGATATCAGCAACTTTTGACCTGCTGTACTGTCAAGAATCTATATATGTATGTTAAGCAGCACAGATAATGTATATCAAATCTCGAGCATTTCGCAACTGCTCTCCAAAGTGACTGATCACACAGCGACCTTGTCCTTGCATGCTCTTATGCTAATGCATTGGAAGATGTTTAAGGGAATAGCATTCAATTTTCCATCAACATTGTAACTTTGTCAAAAGCTGACAACTCAGTCCCTTGAAATGGATTGTTCATTAGAAAAAGCCATCGTAATTAGATATCAAATAAATTGCCTGAATATTGATTTGGATTCCTATGAGCAGTGTAGAAATTTGTTATTTGACGTCAATTTAGATAAGGTGTTTTGCGCTGATAAATAACTTAACTTAGTAGGAATTTGATAAGATTCCAGTGATAGGTTGTTCTGGCATTGTGCATAATTCTTGGAATTAATACCCATATCAGTTTCCTAACTGTGACCAATAAGTATACACTTTTCTTTCAGTTTTATATGAAGTGGAGGTACCAGTAGTTTATTACAGTCAATAAATAAAGCCATGAGTTGGGAATGGTTCTTGAAAATCAAAATATATCTCTCTGGGTTTTTTTAACATAAAAGATATTGATAATAATGATAATAAAAAACATAAAGAGAAGTTTTTATGCCAGTTGTTCTAAATTTGTGTTTTAAATATATCTAACTTGGAAAGATTTCTAACTAGGAGACATAGAGAAATGATAGTGTAAAGCAATAATTCATTTCCAGTACATCACAACTGCCAAACAATTTTTGCCCAGGAAATGCATAAGGCACCTCAGGCAATTTGGTATGTTAAGTGTGTGCATTGAAAATAAATAGTTTAGATGATATATTATCCAACTTATGAGTGATTAATATTTCAGTTTTATAGCAACTATAATTTTTTGCTATGTCATATGATGTGAGGTGCTGGTAAGGTGCCAGCCCCTCATGTATGCCGTCTGTTGACATGGGTTAATTACGTAGCAGCAGAGCAGAAGTGAATCACTGAGTACACATCAGATAAGACCTGGGATTTGTTTAGGGACGAAAAAACCAGGTGATCCAAAAGTTCGATCTGGTTAAAAGAGTGCCATGGTGCATGTTCTCCTGATTAAACATCACGATTAGCAAAGCTTATCAACGAGGAACATTGAGTAGGTCACCGACAGCATGCGGAATAGCACGTCCACTTTTTAGAATGACTGAGGAAAAACCAGGTACACCTTTTACTTTTGACACACCACAGTCACTGGTTCTAACTGTGACAATGCCGCGTTCTTTTAAAGATCAGAGTGGCAGGATGCTACCCTATCTTTTGTTTCATGCTCTTCGCAGAACCAGGCTTTGTGGAGATCATGTAGACTGTGTTCTTGTATTCAGTATTGAGAATGTTCTTGGTGACATTCACTCAGGTACTAGTGCTGAGGAGTTTTCAACATTTTTTTTTAAATTTGAGCACAAATTTTGATTGATCTGTTCATAAACGTTTGCTGTGACATAGATTGGCTGTTGGTTTGTCCCCATCCAAGGTTTATCCAGCTAAAGTACAGGCATATGTATCAGAGGAATTTATAGAGAAAAAGTAGACAATATGGTGTAACTTCTATTGGTAACTAACTTCTATTGCTATCCAGGCTTGATAATCACTAATGCATGTTGAATCAGCTGTGCAGGTTCACTCAAAGACAAATCTTCTTTCCAATGAGGAAGTGTTCCATTTCAGCATTTGCAATTATGATTATGAAATTAAATATGAGAAATTGTCATAAGTAGACACTAATGGTTTTCATTTCTCTTCTACCATTTCAGCTAAAGCCACTAGTCTGCTAGCTCTCCTAGGCTTAGGACTGGGCTTAGGATTAGGCTCACTGTTGGTATACAAGCTATACTACCGGCTGTTTGTGTCTGGTGGAGACAAAACTAAGAGGAAAAGTTCAGATTCATCGAACTCCACGGAAACACGTCAAAACCAGGTAAGTTAGCAGCGCATTGCCAAATATATCTCTGTACGTGCTCGTCATACCTGCAGGCTGTGAATGTTTCAAAGATTACCTGATTAACTAACAGTTGATATTTTAGCTTAAAATCTCTGATGGTGCAATTGGATAATACTTGCCTCGCTTGACTGCTCTGGTAGACCAATTCTGCTAAATCAGTATGCCTTTTGGGCAAATAACAGTCTTGTATTAGTTATTTAGTTCATTAGTATTTTGATTGGAAAAAGCTTTGCACTGAGCAAAATAAATTGAGTGTGATAGGTGATTCATGATATTTTACTTTTATGAAGGGGAAATATTTATATTGTAACATTTTCACAATACAACAGGAGCTGTTTATGTTGTACATAGAAGAGGGCAACTGTGCTATTGATCATTTACATTGTATGTTACAGGAATTATACTGTATCTAATCTTCAGACATGATTGAAATCGATATATAATGTCCCAAGTACCAGAAGTTAATTTCTTTTTAATCTGGGATTTCCATTATAATGTTATATTTTGTTAATGAGATGTTAATAAAGTAAACATAAAGATAATAAGTCTTGTAATAGCCAGTCACTTTTTGTTCGTTGTATTGTCTGATTGTTTTTATGCAATGTTTTCATATCATGTAAAAATATCCTTTTACATCATACTCAATATACAGCTTTATTGAAAGCTTTTTGTAAACAGTGTTTTTAATGTCAATCTTTTGTGTGGTTGAATATTTGTTTTCATTTATTGATGTGTGCTCCCTTCTTTTAATTATTATTGATGTGTGCTTACCTCTCTCTTGCTCAGTTAATTCCTGTGATAGAAAGGGGTACATCAAAACAATTTATTTATAATCCATGATGCCAACTTTAAATTTGACTATATGGCTTATCATAGGGTTTGAGATTCATTTCAAGAATTCCTTAGTCATTTCATTTTCACAGATGCATAAGATATGCCATGCTGATTTCATAACGTCATTCAGCCTGCTTTATTTATTGCTTTATACACAAGCATGCACTTGCCTTCCTCTAACAGCATATGATCAATGTCTTGTGATTGACCTAAGATCCCTGTATTTTTTCCAGCCAAGTGATCAGGAGCCACATGACACAGGAGAATCAAACATGGGGAACAATGCCTCCGTGGACCCCGCCGCAGACCTGGCATATTTTGACAATACTCAGGGGAAGGTGAAGTTTCCCAGACATTATTATAACAACAGTGACTATGACTTAGTTCAACACACAACAGAGGACACGAGCTCTGATGACTCTGTTTCCATTCCATTCAATGCAGTATTATTGTCAGCAGATAAAGACACGGACAGTTCTTATGGATCATATGAAATGGTGCAGACCAAGGATGCTGAGGGGGATCATGCTGAGGGTGTGACAACCCAGGACCAAGTGCCAAACACAATTCACAAATCAAAAGATCCTTTGAATGATATATTGGACAGTGGAGAGTACGATTCATTATCTGACTTAATAGGGGCGGGTCCCAATCCTTGCAGTCCTACCAGACCAAACACTCTTGGCCTATTAGACATATCAAATGATTTTGATCAATATCATCACAGAAAGTCTCACCGCACTGAAGACACCACATCTATGATAGCCAATTTTAGCCCTGCCTCTTTATCAGAAAGGAATGGAATATTGGGTCACCAGGAAGTACTCACAACACCACTAGAAAATGAAAATGAAACTGAAACTACGGAGGTGTCTCAGGATTTTGAACTAGTTTCACTTCCAAGTGTACACATTTCAGCACAAAGTGAATCAACAGTTCCTACACATTCTGCTAAAAGCAGTATTACTGTACAGACTACTCTGACCCCACTCAGTCCTAGTACTGATTCTGAACCCATATCTCCAGGGGGAACACCTTTACGCGGAATTAGGAGACAGAGACACGATTCTAGAAGTAAAGGACATGTACACTTCAATGAGGAAATTCCAACAGATGAAAAGGATGTTGTAGCTAAAGTAGACCAACATACACTTACTGTAGAACAGCCTTCAGAGACTTCAGTATTGGCAAGTGATTCTTGGAGTGATTTAGAGGTTTTAACAAGACCAAGAGGTGGTAGTTTAAGATATCCTTCCTCTAAAAGTGCCATTGACTGTTCACAGAAAGACACTTCTGTTAAGCCAGAGGTATCTAGTTTTCCTAGAAACTTTAGTGTAGATATATCAGATCTTTCTAGTGTATCTGGGATTATCGACTTGCCTGAGAGTGAATTTTTCAGTGTTGAGCACGTTGGAGAACCCAGTGCTAAATCGTTTGAAGAAATTGAAAAAGAAATGGAAGATTTAAAAAAGGACATGGAAGAAATGGACTACAGTTTTTGTCAGCTATCTGGTGATAGGGAAGAGGGCTTTCTTAGAAGAGAGCCATCTAAACCTATGGCACTTGCTCTGGAATTTTTAACCAAGTTCAGGTCTAGACACATCAGGTATGGAAGCGTGCCTCTGGAAGAGAGGGAGTATGTGGAAGCAGATACAAAATCTCTCAGTGACACAACAAACTCTCCCAATCATGCAGCATTTCAGTGGGATAACATTTCATTTAAAGAAATAGACACAAGTGCTTTACAAACAGTGCGGAGGCTGTTACAGGAATCTCCATTGAATAAACCCAACAAATGCAGTGACCCAGAGTCAGCTGACTCCACAGTTGATGAGGTATTAGAAGTAGGTCAGGGTCATGCCAAGCTTGTCAATACAGGAGTTACATTTGGATTGAATGAGTTGGCATCAGACAGTGAACATGAAGACAGTGATATTGATACAGACTTCTTATTACATGGATCATCCTATGATGTAGACACAAGCAGAATGGAAGATCCTGCTTCTCTAATAACTCAGAGAGGTCATTTAAAAATCCAGACAGATGGCTGCAGCTCTGATAGTGACAGTGAGAAACGGGACCCTCAGAAAAATATCTCAGATGATGATGAAAATTGTGGTGAAAGATCTCATAGACTGGCTGACATTATAAACACACCTTGGGATAGTAATATGCATGACAGGAACAGACATTTTAGTAACCATGGCACCCTTCCTGATGAGAGTACAGATATTTTGTCATGTAGTCCTAATGCAAAAGACCAGGAAATACATACTGTAGAGCAAAATAATGATTTCGCTGAAAGCTTGCGTGGATCTAGGTGGTCAGGCCCCTTTAGTAGTCAAGGGACAGAGACTTTATGCAGTGAGGAAAACAGCACTGTTGAACAAACTGATGATAAACACCATAGCTCCATGGGGGCTGTAGGGACTTCCTTACAAGGTGAAGTTTACTTTATAAACAAGGTTCCTATGAAAATTACTTTAAAAAGGTCACCACTGTGAAATGTTGCTTTGAAAAAGGGCTTCTCATAATTGTAAGCTATCTATTTGATTTCTGCAGTCCTTTTATGACACTGCATAGTTGTGTAATCGGGTGTGGCAGTGTTTTTTTTTTCCACACAGCATAAAATGTTTATCATATGTTACTTGTATTTTGGAATAATTATGATAAATAGCTGCTCAGAAGTAGAAGTGTATTAATATGTATGTCAACTGTTACTATGACTTTAATTTCACTCAGTGATCTTGTAGAAAAGGAATAGAACTAGCAGCAGAAATATGTTGGTCCGTTTAGGACCAGTGACTGTATATTGGATAATTCAGACAAGAACCACTTTAGCCTGGCTATCAGACTAGCTAACTATAGACAATCTAACCTTTTACTATGGATCACATAAGTCTGTTTTCCAGTCTGTCTTAGCAGGCATTTTTATTTGATGCATGTGAATTTCTCAGAACTCTGCATAGTGAAAGGTTCATGTAATGCTATGAAATCACACGACTGTTGTTGATATTTCAGATGTCACAAATCAAATGGATAAGGTATCTAAAGTCAATATTGGTGCTAAACATGACATCATTACATATGCTGAACAGGAATGGAAAGGGACAACAAAAACAGCTGATGCAATGAAAAAGGTTGGTGATGTTTTTTAAAATAGAAAGTGCTTTGTTTTCTTAATGTTCACCATTATTTTGTTTAAAGTCTTACACATTGTACCACATAATATTACATAAAAAAGTTTTAAATTAAGACAGCATTTTAGGGTCCCATTAATGCCCCCATTTCTTGGTGTAACAGGAAGGGTGCTTTTTGAGATTCTGAATGCTTGATCCAATACAAGTTCTTAAAATGGTACTATATGTAAATGTTGATTTTTCCCCCAATCCCTGCAATTACCATATTCATATAATTCTACGTGGTCAGGAGTCATTTCCCTCAATTAAAAAGCAGTAAACAACCTTATCTTAATAGACATGCTATGTGCTTAAACAACATGTGGTATATCCATGTTTTGACAAGTAGGCATGCATCATATATATCCAGGCTTACCCTGCTGGTCTGCAGTGCAACTAGCAATGCACAAATAAGCATCCATGCTGTTAAATGGAACTGATATTCATAGATTTGTTTATATTCATATATTTTCAGGGCTATCATGCAATAGTTGAACAGCTTGGTTTTAAACACATGCGGTGTGTGCGTGGAGATAATTACTGCGCAATACGTGCTGCTCTCTACCAAGCTATTATCCATAAAGTCCCCATCTTAGAACATTTTGGGAAGCTAAAATCTCTTTCCAAGGTAGGATCCCTGATTGTGACCTAAAGTTGTATCCTATTAATGTCACAATATTGGTAATAAGATAATTTCAGAATGCAACAGCATTTATTCATTACTAATCTGTGGAATTATCCAATATAGCTGAATTGTAAGTTTTATTTTAAAATATGAAAATCTTCATTTTATTTTTATAATTTATTTATTCATATCATATCATAATAATAATAATAATATAATAATATTATAGTAATAATAATAATTCTTTATTGAACACTAAAATGTGTACAGCTTACATTTTACAGCCTCTTTTACAAAATACATATGACATGATATGAAAGCAAATTCAAACAAAGGTACTTACATAATTTAATTATGAAGTATAATTAGATTCTATTTTTATTGTAGGCACTAGAAAATGCTGCTGTAGAGACACACCCCTACATTGCAAAGAAGTGGACTTTCGCACACCGTCTTCCACATGTTAAAAACCAGGATGACTTCTTGCCTACTATGCACACTTGTGTACAGACATTTTTTAAACAGGTACATAACATGTATTATCATGCTTTATTTTATTAACATGGGAGTTTTATGAAATCACACTGTAAGGAATATTCAAGAATTTTGTTTCTGGCAAATTTTCTATAAAAATGATTTTTATTCAAACTTTGCTCCATCTTTCCTTTTCTGTTCTTTGAGACTTTTGCCCATACTCTATTCTCTTAACGCCTATAAAGCAAGATGCGCTCTTCTTTCTTTGTGTACCTCTCCATTAAATGAAAACAAAACATTAAGATCTTTTTTATTATAAAAGACATTAATATGTTTATTGTTTTACAAACATGATTTTTTTTCCTACAGGTGGAAGAATCACAAAATGGTGCCACAGAACTAGAAAGAGAGTCAAAACTTTTAAAAATTCTCAACGATGACGAAGATTGCTTCTCTGACATTTGTATGATGGAAGCCGTGAAGATTCTCATGATGTTGAAGGCCATTCAGCTGTATGGAGACTATCAGAATGGGGGAGGAGTGCCCACATTTGTGTGGCTAATGTTTGCCAGGGATACCTCAGAGACTCCAGAGGCATTTTTGACCAACCATTTAAACTGTGTTGGTGACAGTGCTGGATTGGAGCAGGTATGAGTGCTAAAACAAACTACAAGGGGCATTACTTGTCATACAAGACAAGAAAACCTGCGGGTGGGGTTAACGATTAAGTGCTAATGGTTAAATCCTATGTTCTAAGAATGTTGTCATAGAATGCAATATATTAAGTAACGCTCATAGAGTCATAACACAGTGAAGTAATGCCCTTTTGCTATAGATCGTTTTTTTCTACAGGAATTAAAAAAAAAACAACCTGAAAAATACCTGTTGTTAGGTTTAATTTGTTTTTGCACTGCACTTGCTAGTTTGCCATTATTTTTAAACACACTCTCCACCAAATTCCATGAAATCTCTCGATTTTACACACAGCCGTGAGACTAAGAGCTATCATAGGTGGTCCCCATAAGAATTTAATAATGGGCTATCACAACTGATGATTCGATTTGGAACAAATTTTGTATCCTTTTATATGAACATTTCTGAGAAAACATCACATCTTCAGTAAAGTTCACTTTTATGTTATTATCTTTTCTAATTTTTTCTTACATATTTCCAAGAACAAAAGTTAATTTAAAGGTGCATATAAAATGATTACTTATATCAAATTATTGTTGCTGAACCCAACCAGTGTTAGAAATTAACACTGGACCGTCTGCCTGTGGCTGACAACTTTCAGAACGGGCTGAGAAGTTTTCCCACCCACAGACATTCGAGCCAGCTACTTTTCAAGATGGCCAAACTTTTGGTCCAGCAACTAATTTTCCTAAGAGGCACACATTGAACCCAACCAAATGCCACCAGTTTCAAATAGTGTAACTGAAAGAAATACCCCATTTTTTCTGCTGCCCAAGAAATTAATTTCAGTTGGTTTATTTGGCATGTGGATATAATTTGTGTTTTATCGTGTGTATGGGAAACTGAAACTAATAAATTATATATGTTATAAGGGCATTTACATTCCCTTCAAATTTTTCTCCAAGAAAAGCTTATTAAAACTTTGCTATAATTTTATTACTTTGTATTTTTTTTAGATTGAAATGTTTCTCCTAGCCCACACCTTGGGTGTAACCATTCAGGTAGCAAGGCCTTCCAAACATGGTGCTGAAGATTTCATAACTTATTACCCAGATGACATGAGGGATCAGTTCCCCACTGTGACTGTGATAGCAGAGGATGACAGACACTACAATGTGGCATTATCATAGTCTTTATGTTGCCAAAAAAAGTGTTACTTTATGAGAAAAAATTTAAATGGAGTGCAGAAGTATCTGCACATCACAGAACTGCCAAGCATTAGGTGTTCACATCTTATAGGTTACAATTTCTCAGTTAATTTGTTTCTTGCATGAGTTTCTGCATATGATTGTCCTTTGTCAGTGGTATTTGAGATAAATGCCCCCAACTTTTTGTTATACTTCAGATTAGACTTCAGCAGGACTGAAGTGTTAGTTTTAATAATTTGATTTTGTTAAGATTACATTCCATTCCTTTTTGGTGCTCTATTTATTTTGTACAGAATTTGCTCAATTGTCATCTTTTTGTCAGAATCTGAAAAAAAGCTAAGCAGTTTTGTGTTTTGTGCTTTTTTGTCGCAAAGAGACAGCACTTACTCTTTGACTTGTGCTGTTACAGTTAAGATTATTAAAAGATGATCAATAATTGTCAAATGACAAATTATCTTTAAGTGCAGTATTTCACACCAGGTAACATTCACTGGAAATTATATGTAGGTCTAGACCAAAAAACTATTAAAATTTACAAGTGAAAGATTTGTACCTGTTATGAGATAGTTGATGAAAAGAAATATAATGTGGTGTTCTTACCTTTACCAAAATAAAATATAAGTAAAAGGCATAACTTTGTTTATTCTTGTAAATTTAAAGCAGTCTGAGAAACTAGGGATGAAGAGAGATTTACTTTTTACAACTTTAATTCTGAACGTCATCAAAAGAGTTGAATGAGATTTGGAGAAAAGAGAAAAAAATTTTGATGAATGTAAATTTTAAATTTACAAATTAATTTCTAAAAACTGTAGAGAAGTCAGAATTGTAGTGCACTTATTATTTTTTTATTTCTTCCTAGTACTCTAGTATGCGAGCTTTTGTAAATATCTTTGTTTTAAAAATAAAGAATTTATAAAAGCTGTGGTTTAATGTGTGAATTAAATGTCCAAGAAACTATTTTTTCCTTAAAGACAGTACATGAAGTAATCGAATGTTCTTTCAGTTCGTATAGTTGTGCTTTTATAAGGCAGTCAATATGTACTGCAAACCATAAACTGTGTTACACACCTAGGTCAAAGTGCAAAGAAACCATCTTTTTTGGTAGAGGTATACAAACTGAACGTACTTTCAGTTCAGGGGTCAATACTGCTTTTCTTTGCAGTTTTGAAGTTCGATCAAATAATTCAAACTGCCAGTCTGCATATTTGAAGTTCACAGTTTCAATCATTGAAAATGTCTCCTTATTTCCTTCATATCCTCCTCTTCTGTGCTATCTTGGAAATGGATTCCTCCTATTTTTCAAAGATGTAAGAAAATCTGTTTTTACTTTCATTTCTTTCCTTATTATTGTTGATTTTACTGCTTGTACTTTTCTTGCCTTGGCAATATATGGCTTCATGCTGTGCTTTTGCTTCTGGAGGTCCCTTTCTATTCCATCTACCACAAGTATTCTAGGAGAAAGATTGAGAAAATAGTAATAATCACAGGTTTGCCTAGCATATAATTAACCCATTAACATCCAACAAAAGGGTTGATATTGCGCAGTCTTTATATTGAGACAAATGGTACAACAGATTCAAACTATCAGACAGCATCTAGAAGTGTAATGAAAACCAAAAATGACCAATTTTTTCATCTTTCATCTACCATCGTGGTTGACAATGCACCATAAAATGTATGCCCAAATTCCATCTTTTCTTAATTTTAAACGATTCAGTCTTTCCCCTTTCTGGATTATATGCTGTTGAACAAAGTGTTAAACAGGCGTTGTTTACATCAGGTATTGGTTGAAGATGGAGATTAAATGTTACCTAAAATATATGTACTAAGAATGCAAAAGTTAAAATTACTGTAAGGCGACAATAAAGCACGCTCACTTGATAATACAACAACCAAAACTTTATGATATTTAGATCAGTTGAAAGCAAAGCTGTTGACTTACTTCCTTAACTTCATAAACCCTTGCTCTACTTTCCCAGGTTCACATAAAACCGTTCTTGCTATAAACTTAGCGTGCCGACTCATATCTACCTGCCTTCCTTTCCCTGCTCGGGTCTCAAATCTACCGGAAAACAGTACGTCGTAATAGAGTATTTACTAATTTTCACGGTATTTCCCATTTGTATTAATGATATTATGTGTGTTAATTAGTTTAAATCCCAATCAGGAAACATTAACAGTACTTTTTTTTCAAAAAAAATAAGAAATCATTCATTTTTATTATGTTGATTAAACTTTTAACGTGTGTAGGTACTATAGGGGATTTTGCGCCGTGCTTTGGGTCTTTTCACAAGTTGGTTACAATAAAAGCACAGCCGCTGTTACAAGTATCCCCCTTACGGAAATTGGTTATCAAGTATAACATTTTATATGCAGGTAAGGAAAGTTTATGTTGATTTATCAAATTTTCAAAATAAACTCACCACATTTGAAAAAATAAGCGGCAATGATAGAGCAACAAAGGCAAAGCCTTGCTTTCGTTTTTTGAATAAACTTAAATTAAAGTGACTAAGGCGGTATATATGCTTTAATACAACATTGCGTACACGGTTTATGTTCGAATTTTGTATCATATTAATGTTCTATATCACACAAACACTATCTCTTTCAGTCCCTATCAAGTATGAAGTAAATATTCTTACTGATTTCAACATTTGGTTTTACCCTTTCAGATGTTTTGAGACATGTCAGGATTTTCGTTAGGTGGTGGTGGCGGAGCATCAGGCACTGGTGGTTTCAGTTTTGGCACTCCTAAGACAACTGCCACAACTGGAGTGTCATTTAATCTGAATGCAACTACCCAAAGCACTAGTACAGGGTTTGGATTTGGTAATTATTTGGAAATACCAGAGATGATTTTATGTATTTTATGCTCATAACGTAAACTCATGCCATTTGTATTAAAATAGAGGCAAACCTAGGCATACGGCTCTCTAACCTCAAATGATATTTGTAAACCACTCAATTTTCATAATAAAATTTTTCTTTCAACAGTTTAGTAGTTTTGAAAATGGAGAGAAGTCTGTCAAAATACTCCTTTGATTAAGCATGAGTTTTAAATAACTGTTGATACAGTATTTCACATTTTCTGAAAAAATGATAAAATTTATCATTTTATCTAAATGTTTTAACATTGAATGACTGCAAACACTGGGCCTAAGATCATATGTCAAAAAATTCAATTGTATAATTAAAATTGAGTAAATATTGCCAGTTTTAACATATTCATTTTTATCAGCTGTAAACTTGTCATTCTCATGTGGGACTTCATATCTAGTAATACTAGTAGTATGCAATTGTAATTTGAAGGGAGGCAGGCTTAAATCAAACCAAAGGAAATCAATTTTTCAGGGTCTACCACTGCAACAAGTGGCCAACAACCAGCATCAGGTGGCTTTTCATTTGGGACAACACAACAGTCCACAGCTCCTGCTGGCGCTGGAGGTGGCGGGTTCACATTTGGACAGCCTGGTGCTACATTAGGCAGTGCCACGGCTCAGGCAACTGGGTTAGGTGGTTTGGGGCAAAGTGTGACTACAACTGCAGCTGTTCCACAGTCAGGAGGCTTCTCATTTGGTCAGTCTGCTGCACAGACAGGTATAATATGTTTGCTCTTTGTACATACACATAGTGATTTATGTTAATGGAAACTTTATCTATTCAACTTCATAACTATTATGTTCGTATCTTAATTTGATTTTATATTCCATTATTTATCTTAAAGTTGTGGTTATTGATTCCACATTTTAAAATAAAATATTAATAATTATTAAAATATTTTATTTTCATAGCTGCCAAACCTACAGCCTCACTGGCAAGTACTTTGACGAGCACCCCTGCAGGTGGACTGAAATTTGGTGAGTGAATTTAAGCAACCAGCAGTTACATTTTCTTATTAGATGCATGATTCAAATTAATTTTGGATGAACAGGGGTCAAAACAGACGGTCGCCCACTCGCCAATGCGACTTAGAAACGTCCCGGGCGACTACCTGTCAGGGGTACTGGTCCGTTTTGGCGACCGCTGAAAAGTGCCGAACATCGTTGCCAAACCCACAGTCTGCGACGTTAAGCACTAGCCCGAGGCAATTGCCCACCTATAGTGGCACCGGGCTAGTAAAAAAGACGAAATTTTATAAAGCACTAGCTGTAATTTTGAACCTATTTTAACACTCAGTAAGATTTCAAAAATATGAGTCGCCAGTCTTCTTTGTCCCTGCCTCTTANCATACAGGGGTCGAAACAGACGGTCGCCCACTCGCCAGTGCGACTTAGAAACGTCCCGGGCGACTATCTGTCAGGGGTACTGGTCCGTTTTGGCGACCACTGAAAAGTGCCGAACATCGTTGCCAAACCCACAGTCTCCGACGTTAAGCACTAGCCCTAGGCAATTGCCCACCTAAAGTGGCACCGGGCTAGTTGTAATTTTGAACTTATTTTAACACTCAGTAAGATTTCAAAAATATGAGTCGCCAGTCTTCTTTGTCCCTGCCTCTAATTTGACGTTTCTAGAAAGTATGATATGCCTCTCAGTTGAAAAAACTCACACCTAGCTCAAACTACTGAATATTGATTAGTTGCTATAAATAACTTCACTGTAGCTATTAATAGTAGCAGTCTGTCTGATCAGCGTGTCGGCATCTTTTTATTTGACCAGTTTGTTGTCATGACTACAAATTGCTGTCAATCAAGAAACTGGATCAGACCGGAATTCTTTGGTACTAGCAACAGGTTTTGTCAAAACAACACTGTCTCCGAAGCAAGTGTAATGTATGCATTATCTCATAGAACATTTAGGTTAGGACCACTTAGCAGACTGAGGGGTGGAGTATTCTATTTCCTTTTTTGTTTATATTTTTTATTTATAATTTTAATATCCATGAGTAAATACATGGCAGTTACATAAATACCCTATGAACTATTCTTGACACTGTTGGATAGTTCGGTTTATGCCATGGCTACCCCTCCACACTTTGTCCTGGTAAAGTCCTTGAAAAGTTGTTTTTACAAATATATAACCAAAAGAATTGTTACCAAAAAAATTGTAAGACATTTGTTTAATTACCCTTACAGCACCAATGTATTTTAAATTAGAAGTGGCATTATATACCGATGTAATTGGAAATAAATTGTCAGAAAAGAGCCATTGTCAATAAAAAGAATAAGAATTTAAAAAAAAAAAAGATTTTGATTGCATATAAAAATGGGAAAAAAAAAGATATAATAAAAATATGAAAAGTAAGGGTAACTATATTCAGTATTATAAATAAAAAAAAAAAATTAAATATTTTTAATTAATTTTACCACCCCATCAACTGGAAATTAACCTGATTGACTTTGTTATTCACTTGCTCTACTTCTATAATAAGGTTTATAAGAAAGTACAGTATGGTACCACAACTCTTTACAACACCTGCTTAAACTTTTTAAATGAATTATTTAAATTGGGCTAGTGTTTTTTGGTTTGGGCTAGTAAAGTTTGAGAGAAGTTTTTTTTTTTTTGTTTTGCGTTCAACCCCGGCAATTAAAATTAAATTAAATTTTTAAGATTAAAATATGGATATATGTAAAAGTTATACTTCATAATAATTTTTTATATATCCATTTTATTTTTTATATATTATGATAATGATGAGCTAGCAGAGGAGGATGTGTACAAACAGTTAAAGGATCTGACTGGAATATGAATGTGTTAAGATAATCATTTAGAAATAAAAATGGATGTTAAACATGTATGCGTTTTTGTTATATACCGGTATCTGGTAGCTTGAAACTACTAATTTTCAACGTAAAATTTTACGGACCAGTACTTCTTGGTACGGACCAGTACCTCTAAGATCCACTGGTCCGTATTGGCCAGTCCTGCCCAAATTCTGTTTTGACCCCTGCATATATTGGAATGTAATGGTCATTCATGACTTATTATAAGCTTACTAGTAAAGAGTACATATACGTAATTAATACTTAAGTTAATGATATATGTCAGTGCATTACTTTCCCAGAATTACTGATATTCTAATTATAACAAGAAATCTGGCATGTCTATCAACGCAACTCAATGACTGTTATTTAAGACTCAGTGTAATACTTTATCCAGGATTATCAGTATCCTCATAATAACTTGAAATCAATGAGTTTAGACAAAGTGGTCCAAACTTGGTTTTAAGTGATGCAATCACAGCTCTTAAAGAAATGTTTTGATTGATTTTTATTAACTGACTATCTTGAAAAACCATAATCATAATGGTCTTATTTATTTGTCAGAAATGGAAATGTCCCCTAGATATATTTGCTCTGTATATAAGTGTTGATCATGGTTGTTAAGAAAAGTACAAAATGTAAGTCAAAAGGACAAAAAAAAACAACCTTGTATATTAATTGTAGTATTATTATTATTTCCCATATTTATCTTCTCCAGGAGATGACTTTGCAGTTATCCAGCAGGAGATAGTGATGATGAAAGAATGTAAACATCCCAATATAGTGGCATATTGGGGAAGTTACCTGAGGTAAGAATCTTATTTTCAAAATTCCAGATAATAATTTTTTAGCTGTGAAATCTTTCAAAGATGGGTACATAACCTCAAAATATTAATGTACGTACACGATGCTGTCTGTACATATGGCTATCACCTGTGTCTGTCTTTGTCATGGGAGTTAAAAGAGAGATGTGCACCTTTCTTGTTAACACAGTAACTGGATAGCAGTATCTCCCTCACATCTTTAAATTGTCAGGGATGATTAAGTGTTAAAGACTGGATTGTCAGAGTCCCATCATTTATATGTTGCTGTATTGTTTTGTCAGTCTTCATGTTTAAACTTGTTGTCTGTATATATGTCAACTTTAAGCTGGCTTGGATTTATTACATCTGGAATTTTAACTGTTACTTGGATTGGGGTTTTTGGGTTCTAGTAGGTTCATAATAGAGATATTGATTGAATATTATGGAAGCAGATGTGCCTGGAAGAAGGAAGTAGTCCTCATTTAATGCCCTGAACAGGTTTCCTCCTTATCATTCCACATGACTATGACAGCCTGTCCTATGTATGAGTTATGGCTTGTTTTTCAGTATAGGTAGTGCAGTAATTTATCATCTTTGATCAAAGTATGGAGATATTCTTCTCATGCTCTGCTGGACCGTTGTTTATTTGTTTCAACAACTAGGGCCTTAAGTGCTATGTAGTCACCTTAAAACAAATTGCAATGCACCAAGTTGACTGACAACAAGATACGAGGTGTGTATGTGAAGTCATTGGTCAGAATATGCAATGCCCCTTATCCCATCTAGATCTTGTTTTTGCTGTGTTAAAAAAAACAGTACTTTAAGCTTCAGGCACCAGAATTAGGAAATTATGTAGTCTACCCAACTGCTACACATAGTTAAGAGATATGATATGAGAGTTTTATCATAAATCTTTTTATGTTTGCTGTGTTGTGTATTATAGGAGAGACAAGCTATGGATATGTATGGAATACTGTGGAGGAGGGTCCATGCAAGATATATATCATGGTAAGATTTATGACATTTCTCAGAGATATTTATACTTGAACAGCATTTCTCCATTGAAAGTAAAAATAAAAAAAGGAAAGAATAGGGAAACATAACACTAGTAAAATCTATGATACAGAAGTAGACATGATAGAAATTGCATCTTTAAAGAAAGAAGAAGAAAATTGTTTTTATACTTTTACATATTAAGATTGTAGAAACATTGCTGGATTTGTGGCTATACTTCAGAAATAATGTATGTGGACGACAATTTATTTACTGAATTGTCTTATTTTCAGTTACTGGTCCCCTGAATGAGTCCCAGATAGCCTTTGTGTGCAGGGAAACTCTGAAAGGGTTACACTATTTACACAATCGAGGAAAAATGCATAGAGACATCAAGGTAACCTGATAAGATTACTGAGAATCCCCTCTTAACACTTAACAAATTAGCTTGAAACTCTTGTTAAATGTTTGTTCCTGATGAAGGATGTGTATTTTGAACCACCTGATTGATTTTTGTTGTAGGAGATATGAAAGCAATACTCTGTTTTTACATTATTTATAAAACTTATGATATCAAACTTGAAGCAGGGTTTATAGGCTGGTTTGTGTGCTATCAATTACAATCATCTTTTATCAAAACCTTGATATTGGATCTGGTCTTTATTTTGTAAAGGTTATCTGATCAAGAAGTAGGATTACCAATGCCTTTATATTACTTACCTCAGATCATGTTTCTTGTATTTCAATAGATGCTTTTGTAAAGGAATTACCATACACTGGCTGTACCTAACTTATATTAGATTATGTATCTTTATTATTATGTTATTATTGATAAGTTATTTATGTCCAAGAGTCCAGAATTGTCTACAAAGAAAACAGATATTCTTTATATTTTCTTGCTCTCACAAATATAGCTTTATTTTTGTTATTTTATTTTCTCATTACCCAGAAAACACGTTGATGACATAATTCTTTTGTCCTTGTAGGGTGCTAATATTCTGTTGGATGATGATGGAGATGTGAAGCTAGGTAAGGACGTGTTATTAGTGGTATTTGCCTGATTTATACTTCATCCGTACAGTATTATTAGTGACAATCATAAATGAAGAAATGATGATAAAAAAACTTGGAGATATTATACTTTATATCTTAGTTATGATAACCAAGCCTTGCATTTCCACTGTGGCTGTTAAGGCTTTTGTAATAGGCTTTTGCTGTATGAGATTTTTTTAAAATACCACTTGGGTTAGTCATATTTAAACATGCTAGTATCCTGATTTTGTCATCAGAACTAAATGTTATGATATGGTTTTATAATCTATGCCTATACTGATATGACAAACTGTATGGTTACACCTCTTCAAACTGTATGGTTACACCTCTTCATTGAATGAAGCCAAAGCCTAGTATGTTCCTATGCAAGTTTGATTAGATTATCGTATTGGCTACAAATAGCTGCCTTGATTGCATATTGATTTACTGGTATGGGATGATTTATATCTTAATATTAATGGTTTTTTCCTGTGCATGAATAACTCTATGACATACACATAATTTAATCATTGTGCATTTTATGAGGTTGCATAAAATCATTAATTACTTCTTTTTGCACAAATGTTTTTGCATGTATGACATGTATGTGTCACTGTATTTTTATGCATTTCTGCATGTATGTTTCTTTGTACATAAGTTTCTGTGAACATGCCAGTTTATACACATATTTATGTGCATGTGTTACCAAGTTCATATTTTAATGAATTCAATATAGGTCCCTCTGTGCCTTAATATGATTTACCTTTGCTGGTTCTTTCAGCTGATTTTGGCGTGTCTGCACAAATCACAGCCACAATCTCCAAAAGAAAATCTTTCATAGGCACCCCATATTGGTAAGTTATGTAATTGGAAGAATTGAGCCAGATCTTAATATTCTTAAAATAGAAAGTATTTTTGTATAAAGACATAATTTATTGTTTTTATAAGGTCCACATCAGTGCCCATGTACATTATTTTGAATCTATTTACTTATTTGTTATGTTATTTTTGAAACATATTATCTGTAACATCTTCATAATCCAGCACAAAACATTAAAAAATTGTACAGATAAGAAATGCCTGTTCAGTGACCTTCTGTATATAGTATGTATTTTTGTATAAAGACATAATTTATTGTTTTTATAAGGTCCACATCAGTGCCCATGTACATTATTTTGAATCTATTTACTTATTTGTTATGTTATTTTTGAAACATATTATCTGTAACATCTTCATAATCCAGCACAAAAACATTAAAAAATTGTACAGATAAGAAATGCCTGTTCAGTGACCTTCTGGTTTTATTGCGCAGTCGGCAGGTAACCAAGATTTCTAGGAAATTGGAAACGACAACAATCTTGAGGCTGTTATCTTATCCACTGACAGTGAAATGATGATTATTTAACAGCTTTTTCTAAGAAAAAAATTGCTGCTATTAAAAGACAAAATTGCAATTCACATCCACTTCTTCTAACAAAAGACAAAAGATAAAGACATTTTATGTATGGAAATTGAACAGACTGTTAATTGATTGTTTTCTGATTAAGGTCGAAGAATTGGTCTTCTGCACTTGTCTTTGTGTAATAAGTGATTAATTCAAATGGAAATGAAGTAAGGGTTATGTACTTTTATTTCTCTTCCAGGATGGCACCAGAGGTGGCAGCCGTGGAGAGGAAGGGGGGCTACAACCAACAGTGTGATATTTGGGCAGTAGGGATTACAGGGATCGAATTTGCTGAGCTTCAGCCACCCATGTTTGATTTGCATCCTATGAGAGCTCTGTATCTCATGTCCAAAAGTGGCTTCAAATCACCCACATTGAAAGATAAAAATAAATGGTATGAAAACACTAAACATTGATTTAAATGTCAGGTATTTAATATGATTGTTTATGTTCTTAGTCAGAGTATTAAATATAGATTTAGATTTTTAGATTTTATCAGGATCAATAATTTTTCATTAGTGGTTAATAAAAGCAAAAAAATACTAAGTGTCACTTCCTTAGGTGAAGCACACAAAGAGCATGGTCTAATTCCATTTCCTTTACTGATACTAGAATTAATATACCCACTGTGTTTTACAGGTCTCCCACATTTCAACACTTTATAAAAGTGTCTCTTACAAAAAATCCCAAGAAAAGACCCTCAGCTGGAGAGCTTTTACAGGTAAAACTCAGCACTGGTATAGCTAGTGGTTAATTCATTTTAAAGATATAATATTGCAGTAGACTTTATAAGATGACATATTGTTTGAATTGCTGCACATATTTTTGTGAATATGGTTTCCACTCATGATATCATTGGTATGAAAATCAAGCAGTGTCTATTAATGTATATTAAACTTTAAAACTTTTACTAACAAAGTTTTGTGAATTCCCATATAGCTTTTGTTTGCTGAAATGAACATGAATTCGAAACAAAAAGAAGCAGAAAAATAAGACTATTGGCTATCCTGTTTCAGCATCCTTTCCTCCAAGGGGATTTGACCAAGAGGTTATCCAAGGAGTTATTACACAAGTTCCACAATCCAGCTAATGCAATCTACCAGGACCCAGCATTAGATGCTGATGAGGAGGTGGGTATTTTCCTCTTGTCTCTGAGTGCCTTGTGTCTTCTTTATTAATGTTAATTTTTATGACTTTTGTTGAAGTATTGAAGTATGTTCAAATAGAGCTGTGTCATAATCTTAATAGTTATTTAGTCAGAATTGAAGTAAATACTGAAATAATGAATGTTTAGTTGTAATTACTTAAGCTTGAAGAATTTGAACATTACATACGAGCTCGAGTTAGAAGTTAGATTATATCATTTCATGTACAAAATAATGTATCAATTCATGTCCACAGTTTCTATTAGTAATTTTTTATACCAAATGAGAAAAGCTCTGTCTAATTATAGTTTTCTGTTTCAGATGTCATTGGATGTTCCCAGACGGATTTCATCAAAGAATGACAAGGACAGGGAGAGAGCCAAGTCCCAGTCGGAGACTGACAGTGAGTACATATGCTGCCTTGAAATACTGCTGAAAAAGTTTTGTTTCCCCACAACTTAGAATTTGACTGTATTTTGACCACATTCTTTTTTGCCACTATTGAATGGTTCTCTGATGATTATTAGGAGTTTATTCTGAGTTTATATGGAATGAATAGAGCAGAGTGAAATTAAACCACATATTTTTAATTCTGCAGTTGGCAACTTGAACTTAGAAGCACCCCTAGTGACGGATATAAAAGAAGACCAGGTAAGCTTGTTAAAAGAATTCACTTGAAAATTGCAAGAAATGATCACATCATTGTGGTGCCAGAATATAAATAATTGGGTCACGGTAAATGTTATGTTCAGGGAAGGGTGTGTTTTCACATTTGAAAAATCTTTTTGCATGCATCTTTTTAATAAGGTAAATGCTATATATATATATATATATTAATTGTATGGAACATAAATGTTGGGTCTCTTACTATCTCCCTTAAGACAGACATATGGCCAAACACATGCAGTATAAATGCAAAATAAAAAAACATATTATCTCAACTTATCTGTGTAGTTCATGTAGTTCATATAGTTCATTTGAAATTTCATAACATTTTGTTATCTGTGTCCGGAGCTGGTTACCATACCTCTAACATTTGTCGTCCCTGGTATGTTTAACTCCCCCAACCCCACCCTGTAACATTAACTGGTTTAGTCTTAGGGGTGTGGTGTGTATCTTGTAGGGTGCGTCTGGGTATGAGGTGGTGGAATCCTGGGGGTTACAGCCAGAAGACAGACAATCTGAACCTGTAGATGGAGAGGAAGAGGAACAAGTATGTGGCGTGAGCTTGTATTAACAGAAAGAAGAAGGGGTGTTGTTAATGAACACACTTCGAAAGTGAAAATAGTTTAACAGAGCTCATCAGTTGCGTCATGTTGCATTTCTCAGAAGGTCTTTGATGTTTAAATTCCATGTTGAGCTATCCTATCATCTGGTGAGTGATCTCATCAACTTTTTAAATTACAATACATTTAGTTCCGTTTTATAAGATCATTTCTTCTTTTCCAGGGAGAAATAGAAGACTGGAGAGATGAAGATAAGTAAGTATGAACTCATGCCACTCATAAGAGGCAGGAATGCACCTCTTGCTAGAGCCCCCCCCCCCCCCCCCCCCCCAAAAAAAAAAAAAAAAAAAAAAGATGAAAGAAACATAAAAACTCCTTTATTTGACTGTGTATCCAAATTGATTATATTACATTCAAGACCATTGTCATAATGCATGGATAGATTTCAGTTGTTTATTATGCAAATGAAAATGATGGGAGTCATAGCTGATGCATTTTAAAGGCATGAAGTTATCTTCTCCAGCTTCCGTAGAGTCTTTGCTATACTTGGGAGTACTGTTGTTGTAACGTTATCATGCTGTTCTTTGTGTTGAGTATGATACAGGACATAATGAATATCATATTTTAGATTTAAAGATATTCCCATAACTGTGAAGACGTTTTCAGGTAGTTCTGTTAACTTTGCACAATATAATGTACAAAAGTGCAAAATCATATATTTAAGATAACCTGAAACCATAGGAAACTTGATGTTTGCTCTGAATTCTTGATCTAAGTACAGTATTTTTACTGGTGATGTCTTATTATGTGGTTTGGGAATTTCTGTATAGCCATACACATTATTAAAACCATGATTTTTAGATATTGTGCAAACTTAATCAGACTACCTAGCCTAAGTCATGCAGGAACCCACCTTTCAATTAAAAGAAGTAGAAATATTCTGGCCTTGCTTGATTGATTGTGTAAAAAGTAACTTGTATTGTTTCATTGTTGTTAACTCTTAAGTTTGGTGTTATTCCTTTTGACAGCTCTCTGTTAGCAAGTGTCAATGAGGAATTACTCCAAAGGTAATGCCTGGACTTTCTGTTTACTATCTCTCTCTGCTTCATCTCTCTGACCTTACTATTGGGGAACAGTGGTCTTTGTGGCGTCACGTATTAAGATGATAGTTCACTTACATTTTATTTTCTTTCATGTTAATCTAAATTAAATATTTGAACTATTTTGATTCGGTTTTATTTGATTATCTGTGGTATTTTTTTTTTAAATCAATTTTATGTATATAACTGAATAACTATATAACTGTTCATCTGTCATTTTGTGCATAGTAAGGTCAGTTTTGTTCTGAAACAAATTTTTTCAATGGTTTGGTATCTAAATGCTTGCACATTGTGAATCTAATTCTACTAATTCAGGAAGTTAGCATTGTGCTTTAGATATTGTTGTGGTTGGCATCATTTGCAAGTTAATTGATTCTTAATGTCCTCATTCTTGTGTGTTATCATGTTCACTCTCATATAAAAAATGTCATTTTCCTAATTCTTTTAATTGCTCATTATTGTTGATGCAAATTTTGCGAGATTGTTACTGTCTTATAAACAAGTCAGTCACATGAATAAGGATGAAATGACATGTATGCAGTTGTCTAAATTAAAATTGTTTTAGCATTTTGTCAAGGATGCAGAATTTACCTTTCTTAGATATTGTTATGTTTATTTATTTCTGTAATAACTTATGGGGCTGCCTTCAGGGGAAACTCCTTTTACTATAGGTGTTCCTGTTTTGAAATTATTAGATATATTATAAGATGGTCTCATTAATTTGAACAAGGTTTTTTTTAAGAAGAGCCCCTGGTCTAGATGCATGTCAAATGGTGGTGGTCAAAGAAAAACATCTTTCATGTCATTATCTTGTAAATGCTGATATTTCCTATAATGAGGTTGACATGACACCAGGAAAGCTCCTCTGAGCAAAAGATGCCTGCTTTTGTTGTTGCACAGTGCACAGATACATGCATGCTTGCATACACTAACACATGCCTTTGTGTACAGAAACATGAATGCTTGCGTACACTCACACATGCCTTTGTGCACAGATACTTGTATGCTTGCGTACACTCACACATGCATTTATGCACAGATTTATGTTGGCATACACTCATACATGCCTTTATGCACCATACAGAGAACATGGCAAGTTTGTCACTGAAAGTTTTTGACACAAGAGGAGTGCATGAATTAATGAAAATTTTAAAACTGGGATCACTATGACATTTTTTTTATTTTATCAGTTGATTTTTTTTTCATAGTCAATCAGTAGAAAATTTTCATTTTTAGACACAATTGGTTGCTATATTATCAACATTTGATAAAGATTTTACATGCAAGTATCAACTTAAAATAAGTTGTAATTTGATGATATTGCCAAATGGAGTTTATTAAGTCCACTGAGTTGTGCTGCTTTTTCAGACTAAACGATCACTATCACACTTAGAAGGTTGCCTAACTGCTTTTCTAACAGTTGTCATTAATAATAAACAAGACTGCCAGACTACTGAAACTTTCTAGTGTAGTATTTGCTGGTCTGAAATAGAGAGTTTTCTAAATACCTACTAATATTTGCTTCATGTTATGTTATCTGTAGATGTAATTGGTAAACCTTCTTTGGATTTCTATTTCATTTTACAAATATCTGTAAACATTTGATGCCGAGATGCTCACAACAAACCACAAAATACTTAGTCAACACAGAAATTTTAGAATTTTTTTAAAAGTCTTATTTAAAATTGGTCTATCATGAAAAAATTGATGCTGTTGAAGACAATTTATTGTTATTTTGGAACTTGAATCTTGATGCATTTATGCAATCTTAACTTTCCTTTAAAGTTGTCTTTATTACTGTAACATGCATTGTCTTTGTCCACTAGGGGGCATCGCAGTAGCTTGATCTCGCCAGACGAAGATTTTGACAATTCTGAATACACACAGCAGTAAGCAGTTCCTTGGACTTATTTTTTTCTTTTCTAAAAGTGTTGTATTTGGTTATGTTGGTCATCTGTATTATGGTTTTGTTGGTCACCCGTGTTAGAATTTTGGTATTTGGTCAAGATCTTTTATGATGTGTTTTTATGTGAGGCTTTACATGCTTTTCAAAGCACTAAAAACTAATACTAGATCAGCACCTCCAAATTTGTGCTTTATTACCCTGTGTCTGTTGATGTTCATTTGCAGTATCATCTCATCTCCTTACCCATGCTGTGTTGACCTTTGTTAATGTAATGTTTGCTGTTACGTCTTTAAAAAGCTATGCTTTCATTTTCCCCCAGTTGGATGTAGCTTAGACCTAAAAATTCTGAAATAATGCTATTGAAAAATGGTCAATTTGTCTTTGTGATATGTGATCTATTTCCTCTTTGCAAAGTCCAGGCATTCCTCTCAAGCATGTGTGTAGTATTTTTTGTCAACCGCAAGTTTTTTTATTGCTATTTGATAGTCAGTCTTTATCCTTGTAGTAGTAGGGACATTGTACCTTACCAAATCCACGATGTCCTAGTTGAAAATATACACTGCTTCTTTGTGTAGAGTATGTTCACCATATTTTAGAAATAGGAATTGAATATTTAATTGACTATTATTTCAGGGAGACATTGCCCATGGGAGCACCACCAGTGCCACCTAGGGTGAGTGGGAGTTTCTTTGTCTATCAGGAATATCAAATAGCAGATTGAGAATTAACCAATTGGTACATCTAGGTGTCTCAAGCTGTATCAATTTCATGCTTGTTTTGCTGTAAATCACCCATTTTGTATCTCATAATAACACATCTTATTTCAACACGCCGATATATAACATACATGCCAATTATAGTTACACAGAATTTATTTATAGAAAAATATATATAGGTTTTTCCTTTCAAATTGGCTCTATCAGGAAAGTTTTTTTAAGACTTGATTTGACAAAAGATCTTAAAAGTTGCTTATATAGCTTGAGTGGCATTTAGTTTTA